>BQMI01000167.1:0-403721 GCA_026005395.1 Asobara japonica
CGCCGCTGCGGTCCAAGTCTAACGCGGTAGTATGCCGTATTCAAACACAACAATTACCGTTGTTATTTTGTATTTTTTTTTCAATACAATAGAGTATGTGATTGATCTTTCACACCGCGAATCTATTTATACCAGTCATTTTCATTCCTCCCAAATTGGAAATCAGAAATGAAAACAATATGAAGAAAACCTTGGAAAAATGCGTAATGTAACCTCAACATGTCATTTTCAGACGGTTTTTTTATTTTCAGAGACACTTAGAAAAACAAACACCCTCTTTCTAACTGCCTGGAAACAATGTGTGAAAATAGACAAAGTGTCTGGAAAAAGGTGTTTTTCCCCTAACTGTCTGAAAAACAAAAAGTGTTGCATATTCATTCCTGAGTTGTTTGCGCTAGTGTTCCATTTTGCCCCCCCCCGTTCCGTTTTGCCCCGCTGTTCCATTTTGCCCGGCCCTCCCCTATAGCAAATGACATTAATCGACTTGTAGAGAATCAAACTTCATCAAAAAGAAGGAAATCAAAGATCATCAATCATCATAAAGAAACTTTATCTTACTTATTCGCACACATTATGCCCTGCTACCATCCATATCCTTTGAACTGATAGAACTCTCGCGCCAAAAAGGACAGGAGAAAATCATCAGCCGTTTGATTTATTCATTGACAGGTGTACTCCCCACAGATCAGTCATATGCTAATTTTTTTTTATGAAAAAAAAATAATCAAATGCGTTCCTCATCAATAATTATCAAAAGGATAATTCATTGCACTCACTCTGATACGTCATGTCTTTCCTTCTTCTATATATTATGATCAGATAGCATTGCACCAAAAAGGCAGCAAACAAATACCAACTGTATGATTATATGTTGATTAATACGTGTGCTCTCCACAGATTCGTCGAACATTAATTTCCAAACAGAAAATCAACAATACACGTTTTGTTCACTATACCCTTATTACAATCCGAATTCGACTTAATCATACAAACTTCAGATGACACTTCATTTGCATCCACGGAATGGAACACTAAAGTGATTTCAGGAAAAATACAAATGTAATTTGTTTCTTGTTGAAACTTTCATAACTCAATGAAAAACGATAGCAATTAGAAAATTCCTACGCCATATTGAAGATATTATTCAGATCTTTGAATCAATATATGATATATTCGCACAATCTCAACTCAACTACAAAAATAAACGTCGAATTTAGGGTGTGATCATAATGATGAAACCAGGAAAAACCCCCGATAACTCTCCGACTCTAACCGGATCGAGTAGAACGCATCCCATTTTGAAGAGTGAAAAATCACCATTAAAAGGACATTTATATACTCTCGCTTACTTCAATTGGAAGGACCACAAATACACATTTTTCAAGTGTATTGAAACAAACCTAGAAATCCAAGATTTTTGTTCAAACTACAATATGTCATTGAAATGAAACGGCTCAAACGTAATTCAAAAGTTTTCCTAATGAATATTATAGATATACCCACAATTGGGAGAAAAACAGCTATCTTGCTAGTTTCACGTTGGAAAAAATGCAAAATTTTCAAAACGTGACACATCAAATTCAACACAATGACGTCTAACAGTCCATTAACTTGATGTTACGCAAAGTTTCAAATATGATTTTGAAGAACTCATGGAGATTTTCAAATTCATACATGATATGTTCCCATTGGTCAGGGCCAATGAAACAATAAATGGTCAAACGTGTGAATTTCAGGGTGACAGGACGTTCGAGATAGAAATGATCTCACATAATTCCCCGTAAAAGTAATCTCATTGCATTTCCTATATACCATTTCGAACAGTATAACAGGACCGTCAAAATGATATATAAATATTTCCATTTTCGTGAATTGAAAGCCTCGAAATATGCCACAGAATTAGAATTTTGAAAAAAACCATGAAAATCCCGTTTGGTTCTTCAAATTCAGATAAGTTATTCAAAAATGATAGCCAATGCGTGAATCAGACGCCATTTTGAAGCTAATTTAATGACCTTTCGAATAATTATACGCTATATAGCCTTCTCGGATAGAGAAAAGCGAGATTTGTTCAAATAAACTAAGAAAAGAGAGCGGTCAGGGACACGGCTCATTTACTAGGGGATTCAACCGTTTTGGTGTTAGAGCGTTATGAACAGTTGAAATGATTTACAGAGCTCTATGTTGAGAAAGATGATAGATTGGAAAGAAAGTACACGCACACACAGAATCCGGGAAGTTATAATTTTAGCCCGCGGAGGGTCAAACCCACAGCCCATGCATTATTTATTCAAGTCAGGCGAAACGGAATTACTTCAATTTTTGGAATAACTTTCAATTTCCGGAATTTATTTTTTCTTTTTCCTTTAACGCTAACTCAAGATGTTTGCGACATAAATAAATATATATATCATTCTGCAGTAATACTTGAATTCCCACGACATGAGAGAACATCACATTCAGACAAGATTTTGGACAATGTGTCCCTTTTTTTTTCTAGAGTGCAAACACTCCACTTACCGACGTCAAAATAGCCGAGTGGACTAAGCGCGCAGTCTTAGCGCTGCCGGTTCGGTACCTGGTTCAAATCCCCCATATAGGGCGAGAATTTTTTCGGAATGTCTGATGAGCGAGAGGTTACTCATAGAGTAGCCGCCTGTACCGACACAGGTTTTCTGTGGTTTCCTGTGTCTTATCATGCGAATGCGGTGCAGCGTATGGACTACATGCCCATATATCCATAAGGGATCGAAGGCGTTAAAGATAAAAAAAAAAAAAAAAACACTCCACTTCGGGAATTTTTCCGATTTTTTCTATGATTCCAACGGTTTCGGACTTTCTCGGAGGCTCTAGGGCTCAATATGTGTTTAACAGTTGTTTCTTAACTTTTGCCGAGGTTCATTGTTCTTGGTTTTCTCATGAACCAATGCGGCAATTTCATGTTTTTTTCTTGATCGACGCGTCTCCATGGTGTTCAGGTCTGAAAGGAATGGCAAACTGAAATACCAATTCCTTCAATTGTTTTAAACAATTTCAATTCATACGTGTATCGTCACACACCCACACACGCACTCAGACACACACACACTATCGGGACGCCATAGATGCAACCCGTTGAGGGTCACACTCACATCCCCTTTATTATCCCGAATAATCGGGAAGTTATTGTAATGACCCCGAAATCGATATTTTTCCTCTCATCCTGTGACTGGGGTTTTAGGTATACCAAAATGATGCCCAACAAATTTCGAATCGATGTCTGTGTGTGTGTGTTTTTTTTTCCTTTTTTTTCCTCCGTCCCTCTCATTTGTACGCCCTCGGTAGCGGCCGTGTAAGCATTCCTTCAGGGGGCGTACCGGACACCCACCCATGCGGCTGGGGCCGACTTTCGCCATTTTAGGCCATCGTATTTCTAAACACAGGGTAAACCTCCAGAAACCCCTGTGCTACGATGGCCGGCGCCTATGATGGAACCCACCCCCCCCCCCCTGCGTCGGGTTAGGTTCCCGCTCGGCCGGGCGGTCTCATTTTATGGGTACCGCCGATAGCACACACGGAAGTTCCTGCATCGGTCGGAATCCATGAGAAAATATTTTGAAGAAATATTCTCCGGCGGCAGGGCGCGAACCTAGGACCTTCGGAGTAGTAGGCAGATACTCTACGACTACGCCAAAGCCACACTTGTGTGTATGTGTGTGTGTATGTCTGTATGCGTGTTTCCGAAATTTTGATCCTAGGTTTCTCACGAACGACTGAAGCTATCGAGGCCGTCAATATGGGAATCGAAGCATTTTCATGTAACTTAGAGGGGATTAGATTTTGGGTGAAATTGGTGTAGTATGTATATTGTTATTAACAATTTTAATTGTTTACCACGTTCTATTGCATAAACTATTAGAGTTAGCGCAAAATTTATATGAGAAACGTTGTTCCCCATAGAAAAATGCGTATTTTATGTAGAATGACTTTTTTCGCAAATTTGCATAATGAAGGAGGTATGACCGTCTCAACAATTATGTCTGTAGTGAATGAACGAATGAACACAGCGCTGTCATGAAGGTCTCAATCGAAGCATTTCCGTTCAGAATCGAGGGGATTGCATTTTGGATGACATTCGTGGAGTACATATGCAATGTTATTAACAATTGCAATTGTTTATACGGTTCCACTGGGTAAAATATTAAAGTTAGCGGGAACCTAATCTGAAGAAAACTATTCCTTAGATGACAATACACATTTTATGTAGAATGACTTTTTTCCACAATTTGCATAATTAAGGGGGTATGGCCGTCCGAGCAATTTGAAATACGGGAACAATGCATATCACCAGGGTCGTTCCTTTTACGAAAATGCACCTTCAGTATGACTTTTGAATATAGGTTAAAACATATCGCGAGCTGAACTAGAATATACTTGGCGAATGAATATGTCGGGAAGGATGTCAAAGAGCGGGATAATTAGGAACTTACAGAGGTAGAGAGGGTAACTAGACGGACGAATGCCAGTTGAATATTTCTATGCGGCTTAAAAATCAAACTAAATCGATCGCGTGCAGTAATTATTAGTCACAAGTTCAATTAGTGATATCACTGTTGAGTTTGCTCATTACCATGGTTGCATGCTTGTGCTGTGCTGAAATACCAAATCGGGAAGTTTTGTTTGTG
Source organism: Asobara japonica (assembly GCA_026005395.1). Lineage (NCBI taxonomy): Eukaryota > Metazoa > Arthropoda > Insecta > Hymenoptera > Braconidae > Asobara > Asobara japonica. Next base: position 4,665 of record BQMI01000167.1, read on the forward strand.
CCCCGCATGGGGCACACACATTTGCACACCACTGGTTATATTTGTTTTTATTTCCATGGTGGGTCAAGATTAATATTAAGCTGGCCCAGCCATCTACAAATTAATTTTCTGATTTGATTCCTGCATTCTGAACATTGAGCAAACTGGGGAATATCAAGAAGGAATTTGCTCAATGGTCAGAAATACAAAATATCAATGATTAACAAATTATTGAGGATGAATTAAAACAATTAGTAAAGAAAGAATTCACAGTTGAATGTGACAAAATTTAGAAAAATTAAGGGAACCTTGAAAAGGCCACCCTCCACTTTTGTCACCCCTCAGATATGAACAAAACTTAATCAACCAATAATTATCAATCAATCCACAATTGCGATAATCATGTGAGGTGATGGCTAGCTTTCCGAATGTTACAAAACTTGGAAAAAAAATGGCTGGACCTTCAAAAAACTTCTGTGGAGGGCTGTCACCACATAGAAGCCCATAAAATTCAATTAACCCGCTTAGGGACTCTCTGATTAATATAGTAGAGTGGAATTGTCCAGCTCTCGTATTCATAAGGATTCATAGTCGAACGGGAGTTCCGTCGAACCCTGGCGAACGAGGATCCATCTGCATGGATGTGCATGGATGTAATTTTTCCATGAAAAACGGGCCAGAAAAATGGTTGAACATAGTGCCAAAAAAACATAAATAATACAAAACGAATTATTTCATGAAATTTATACCAATTAATTAGTTATTTCGTATCAATCAAAATAAAATATTGACAGTGCACTGCATGGTAAAGAAGCTCTGATCGGAGATGGCCGCGAGATGGCGGTAGCGTTATATTGCGGACTTGGTCGGTCAAGGCGGCGCAAACTACAAGCAGTCGCTTTAGTCTCAGGACCGTAGACGGTTTAGGGTTCAGCGGGTGCGCGGGGGGGGGGGGGGCGCAGAGAATTATAAATTGGTATAAATGCATTTAGTTAAATTTTATATTATTTTAGATTACCATGTGGGAGAAGGGGGGGGGGGGAATTACAAAAAAACATCATAATTGCCGTTCGTGGTTTTTAACTTTTAAGGAGGTGTGGGGCCATTTTGGAAAATTAGGAATAATGGCAATAATGGCAAGTTGTCGGTTTCCAGTCTTAAGGAGGTTGGGTGGAGGGGGGGGGGTGGGGGTTTGACAAATGAGTCATAATTGCAAGTTGCTGGTTTTCAAGTTGCAGGGGGTGGGGGGGGGCGTTTTCACACATGAGTCATAGTTGCAAGTTGCCGGCTTTCAGCCTTATGGCGGTGTGGGGGGGGGGGGGCGTTTTGACAAATGACTCATAATTGCAAGTCGTTCCTTTTCGGTTTTAAGAACGTGTGGGGTCCATTTTGGGAAATGCGGAATATTTTTGCGAATCGTCGCTTTTCGGTCTTAAGGAAGTGTGGGAGCCATTTTAGAAAATGAGGCTTAATTGCAGGTTGCCGATTTATAGTCTTAAGGAGGTCTTGGGGCCATTTTGGAAAATGATGAATAATTGCAAGTCGCTGGTTTACAGCCTTAAAGTGGTTTGGGGGGAGGGGCGCGTTTTGACGAATGACTCTTCATTGCAAGTTCTTGCTTTTCGGTTTTAAGGACGTGTGGGGGCCATTTTGGAAAATGAGTAATAATTGCCGTCGGTATTGACAAATTGACAAATTGACAATTGACAAATTGACAAATTGACAATTGACAAATTGACAATTGAGAAATTGACAATTGACAAATTGACAAATTGACAATTGACAAATTGACAATTGACAATTGACAAATTGACAATTGACGATTGACAAATTGACAATTGACAAATTGACAATTGACAAATTGACAATTGACAAATTGACAATTGACAAATTGACAAATTGACAATTGACAATTGACAATTGACAAATTGACAAATTGACAAATTGACGATTGACAAATTGACAAGTGACAAATTGACAATTGACAAATTGACAATTGACAAATTGACAATTTGAAAATTTGAAAATTTGAAAATTTGAAAATTTGAAAATTGAAAATTGAAAATTTGAAAATTGAAAATTTGAAAATTGAAAATTTGAAAATTGAAAATTTGAAAATTGAAAATTTGAAAATTGAAAATTTGAAAATTGAAAATTTGAAAATTGAAAATTTGAAAATTGAAAATTTGAAAATTGAAAATTTGAAAATTGAAAATTTGAAAATTGAAAATTTGAAAATTGAAAATTTGAAAATTGAAAATTTGAAAATTGAAAATTTGAAAATTGAAAATTTGAAAATTGAAAATTTGAAAATTGAAAATTTGAAAATTGAAAATTTGAAAATTGAAAATTTGAAAATTGAAAATTTGAAAATTGAAAATTTGAAAATTGAAAATTTGAAAATTGAAAATTTGAAAATTGAAAATTTGAAAATTGAAAATTTGAAAATTGAAAATTTGAAAATTGAAAATTGAAAATTGAAAATTGAAAATTTGAAAATTGAAAATTTGAAAATTGAAAATTTGAAAATTGAAAATATGAAAATTGAAAATTTGAAAAGTGAAAATTTGAGAATTGAAAATTTGAGAATTGAAAATTTGAAAATTGAAAATTTGAAAATTGAAAATTTGAAAATTGAAAATTTGAAAATTGAAAATTTGAAAATTGAAAGTTTGAAAATGGAAAATTTGAAAATGGAAAATTTGAAAATTGAAAATTTGAAAATTGAAAATTTGAAAATTGAAAATTTGAAAATTGAAAATTTGAAAATTGAAAATTTGAAAATTGAAAATTTGAAAATTTGAAAATTGAAAATTTGAAAATTGAAAATTTGAAAATTGACAATTTGAAAATTGAAAATTTGAAAATTGATTTCAAAATTTTCAAAAATTTTATATATTTCAAAATTTCCAAAATTTCAATAGAGGGGCTGTGGGTTTGACCCTCCGCGCTAAAATTATAACTTCCCGATGCGTGTGTTTGGGTGTGTACTTCTCTTCCGATGTCTGATTTTTCTCACCATGGAGCGTTCCAAAGGATTTCCATTGTTTATAACGCTCTAACGCGGAAACGGTTAAAGATACCAAAAAAGTTAAAAAGCACGAAATATGTATTTCTTCATAAGAAATAACATTTATTGGGCACATTTAGCGTATCTACCATTGAAATTGTAAGTAACACTAGAAATAATTTTTATTTCACTTTGACGCTCCGATCCGGCCTGGTGAACATGGGGACCCATCGATCAAAAATGAACCCCAAATGGATCCATTGGTTCCTCAGGAAACGACAACCTTTTTGTTTTACTAGTTCATGTGGTGGCCGCTACGCGGCCACATGCCGTTCCTTGTCTGATTTCAAGTTCGATTCCGATAATCGATTTATTTACTTGATTGAAGCTCTCATTTATATATAAGGGCAGACAGAGATAGAGACTACACTGTCAACGAAGCGGTTGCGCACGCATTTCAGCGTGACAGAATTTCGATATAATCGATATATATCGCACATTGTCCTTTTTAGAATAGGACAGACGGACACACACACACATATATTGATGCCCAGCGCAATATTTTTTCATGGATTCCGCCCAAAGCAACAACGTTCTGTGTGTGCTATCGACCGTGCCCATAAAATAAGACCCATTTTTGGAATTTTTGAAATTTTAAATTTTTGGAAATTTCCCAATTTTGAAATTCAATGTGCGATGGAAATGCATGTGAACTTGTCGAAGTTTGGAATGGTTCATTAATGAAATCTTGCCAAAATTCGGTTGATCGAATGTAAACAATGTTTTACCGACCGACGGCAACCCGCAAGTGTTTTGACGAATCAGTCTCGCGAAGGGGGGGGGGGGGGGCTCGGCACTCGGAAAAGACATGTTGAGGTAAATGTTGCAACTAGCGACGGTCCGCTATATAGATATATTCCATCAATTTTCAAATGGTGGTGCAACCGCATCCCTTTTCCAATTTTCGAATTCAAAAGATTTTTAACTTGAAAATTTGAAATAGTTCTGGGCTACAATGGCAGGCGCCTATGATGGACCCCCCCCGCGGCGGTTTGGTTCCGCCACGGTGGGTGAGATACATCTATACAGTGGACCATCGTCAGTTGCAATATTATATGTGTTTTCCGAGCACCGAGGCGCTCCCCCCCCCCCCCTTCCACCCGGGACTGATTCGTCAAAACACGTGCGGGTTACCGTCGGTCGTGTTTTGTTTACATGCGATCAACCGAATTTTGGGAAAATTTCATTTTGTGATAGTCCTTACGCCCATGACCATCCTGTGTAAGTTTTGGGGTCCGCGCGATATTTTGGGTGGAATCTATGTTTTTTGGGTCACTGAGTCCAAATATGTCGGCTATTTTTTTTTAATTCGGCGGTTAATTGTTATTAACAATTTAATTATTTAAATCGTCGCTGACGCCAAGCTATGAGAGATAGGAAGAAAATTTTCTTAGTAAAAAATGTTCAGAATTCAATAAGGAATTTTTTTTTTCTCTTCTAGAAATTTTTCGTATCTTCCATAGAATTGAAGATATGATTAGTAGAAGGGTTGCGCGACCCGGCTCAGCGCTAAGCCCCACGCGCGACGCGAGCGATACAAAGCCGAGTAAGTAGCATGGGGGGGGGGGGGGGGGGGGGTATATTATTTTTGTAAAAATCACGGAACATACAAAGAGAATTGGACCGACGGTTGTGGCCGTCACTATTTGTTTTGAGTCGGTGTCGTGCGGACGCATGTCTACCGCTCTCTACAAAATATAAATTCCAAACGTACCGAGCTTACAGTACAGTGAATTTATAAATCTTGTCAAAGTTTTGGCACTAAAGTGTCAAACTTCAAAAATCTCAAACTTCCTCTGGCTCCCAAAAGGAAAGCCAAAATGACTCCTCCTGTGGAAGACCCAAAAATAACTAAAAAAACCGTTATTAAACCGTCAACTAGTGCGAGCTGTAAACCCGCTCGCCTCAACAAACCTTCAAACACTCCTGTCGGGCCACAACAGGCTCAAAAACAAACATCAGTGCCTCCAATAGTTATTGAAAATGACAAATTGGAGACCAAAAAATTAATCAACTTCCTGCAAGTCAACGCCTCAGACAAAAACTTCAGGATGAAATTCAATGGTAGTACCACCATCGTCCATCTACAATCGACGGAGGATTATAATAAAATCGCAAGTATCCTGAAAAGGCAAAATTTACATTTTTACACCTTCGGTCTAAAAAGTGAGCGTCCGAAGAAATTTATCATAAAAGGTCTTCCCGCCAGTTTTACTGAGCAGGAGATTGAAGCGGAAATATCCAAACACGGCATAAAGGTATTATCAGTCCGGCAGTTTGTGAAAACAAACAAGGACGGAGACAGCAAAGAGAGTAGGCCACTACCGGTGTTTGCAATTACGGTTGGGCCTGATGTAACCTTGAGCAGCCTCGCTGCTATTAAAACCATTTTCTATCATACATTTAAGATAGAAAAATACATCAAAACCCAACAACCAACACAGTGCTACCGGTGCCAAAAATTTGGACACGCAAGTCAGCACTGTAATTGAAATCCCAGATGTGTGAAATGCGCAGGCAATCACGACATCAAAACCTGCACCAGTAACTCCCTGAAGTGCGCAAATTGTGGTCTAGCTCACACAGCGAGCTATCGTGAGTGCGCCTCACGAACCAAATTTGTGGAGACTCATGAAAAAAGAGTCCAACCACCAGCACCAAAAAGAGCAGAGCGGGAACTGCCCGCTACCCCACATTCGGCTACGATGCAAAATCTGGAAAGCAACATCCATTTTCTCCAGTCTCCTCCAGTCCTCGAGCCTACGCCAATCTCTACTGCCACGAAGATGTCCAGGCCATCCTGCGCTTCTTGTTTTCCAACGATGGAAACCTTAAGAACGAATGTTGACGCACCCACCGCTGAACCTAGGACCATTCCGATGGAGACTGACGATCCGCCATTACATTTAAGTACAAGTAAAAACTTTATTAATACAGTGACACAAGTCCTTGATGACCTAAAATCCCTTAGAATTCTCGAAAACCTCTCAGAGATTAAGAACATGATCTCTAAAATCCAAAGAGCTGACACCCCCCTTGATAAAATCACAATCATCGCATCCTATGCATACCTGTTCGAATCCACCGCTGAACCACCCACGATCCTCCTACAAACATAATAAATATCTTAGCCATTAACATTTTTGCGCTCAAACTCAGTCTGATACCGGTACCCGCAAAACACTTTGAGCGAATAATTCTATTACGTCTCATAAAATCTATCGATGAGCTACACTTAATACCTACAAACCAATTCGGTTTCCGTTCAGAACACTCGACCCGCCACAAATTGGGCAGAATCAGAAATTCAAATAGATATATTCAAGTTAGAGTCAAATCACTACTTTCCGTTAAAACTCAAATTATCGCGGGAGTCCCGCAAGGGGATATCCTCTCCCGTGTACTATTCAACCTATACATCGCTTCTGTTTTTAACAGAATACCTAGAAATGTATTCATTGCAGGCTATGCTGATCACATTGCTCTGTACTTACCTAGCAAATCGATCAATAAAGCTGTTAGAAGAATAGAAAATTCTGCTTCTCTTAAAATCAGCAATTTAAATAAACGGAAAATTCAAGTGAATGCTACTAAATCAGTAGCAACCTTATTTACTAGCTCCAAGGCCATACCGACTTTAACTTTGCGTAGCAATAAGATTACCTCAACCGTTTCTGCGAAATATTTAGGTTTACACCTTGATTCCAACCTCCTGTGGAAAAAACTTATATCTGATATCAAGGTCAAGACTAAAATTATTCTAGTACGATTGTATAATTTGCTGAAATCTCCAACCTTCAGTCAATCTCTGAAACTTACTTCATACAAAGGGTTAATCAGACCTATCTCTTATGGTTGTCCTGCCTGGCACGATGCAGCACAAACCCACTTAAATCATCCTCAATTTGTCCAAAATATATTTGTATGGATAATAAAATGGTCGGCATGCACAATACGCTGGGCATGGCAACCATAGGTAAATTTATCGATAGAATAAATTCGAGATTTAAATTTAAACTACAATCCGATCCTAATCCCCAGCTCCAAAACATCAACATTGATAAGAAAGCAAATTGGTCTCACTGACCACCTGTTTTGTCCCACCTTTCCATATATCCCTTTCTCCCCCGCCCCTCATGCGCCCATTACTTATAAGGTTTTTTAGAAGTCATTTTTCCTTATATCGAGTCATCATGTAAAAATTCACAAACATTATAAAAATGAAAAATTAGGTTAAACTTTAATCATATTAGATATAAAGCCAATGGCTGGTGATCTAGAGCGTAGCACTTAAGATATTAATACTGTATATAGTATGTATATATGACAAATGTTAATAAACAATTTTCAAGTCAAGTCAAGGTTGTGGCCGTGCGGGTTAAAACACTGGAGTTAGGGGGAGCGATTGCGATCTGAGATCCCTGGTTCAAAATCGGCAGAGGCGGTATTTGGGATTTTTTTTCCAGGCTTTAACTCACACGACACAACCGAGCGGAAGTTTCGTAAAAGAAACGAGCTGTACAAATCTGAGGTTTTTTTCAATGGTTTTACATTGGGGTTACAGGGGGGTGGGATGGGAACAAATCGTAAAGACCCGAAAGGGTATACGAATAGAGTAGAGTTTTTTTTTTTTTTTTACAAAGAGAATTGATTTTGTATTCGAAGATTATTCTAACGCATCTATACGTACTCATAGTCAGCTGCCGACGGGGCTTTGGTGTAGTCCGCTAAAACAAAAATCCCCACACTAAAGTCAAACAACACACTCCACACAGAGGACCACGACAAGGCAAATACACTCTGCATACACTACGCAAAAATACACGAAATATCGGCCTCCCGAGGAAACAAATCTTTTGAACAACAAGTCACAGGTCATGTGAGAAAAACTATCCTCAAAACCCCTATCGAAGCTCCCATTAAATTCCGTACGAATCCCCGTGAAATCACTTCCGCTATCAAAAAACTAAAAAATAAATCTGCCCCGGGTGTGGATAATATTCCCAATATAGCATTAAAAAACTTCCCAATTAAAGCAATAAGTTTACTAACAAAGATATACAATGCATGCCTCCTCAGACAATATTTCCCGGAACTCTGGAAAGTAGCGGTGGTCATTGCGATTCTAAAGCCCGGTAAGCCCCCTTCACATCCGGTGAGCTATAGGCCTATTAGTCTCCTACCGGTATTGGCTAAACTCTTTGAGCGAATAATTTTAGCTCGTCTCAAAAAACCGATAGAAGAGTTACAGCTATCAATCAATTTGGTTTTCGATTAGAACACTCGACCTGCCACCAGCTGGTTAGAATTACGAATGATATAAAATCCGCGAAAGACCGGAAAGAAGATACCGTTCTTCTTCTCCTGGACAGCGAGAAGGCCTTTGATTCTGTTTGGCCCACAGGCCTTATATACAAACTCGAAGGATCAAATGTCCCTAAATGTCTATGTAAAATTTCACTATCATATCTCTCAAATAGATATATCCGAGTTCGAGTCGAAACTTCGCTTTCGAATAAAATAGAAATTGTCGCGGGAGTCCCACAAGGGTCTATTCTCTCGCCTGCTTTATTCAACTTGTACATTGCTTCTGTTTTTAGCAGAATTCCGAGAAATGTATCCATTGCAGGCTATGCTGATGACATTGCTTTGCACTCAGCTAGCAAATCGATTAAGACGGGGCTTTGGTATAGTGGGTAGAGTGTCTGCCTACTATTCTAAAGGTCCCGCGTTCGATTCCCGCTCACTGCAAATATTTTTTCTGAAAAATATTTTCTCACGGACTCCGACCGATGGCAGGAACATTCCGTGTGTGCTATCGGCGGTATCCATGAAGTGAGACCGTGAGCCGGGACCGAACGCGACCCGTCGCGCGGGGGGGAGGGAGGGTTCCATCGTAGACGCCCGCCATCGTATCACAGGGGTTTCTGGAGGTTTACCCTGTGACTAGAAATACGATGAGCTGAAATGGCGAAGTCGGCCCCAGCCGCAATGGGTGGGTACTCTGATCCGTAGTATTGCCCATGAAGTAATGCCTACCAGCGGTTACGTGGGTGAATACGAATAGAGAAAGAGTAGAAAAAAAAAAAAAAGCTAGCAAATCGATAAACAGAGCTATTAGAAGAATAGAAAATGCTGCTTCTCTCACAATCAGTGAATTATCGAAATGGAAAATTCAAGTGAATGCTGCTAAAACAGAAGCAATCTTATTTACTAGCTCCAAGGCCAAGCCGACTTTAACTATTCGTAGCGATAAGATCACACCAACCGACTCTGTAAAATATTTAGGCTTACACATCGATTCCAAACTCCTGTGGAAAAAGCATATATCTGAAATCAAGGTCAAGACTAAAGTTATCCTAGTAAGATTGTATAATTTGCTAAAATCACCCGCGCTCAGTCAATCCCTCAAACTTACTCTCTACAAAGGGTTAATTAGGCCCATTATCACCTATGGTTGTCCTGCCTGGCACAATGCAGCGAAAATGCACTTGAATCATCTTCAAGTGATTCAAAATAAATTCCTACGAATAATAGGAAATTTTAAAAGAAGAACGACTATTGTGGAAATACACGAAACGCTCGGCATGACAACCATAGTCGAATTTATCGATAGAATAAATGAGACATTTAAATTTAAGCTACAATCCCATCCTAATCCCCAGCTCCAAAACATCAATATTGACATAAAATCCAATTGGTCCCGCTGACCACCTGTTTTGTCCCACCTTTCCATATATCCTTTTCTCTCCCGCCCCTCATGCACCCATTACTTATAAGGTTTTTTAGAAGTCATTTTTCCTTATATCGAGTCGTCATGTAAAAATGACAAATATCTGCAATAATGAAAAATTAGGTTACACTTCTCTCAAATTAGATATAAAGCCAACGGCTGGTGATCTAGAACGTAGCACTTAAGATATTAATACTGTATATAGTATGTATATATGACAAATGTTAATAAACAATTTTCAAGTCAAGTCAAGTCAAGCCCGGTAGCTTAGTTGGAAAAGTGCCCGGCGCGTAACTGGGAGTCTCGGGTTCGAATCCCGACTGGGGCTATCGGGATTTTTTTCTCTTAAATTTTCGATTTATCTTTAATTTAATTTAATAAATTCCTTCAGACGGGGAGGTGGTGGTTACTGATCGAATTTGAGAATGGAAAGTCTCTATATGCCCGGTAGCTTAGTTGGAAAAGTGCCCGGCGCGTAACTGGGAGTCTCGGGTTCGAATCCCGACTGGGACTATCGGGATTTTTTCTCTTAAATTTTCGATCTATCTTTAATTTTTTTTTTAGTCGCCAGATCAAGATCCCCTTTTTTGTGTATTGGGAATATCGTAGCTAACCTCCATCTATCTATCATCTCTTCTTTGGTCCACAACTCCTTAATAATCCCAGCCAATTCCTTTGTCCCCTCGTCCGGTAAGTTCTTCCAAAACTCCGCCTTTCCCTTCTTTAGCCGATTAATCTCCGCCCGGATCTCCCAGTCTGTTGGTACTTCATCTAACTTGTTTGCTTCTGCCTCCTCTTCACTTCTTTCCTGGTCCCTCCCCTCTTCATGCCTCTTTGGTCTCCCCATTGGATCCCCCTCACTTATTTCTTTTTCCAGTTCCTCTGCTCGGGTCCATTCGTCCTGTCCCTTTTCTTCCGCCTCCAGTAAGTCTTTGAAGTGAGCCAGCCACTCCCTCTCCGTGATCGTGTTTGGCTCCTTTTTCCTTCCCTTCCTGAGCCAGTTCATGGCCTTCCACCAATCCGCCATCGACCTGCTCGCTGCCACATTTCTCTGTTTCTCTTCTATCCACTCCTTGATCAACCTATTTCTGGTATTTCTCAATGCTCTCTTTGCTTCGTTGTACTTTCGTTTCGAGTTCCAATCGCGTTTTCTCCGGATCCTCTTCAAAGCTCGGAACATCCCTCTCCTCTGTCTCACGTATTCTCCGTTGTCCCAATATGCCCTCTTCGGAGCCCTCCCCCCCGAAACCATTCTCGATTCCTGCGCTGCCTTTGTAGTCACCTCTACTAACCTACTCCACCTGTCTTCCACTCTGCTCTCCGGCTCTCCTCTTTTCTCCCATTCTTTCTTCCATTTTTCTTTAAACTCCTCTTCGCGATTTTACTTCCACACCATTCTTGTTGTGCTGTTACTTCCCCTTTTGTCCCCTGCATTCTTCTGCTTGCTCCACTCTAGCCGAAAGACCACCGGTAGATGATCGGAGCCTTCCTGTTCCGTCACTTTCATTCCCCTGAACCACTCCGGGGACTCTTCATCCTCCAGTTTCACCAAAATATAGTCCAACGCACTCCCCAGGCCTGCTCCGTCCCCTATGAATGTTATATTCCCTTCGTCGTCTCCTTGAGCTCTCCCATTCTGTATCAACAGCGCTCTTTCTTCACACCACTCTACCAACCTTTCTCCCTCATTTCTGATTGTCTTATACTGTGACTTCCTCTCCTTTATCCGCGTTTCTCGTTGCATTCCGCACTCCGGTATTCCTTGCAGTTCCCCTGTCCTTGCATTCAAGTCCCCAGCTATTATTAACCTCTCTTCCGATCCTTCCAACTTTTCGATCACTTCATCCATTTTCCTCAATGCGTTTCTCAGGTTCTTTCTATCGTTTACATACGTGCTCAACACTCTGTAGCTTGCCTCGATCCCCTTCTCCTGAATCCTCACTGTTAGCCCAAACTCCCACTCCTCTACCGTCCAGTCCGCCTGCAGTGACCTCCTGACTCCCTGTAGGTGTCCACCGCTCGCCTTACCTCGTTTACTCACTCTTCTTGCCTCCTTCCCGAACCACTGGAATTGTTTATTCAGTTTCTCCATCATACTCCCCATTGCCTTCTTCTCCAAATGCGTTTCTTGAAACATGTCCATCTCTTTCCATTTTTCCTCGTTCTTACCTATATTCACTACATTCTCCACGTTGCACTGCATTACCTTGAGATCTCTGCCCTTTCGCTCCTCTCTATTGTCTGCCTCCTGTCTCAAATGGCTCTCTACCCTCACTCCTCTCCTTGGTGTCCCGCAACTTCAGCTCTCCGCCTCGCTCGTCCCACACCAGCCAGGTTTCGTCCACGCATATGCTGTTATATCCTGTACTTGTTCGTTTCCCCTTCTTCCTCCAATTTCTCGTCTCCCTTCCTAACCACTCCTGTACCACCTTCTGTCTGTCCGTTAGGTCATCATATAAGTACACTCCCCAGCCTCTCCATTTCAGATTCGCTCTTCCCTTTATTATCGCCTTCTTGTGTTCCAACTCCTCCACTCTGCCGACCCATCCACCCTCTTCCCTCCTATCCAACTTTTCAATCCTTATTCTTACACCCAGCTCCTCCAAACACCAGCCTTCCAACTCCTCCTTCCTTGTCCTCGTGAGCCGTGTCAGCCCTTCAATAATGAAGTTCTTGCGTCTCAGTCTTCTTGCCTCCAATTCCGTCTTCCACTCTTCTTCTTCCAATGCCCTCGGAGGGGGGTTATCATATTTTTCTGCCTCCTTTCTCCCCCTAATTTCATCATCCCGATCCCCGGCAATCCTCTCCTCATTATCCCTTCCGTCTTGGTCTCCATCCTTCCAGCCCTCCTCTCTCTTCCCCGACGCTTCTGATGTCTACCCCTTGACTTGTTCTGTTATTCTCCCCATTCTTGCCTCCATTTGCTACTCCATCATTCCCTTCTTCTGCCGGGTCCGAACCGCAACCGTTTTCTGCCTTCCAGGTACCCGGGACCCCCAACCCTCCTGCCGCTAATGCGTCATGTGCCAGGGTCATCCCATCCCCCTGAAGAGATCTCCCGTGCGGCTCTTGATGCGCTGGCACTTGCTTGTCTCCAACCTCTATCTCCTCAGGACATTCCCGCCTACCTGTATCCACCTGCTCTAGCTTCTCCGCTTTTTGTTTCCAAAGATCCGCCACTCCCTTCCATTCCCTTACTTTTTCCACTAGTTCCTCCATTTCGGCCTCCGCTTGTCTCAGTCTTTCCTGCGTCTCGCTAAAAAGCTCTTCTCTCCAATTGTCTATCCTCCCCCTCTCTTCTCTATTCTTCCTACAGTCTTCACATTTCTCCTTACATACGCCTTTCCTTACCTCTGCTCTAATCAGGTCTTCCATGTCCGCCATCCTGGCCTCCCATTCCTCTTTCTGCCTCTCCTCGCAATTCACCATCCATTTCTCAAGCCTATCGAGATCCGCAACGCTCAGCTGGGATGAGCTGCGACTGATGCTTCCTTGATCCACTACCGTCTCCCCCTCGATTCGTTTTTTGTCCAGTGTGTCGATGCCCTTTCCCCCCTCTTCCTTCTCCTGAGTCTGGTCCAGTTTGCTGTTGCCGTTGTCACTAGCCACTGCAAAATCCCCCCCGTTCCCATCTCCGTCTCCCTCTTTCCTCGTTTCCTGCGGCTCCTGTGTCTCCTGTGTTGAGCTGTTTTCTGATGTCATCAATGTGATCAATGTGTCATCTAGTATCATTTCCTTCTGCTTGTCTCCATCTTTTTGCCCCACTGGCGTTCTTTGTAAGCACTTTGCGACTTTAAATGCCTCTTTCTCTATCTCATTTACCCCGACCTTCTCCTTTTTTCATTTTCCCTTCGCTCTATGCTCCTTTTATTTATCATAAAATCTACTTCTTCAGTCCTCTTATCCTCACCCTGCCCTTTTTCCGTCTCATCACTCGTATCTGTCATCTCGTGTGTGATTCCGCTTCCCTTACCGCCTTCCGTCCCCCAAAACTCCTCTAACCGCCTCACCGCTGGTCTCGAACCATCTTTTAAACCTTCCTTTTGTTTACTCCCCGTTGGTGTTACCGACCCGTCCATCGCTGACCCTTCTTTACCGCTCGAGATTTTGTTCTTCCTGCCTCGCCGTTTCCCTCCCGGTGTCGCCTCTGTTTCACTCTCCTTGTCCTTGCCATTCCCAACCTTTCCCGGTTTTTTGGCGCCATCCCCACCCCTGAGGTTGTATTTCACGCCGCCCTCCTCCCCCCTCCCCACCAACCGTTCGGCCATGCTAATAACCTCTATGCACCCACGCCAACTTTCTTTCTCTAACCCTCTTTCAACCAACGCGATCTCACTCCTGACTTCACTTCCACCTGTACCTTTCACTTTCAGCTGCCGCCTGCACCAACTTTTACCTACTTTTCCAGAATTTTCCGCTTATTCTACCGAAAAAAAGGCCGACCATCAACGCACGCGTCCGGCTCGATTCCGCGCCACCTACCGACCTAGGAAATAAGTAATTAATTGGTATAAATTTCATGAAATAATTCGTTTTGTATTAGTTATGTTTTTTTGGCACTATGCTCAACTATGTTTCTGGCCCGTTTTTCATGCAAAAATTACATTCATACACATCCATGCAGCAACATGGATCCTCGTTCGCCAGGGCTACACGGAACCCGTAAGTCCCTTTAGGTATATTTCACTCCGGAAAACCTGCCCTCGACCTCTCCCTCAACCGTGGGCAAGTGTCTCCCAGATAATATCCCCTGTTTGAGGGTGGATAGTACAGAATATAACCCCTAAAAACCCCAGTCAGATACCCTCCCCCTCACCCCTCCGTGGTCGTCCGTATGTGGCAAAATTTTTCGTTTACGTTTTCTCGGAAACGGATCGTGCGATTCGATTAATGTTTTCTTCAATCGTTGCGTCTCCGTGTAACTTAGAGCTGATTAGATTTTTGATCGAATTCATGGAGTAGTCCCCCCGTTTTTGAGAAATTCATGTTGAGCAAAAATGGAAAATCGTGATAATGAACGTTCATTCACACAAAAATGTTGTAATCCAGGTACTCAATGTCACAGTTGAAAGATATAAGCATATTTTATAACTGATTAAGTTTTGAGTAAAAGTGGTCCAGTACTTATATTGTTATTAACAATGTCAATTGTTTATAATGTTCCGCTGCATAAACTACGAGAGTGAACGCAAAATTTATATAAGATAAGTTGTTTGCCATATAGAAATACGTATTTTATGTAGAATGCCTTTTTTCGATAATTTGCATAATTAAGGAGGTATAGCCGTCTCCACAATTATGTATGTAATAAGTGAACGAAGTGGACACAGCGCATTCATGACGGTCCCACTCCAAGCGTTTTCATGTAAAATGGAGCGGATCACATTTTGGATGGCATTTGTGCAGTATATGCAATGTTATTAGCAATTGCAATTGTGTATACTGTTCCACTGCTCATCGTCATGCTCACCGTGCGTCTACTCAAGTATTCCTAATTATCTGCCCATAAATGAGCCAGTTTGGCATTCTCAAATAGGCATGTTTTGGTTATGATAATAACAGGGGTCACACTGATTAACCGTAGTATATTGGAGAAGAATAAATTTAGTAGGTTGTGCTGAAAAACCAAATCGGGAAGTTCTGGTTGTGCCCCGAGTGGGGCACACACCACAAGTTCAAAAATATTTTCTCATCGATTCCGACCGATGCAGGAACGTTCCGTGTGTACTGTCGGCGGTACCCATAAAGTGCGACTGCCCGGTCGAGCGGGAACCTAACCCGACGCAGGGGGGGGGGTGGGTTCCGTCATAGTCGCCGGCCATCGTAGCACAGGGGTTTCTGGAGGTTTACCCTGTGTTTAGAAATACGATGGCCTGAAATGGCGAAAGTCGGCCCCAGCCGCATGGGTGGGTGTCCGGCACGCCCCCTGAAGGAATGCTTAAACGGCCGCTACCCGGGGCGTACAAATGAGAGGGACGGAGACAAAAAAAAACACACACACAGACACGAACTTAGAATTTGACCGGGATCATTTTGGTATACTTAAAACCATAGTTAGATAATGAAACAACACATTTGGATTTTGGGTCCATTACAATAACTTCCCGAATAATCGGGAAGTTAATAAATGATAATTTTAAGTTGACATTACATACCCACCCAAATCTTCACCGCCAAAACATTAGAAGCCGCAGTAGCTGCTTGCGCCATGGGTATGTGCAAATCGTTAGCGCACTGCGTGCTTATATACGTTGAGCTTCGGATCTTTCTTCGATTTTCCGTTGCAACATTTCCAGAAATGCGCAAACAGCGTTTAATCAATGAATTGAAGCTCAGTATCACCGCTGATGCCCACAAAAATATTTGTACTATATGTTTGGTTGTGTAAGGCAAATCTTAGTGATTAGAAATGAACCGGGCCGCGATTTTCTTAAAAAACTAAATCTAGGGTGGAAATTTTGTTTTCGTGATGTCACCATTGGTCGGGTTTCTTTGCTTGAGTTGTCACTAACAGGGAGCTAAGTAGATCCTCGATTTTCCGTGCTGGGTAATCCCAGGCAACGAACATACTGCCTCCGAACACGGTATGACCCCACGGTCATCACTTTTGCTACGCTATGCTACGAACCTCCAGGTACTGAGCCGTCAATGGCTCTAATTGGAACAAATGAACTATGCACTCGTCTCTACATCGTTTGTAGATGATTGTACATACATGGACAATTTTGATTTGCAGAGTCTTTAATTAGCTGTATTTAATCAAAAGCTTTTGGAGAATGTAGTTAAAGCCAACAAAAATTAAAAATTACACAACTACTGTTCAAAACTCGGTCATTTCATGGCAAACCGTTTGTAGATTACGAATTTAATCAATTTATCGTTTGTACACTTACGTGTAATTTATTATGAGACCCCCCTCCCCCCTAGATAATCGTCTGCTCACCTGATCTTTTCCATTACTAACACCTTCACCTTTGGCGACGTTTTACATCCATCTGACAAGTTTTAAAAGAGGGCTCTGTATGCCTGTATTCGTATGTGAGCGAGTTTTTAGGTAACGGTTCCTCGTAAACGGTTCGATCGGTTTGTTTCTCTTATGACCAAAAATCACCTCTCACTGATGTCCAGGCGGGAAAAGAGTGTCAATCTTGAAAAACAATTCCCTCAATTGTTATTAACAATTGTGGCTATTCAAAGCGGTCAGAGATAGGACCACCAGCGAATAATCAATGTTATTGTCCTTATACAAAAAGATAGACATAACGTTTTATGACTTTTTTCATACAAGAGCGGTGGCGCGTGCTTCGCATGCGCATTTCCTTTTTCCGCCACACTGGCTGGGCTGGCGTTGGTTTCGGTCTTACGGTTTTCGAGATATTTCGTCTTACGCGATATCGAGATATTTCGAGATTTTACTTCGCTTCTCCTTTTTACCATAGGAACTTTGATAGCGTAGAATATATCACTGGTTAACAATGTTAATTGTTTATAAGGCTCCATTACGCGAATGGTAAGAATTAGGGGGAAAAGTTCTAAATGAATAGGATGTGGGCTTCACCCTCCGTGGGTCAAAATTATAATTTTCCGATCCCTGCGTTTGTGTGTGTGTCCATCAACCTTACAACTTATCTCATATGTCGTCACTTTTTTAAATTTAAGACTTGATCTGCTAAACTGTTTGAGATATGAGAAAAAGTCTCAGATTAGAGATACTCTTTCAGGTGAGAATCAACATTTATTAGATACTTTCTTTCCCGTCTCTCCTTTTTCTCACCATAGAGCGTTCTAAATGATTTCAGTTGTTTATAACGCTGCAACGCCGAAACGGTTAACGATACGATAAAAGTCAGAAGACACAAAATATATATTTTTGACTTTCCGATCTTGAGACAAGTCCTTGGTTTAATAAGAAACAACATTTATCGGACATATTTTTGTGTATCTACAATATTTCGTGTGATACGTTAATAACAATAGAAATAATTATTATTTCACTTTGATACTCCTTCATGGCCTGGTCACGATGGAGAAGCATCGATGAAAAAAAATGAAGAGTCAAGATCGATTTTTCCCCGTAAGATAGATAATTAATTAAACTATTAATCAATTATCCGTGTTAAGATAAAAAGTCACAAAACATCAAATGTGTATTGTTTTGCGGGGAACAATTTCCATTCAACGCTTTTTTTTGGTATCTGCACTCGTTTTTATGATAGCGCGATATAAACAATTCGATTTCTTAACAGCAATTGAAAAACTCGAAAAGCTCGAGGCGTTTTTTGGACAAATCGCTCGTTTCCGACCACGAGACCAGCAAGACTCGTCAACAAAAAAAAAGGAAATCTCTGCAGTCGTCCAGCCGCAAACGTCGAACAGAATTTTTTGTCCTCATACGCATGTACACATACACACACACACACATACAAGTCGGGGCTTTGGCGTAGTGGTAGAGTATCTGCCTACTACTCCGAAGGTCCTAGGTTCGCGCCCGGCCGCCGGAGAATATTTTTTCAAAATATTTTCTCATGGATTCCGACCGATGCAGGAACTTCCGTGTGTGCTATCGGCGGTACCCATAAAATGAGACCGCCCGGCCGAGCGGGAACCTAACCCGACGCAGGGGGGGGGGGTTCCATCATAGGCGCCGGCCATCGTAGCACAGGGGTTTCTGGAGGTTTACCCTGTGTTTAGAAATGCGATGGCCGGTACGCCGCCTGAAGGAATGCTTACACGGCCGCTACCGGGGGCGTACAAATGAGAGGGACGGAGGAAAAAAAAACACACACACACATATAAACACTTTTCGGAAAACGACTCAGGACGATAACTTTCCTATCGGGAAGTTAATGAAAATTTTTCCCCGTGTAGAAACGAACACTTTTTTTTGTATAATTTTTTTTGTAACCTTCATAATTAAGGCGATAGCGTTTAATTTTTTACAAATTTTCAATGCACACACATACGCGCAAACCCATTAACGCTGGAAATCTTGTGGAAGTTATGCGGTCATCAGAGGCAGCATATAACGCGACAAGGGATTTCGCAATGGAGGTTCTGCAGGAGCTGCGCCGCGAGAAGCAGTGTCGAAAAAAGCCAGAGTAAACCGAGGATCTTCTTACCGTGAACGACCGGAAAGCATCCGCTAGTGAGGAAGCTGCGGCTGTCGTCCCCTACGCAACGAAGTATTGCTTCGCAGATGTTCCGTCGTGATTTGGGCATACTGGGATATAGAAGGTTGTCCTTCTACTAGTTTAGGCCAAGGGGTATTGTCCGTTACTTTTTCTTCATTTTGTTATTTTAATTTGTAAATTTTTTGGTTTGTTTCTAATGAAGATTTCAAAAAAAGGGAGAAGAGAGAAAGGAAGCGTGTGGAAGGACGTCTGCTTCCTTCTTTCTTTTTTTTCCTTAAAAAAAAACACAAACACATAGGGAAGTTCATGATGCGACCCGTCAAAGGTCACACGTACATCGCGTTTATGACTTTAGTTTTTATTAACTTCCCGATCTGGGGAAGTTATAGTGATTACCCTGAAATTCAAAAGTGAAATTTCCAAGATATTTTCACTTTTCTCGATGTTTCACATCACCCTGAGTCGTTTTCCGAAAAGTGTATGTATGTGTGAGTGTGTGTGTATGACCAAACACTTTGTTTAACGTTTCCGAAGAAGCCAACGAAGCGATTTACGTTTTTGCTTCCGAATGGAAGCATTGCAATCGCTCAATTTTGAGTTTCTTTAATTATGCTTATAAACAATATATAATGGTTTGAAAGGTAAACTATGAAGTTTGATCGTTCATATCTCAGAAACTAATGCATATTTTTTAATTTTTTTGTTATCGAAATGTGCGTCTCAACGAGATTTAGGGAATGGTTAAAGAACATAGTAGGTTGCTCAGAAGAAATTGGAGATATTTCAATTTTTCTGTTTTCACAGTTTTCTTTGCTTTTTGCTTTTCTACGCACGCTAGCGTCCGCAAAAATTGAGATAAAAGCTTGAAATTTGGAACAAAGGTTCCTTTTGTTGTGGTGACGAACCCTATTGAATGGCGATTCAATCGCATCATTAATTTTCTAGATTTCAATTTTTGATTTTTACGGTTTTTCATTACTTCATTTCTCGATAAGTATTCATCCTATTTCTTTTTCTAAAATATGAGCCTTAACGAGATCTATGAACTGATTGAACAACATTGAGTCACTTACTTTGGGTAATATGAGAAATTCCTGTTTTTGTTTCCGCTCGCTTGGAAAAAGCTTTTTCAATACTGGAACATTTTCATTTCGTGTGCAATCGGACCATTGGGAAGTTTACCGCTGAAATTGAAGCCACAATGAAATTGGGGGGAATAAAAACAACGATGGCATATTTGACACATTCGAATGGGGGAACCCGAGGACCGCCTGCTTCCCTTTTTTTATCGACGTGACTTACTGTTCTGCAGCTCTGAAAGGACCGATTTATGCGAAAAATGATTCGTTCAATTGTGATTAACAAATTCAATTGGTTATAACGGTCTACCGCATAAGCTATTAGAGTTAGCGGAAAAATTTACACAATAAAAGGTGTTCCTCATCCAAAAGTACACATTTTATGTTGAATGACTTTTTTTGGCAACACCCATAGTTAATTGTTATTAACAAAATGAATTGGTTCTATCGCTCTATCACGTACAATAATTAGCGATACGAAATGAGTTGTCGAGTGAAAGTTGTTCCAGACGTAAAAGTACACATTTGATTTCTTAGTACTTTTTATATTAACACTCCTAGTTTTTCACAAATTAAATGGTTTATCTAACTCTATCGCAAAAAAGGATATATTTTTAAAAAATCAATATTTGGTAATTTTGAAAAGTTTAAAACGTTCCCAATTTGAGACATAAACCGAAATTTTGTATATAACATATACGGGAGATCGATCGAGAAGTTATTGGTTCGACCCGTAGAGGGTCAAACCCAAACCCCGTTTATTTTATAAAGTAGTGATTATCTGGGAAGAAGAGTTGTTTAGTATGAAATTGAGAATAGAGATCATACCCTCCCAGTTTTTCCGAATAAACTATCCAATATATCATGTCATTCACTGAGGGAAAAATATACTTCGGCCCAATATTACCATGTTTCAGAGAAATAGATATTTATAAAAAAATGAATTTTATTGATCTAGTGAAACCCAAGTGACATTAATTAACTACCAATGATGTTAATCATATAACTCTACGTGATACTTATGAGAGAGAGGGTCTTAGGTGAATTTGTACAGTAATAATTAAGAATCCCGAATTAATTAATTTTTTGTTTTCAAATTAATAAAATTAATAAAAATAATGGTCAACCCAGGTCAGTTGTCATACAATTGTTTGGAGTTAAGCTATTCACATGATTACATTTAATTGTAATTGTCAGAGATTAAATGCAACGACGAAATTTCATTTTTTAGGAATGCCTATTACTCTGAAAAATGAAATTGTTGGGCCGAAGTATATTTTTCCCTCAGTGTTCCTTCTTCTTATAGCCTGTAAGCATATATGCAATATACGATTCCGATATATTCAAAATTTCATCAGTTGATTGTTCATGATCATCAGGGAGTCAGAACAGCTCACTTAACGCGAATAAACAATTTTTAGAGAAATTTCGCTTTTTATCACTTTTTTGCGCATCCATCGAATTGACTGTGATTCTCTTGGAAATTGAAATTAAAATATCAACGGCAAAGAAAGAAAATAAAACAAATAGTTAATAACTATAATTAGACGTAGAAATACTGTGTGCGTATATGAGCAAAATTTGGTCAGACGATTTCTCTGAGACAAATTATTCGACTTGGATTTTCTTATACTCATTCGATAGGTTTCCACCCTGATTAGATTTTGAACCTAATCGACCCAGCGGTTTCCTAGTTATTAACAAATTGAATTGTTTATATCGCTGCTTCGTGAGAACGGTTAACGATACGAAACAAAGTAGTCAATGAAAGCTGTTCCACAAATGAAAATGCATACTTGATGTTTCATAACTTCTTTTGCTAACACCGACAGTTAATTGTTATTAACGAAATCAGTTGTTTAGATCGCTCTATCACAAGAACGGTTAGAGATACGAAACAAAGTGTGGAATGAAATTAGTTCCACACATAAAAATAAACATTTCATCTCTTAGAACTTGTTTTGCTACACCCATAGTTAATTGTTATTAACAAAATGGATTGTTTATTTCGCTTGATGGTGAGAACGATTAGAGATACGAAACAAAGTGTCGAATGAAAGTCGTTCCACGCGTAAAAATATCCATGCAATGTTTTATGACTTCTTTGCCACCGCCCATAGTTATTCAGGAACTGAATTGTTTATCTGACTCTATCGCAAGAAAGGTTATATTTATAAAAAATCTTGTTACATTTTACGAATTATAGAATTTGGAATATTTGGAAATTTTGAAAAGTTTCAAAAGGTCGTAATTTGAAACCTAATCAAAATATAACATACAGCATGTCGAAATATAACATACAGCAGGGAACGATCGGGTATTTATTGGTTCAACCCGTAGAGGGTCAGACCCACATCTCCTTTATTTTTTTAATCGTACTTCCTGAATGGTGTAAATTAGACGAAAAAACCATTCCATGTAAGATATGGATGTTCATATAAGGAATAGTTTTCACAAGATACGTTTCCCGATAAGTTCAAGATTTTACCCAGTGGAACAGTATAAAAAATGGAAATTGTTAGTAACAATACATCAACGGTACCAATTTCATTCAAAATCTGATCAGTTGCCAGTTATATGGTAACTTGATAACTTCCATAACTTCATTCGGTCATGAGGAACCGTTGCGCAAAATTATGCACACATACACACACTAACTCAGAATTTGTTGGGGAATCATTTTGAAATATACTTAAAACTCTCGTCACGCGATGAAACAACAAATTTTGATTTCGGGTTCATATTTTCAGATGGTATTTTTTACTACTTCGGAAGATATCGTGAGTTGAATTAACATATACCTGGTGCTTCAATATATCCATAATTGCTGAAAGAACGTGAAAGGAGGGAATTAAATGGCTACAGACGTAGAGACGGTGATTACCTAGACGATTTTCAGTTGAAAATTGATATGACCATTAAGAAATTGACTGAATCGATCACGTACACCAATTATGATTTGCAATTTCACGACTACGCTTTACCTGCTAGAAAATTCCCGGTCGAACCTGAATTAACGGAAATTCATGTTTCTAAAACTGCTTTATTTCGCGGCATCACCCGTAACTACATGTATTGAATCCCAAACGAAAGGAGATATCTCCGTTGCTTCGAGAGCATGTTATGAAATCCGAAAAGTCTGACAAACCTTCTACAAAACTGGAATTGACTGGGGAAGGTGTGTGAACCACTTGAGATTCTAATTGTGATCCTTGATATTCCTTCGTACATTGAGTTACTGTTGGTCCATACCGTCCCACTGCACCACAAGTTGTCACCCTGATTACTGAAAACACAATTTGAATCAAGTTCCACATGAGGAGATGGTGGGAAAATATAGAATCAGGGATTCTGTGTTCGGTAGCTAATTTACCTGTTTCATTCACGAAATCAAAATGTTGTTTAGTGCGATGATCAGAGTCTACGACTGGGCTATAGTAATTGAAATCCCCTTGTACCGCTCGTGGCACGCCTAAGTGAAGTAACGACCAATATTTAACTTGATTAATTCATATTTATAAACGCTGCAGCAATTGACTTGGTGATGATATTTTACTTACCAATCCCAAAGCACTCAGGGCTTAAAGAAAAATCATCTATGGCTACATCCGCCTTCGCTGCGAAGCTCTTACTCGCTTCAAGTTGTAAGAAGTATCTGATACAGCAAACGATATCACTAGTTTTATACAATTGAAATTGAAAATTGAAATTGAAAATTGAAATTGAAAATTGAAATTGAAAATTGAAATTGAAAATTGAAATTGAAAATTGAAATTGAAAATTGAAATTGAAAATTGAAATTGAAAATTGAAATTGAAAATTGAAATTGAAAATTGAAATTGAAAATTGAAATTGAAAATTGAAATTGAAAATTGAAATTGAAAATTGAAATTGAAAATTGAAATTGAAAATTGAAATTGAAAATTGAAATTGAAAATTGAAATTGAAAATTGAAATTGAAAATTGAAATTGAAAATTGAAATTGAAAATTGAAATTGAAAATTGAAATTGAAAATTGAAATTGAAATTGAAATTGAAATTGAAAATTGAAATTGAAAATTGAAATTGAAAATTGAAATTGAAAATTGAAATTGAAAATTGAAATTGAAAATTGAAATTGAAAATTGAAATTGAAAATTGAAATTGAAAATTGAAATTGAAAATTGAAATTGAAAATTGAAATTGAAAATTGAAATTGAAAATTGAAATTGAAAATTGAAATTGAAAATTGAAATTGAAAATTGAAATTGAAAATTGAAATTGAAAATTGAAATTGAAAATTGAAATTGAAAATTGAAATTGAAAATTGAAATTGAAAATTGAAATTGAAAATTGAAATTGAAAATTGAAATTGAAAATTGAAATTGAAAATTGAAATTGAAAATTGAAATTGAAAATTGAAATTGAAAATTGAAATTGAAAATTGAAATTGAAAATTGAAATTGAAAATTGAAATTGAAAATTGAAATTGAAAATTGAAATTGAAAATTGAAATTGAAAATTGAAATTGAAAATTGAAATTGAAAATTGAAATTGAAAATTGAACAGTCAATGTTTCTCAGAAACGAACAGAACTGAAACGAAGTGGACGAAGTGAATTCACCAAAAGGGAAATTTCCGCTTCTAAGACTGCTTATTTATCATGAACAAAAGATATTCAAGAATAAAAAAACAGTTCGTAATTGAAAATGTCCACTTTTTCTGTGAATTTCGGTCATTTTTTTACAGAACAGTAGTTGTTAATATGTTCTAAAAATATTTCATTCCTAATTAAAAAATGATTTTGCAGTCTTCCGTCAAAATTGTCAGCATCTACACGCATTCGTGGACTTCCGTTTCCAATATCATGGCTGACGGGTGCGTATATTTAAAGTGAGCAGCGTTTTGTTGATTCGTAAGCTGACTCGCGATAT
Organism: Asobara japonica; assembly: GCA_026005395.1. NCBI lineage: Eukaryota > Metazoa > Arthropoda > Insecta > Hymenoptera > Braconidae > Asobara > Asobara japonica. Next base: position 29,570 of record BQMI01000167.1, read on the forward strand.
TTTGGTGGGGAGTGGGTTATAAACCGTTCAGTCAAGGGTGGGCTTGAAGGCGAAAGAGGATTTTGTGGAGTGTGAAAGTGCGTGTAGACGGTGGAAGTGGCCGAAGTGTGCAGGAAGCGAAGTGAGGTTAGAGAACACGTGTGGAAGAGGGAGTGAATGGGAAGGCTGAAACAGGCCGGTGAATGTGTGGCGGAGTGATTGGTGAGTGTGGTTTCAATGCAGCCAGCTGCAGTGCAGTGTGTGGTGCCAGTAAGGTCAAACTAAGGGGAAAGGGGGGTAAGTCTGTTGGGCGGAGGGGCAGAGGGGGGAATAGCGTGGCTGAAAAATTAAAGGGGTGGACAGTGGCGACGAGAATTGTTGGCGAAAAGAAAGAGAGGCGGTTTGTAGAGTGCGCAGTATTCGGTTGGCAAAACAGAGAGGTGGTGCGGTGGGCCGAGGAGAGATACCCAGTGGGGTCCTTAGCAGAGGCGGATGAAATGGAACAGGGGGAGGGGATGAGATTTTTGAGGACACATCGGGGACTCCCAGGGCGATTCAGAGACGGCTTGAAAGAAGCTACTCAGTGCCAAGCGGGGAAAAGAGGAAGGGAGCGCTGACGAAGACAGTGAGGTTGGCAGGGACGGGTTGCAGGGGGCACAGTATGGAGAACTTCGTGCATGGAGGAAAGGGGAGACCAGTAGAGTAGGTGGAGAACCGCAGGATAAAGGAAAAGGGGAACGTAGCAGTAAGAAGAGGCTGTTGCAATTGTCACCGGAAGGGGAAGGGGGAGGGAGAAAAGAATGAGACAATGTTTGAAAAAATGTTTGAAAAATTCTTGGGGGTGATTGAAAGCTTCAGAAACGAGGTATTAGAAAGAATGGATGAACAAGAGTTTCGTTCGGGGGAGAAGATGAGACGGCTGCGAGAGGAGTGGTTGGAGTTTGATGGAAAATGGAAGGAGGGAAATAGGGAAATAAATGAGAGAATGAAGAGTGTGAAGGTCAGGAAGGCGGAGAGGGAGAAGAAAAGGGAAGAAGAGATGAGGAGGGTGTGGGAGAAGTTGGATGGTCTACCAGATAAAGAGGACAGGCAGGATGGAAAGGCAAATGTGAGGGTGGGACCGATTGAGAAGGGGGTAGTTCAGGAGAGGATGGTGAGAATGGAAGAGAGGATGGCAGGATATGAGAGAGAGAAACGTAGGTTGAATGTTGTAACTAGAGGTTTGGATGTAGTAAGTGAGAGTGGGAGGGAGGAATTGGAAAGGCTGTGACAAGCTATGGGTGTGAGAGTGAATGTAAGTGACGCAAGAAAGGTGGGGGCGATTGTTTGGGTAAAGTTGGCGAGTCTAGAGTATAAAAGGAGGGTAATGGAGAATAAGAGCAAATTAAGAGGGAGGAGGGAGAGAATTAGTGAGGACCTCTCTTGGGCGGAGAGGAGGATACAATGGGCGGTGGACACAAAATGGGCCACGGAGAGAAGGGCAGCGAAAAAGGTCAGAGTGGTGGGTAGGAGCGTATGGGTGGAGGGTGTAGAGTGGAGATGGGATTGGGTGGTGGAGGGTATGGTGGAACAACCCGCGGACATGTCCACGACCGCTGTGGAAAGGATGGAGATAACGGACGTGATGAATGAAAGGGGAATGAATGAGAGGGGGGTAAATGGGGAAAGCGTGAGTGTGAAGAGGAAGGAGAAGGGGGGGTTTTCAAAAAACATGTGAAGGCAGGGAAGGCAGGGGTGGAGTAGATGACTGTAAACTATTGTTTTGGAATGTGGCGGGGGTAGAAAGGAAGAGTGAGGATTTTTGGAAGTATGTGGGGAAGTTCGATGTGATCATGCTGAGTGAGACGTGGGTGGAAAAAGAGGGGTGGAGTAGAGTGAGTAGAAAAGCGCCGAGAGAGTATATTTGGAGAGTGTAAGCGGCCAGAAAAGACCACAGAAAGGGGCGGGCAAGGAGAGGTATGATCTCAGGAATGAAGCAGGAGTTCGTAATACCAGGAGAGAGAAAGCTAGAGGAAGTAGTAGACGGTGTGAGGGGGATCATAACTAGAAGAGTGTGTTTAGGCAACTCAGAAATGGTGGTGGTCGGAGTATATCTGGAGAGAGGAATGGAGGAAGGCATGAATGGGTGAAGAAATGGATGGATGATAAGAATGAGAATTTAGTATTAATTGGGGGGGGGGGGGGGGGGGGGGCGGGGATTGTAATGCGTGGATCGGTGAAAGGGGAGGGGAGGAATGGGATGAAGAGGTGGGTTTCTGTAGGAGAAGTAGTAAACAGGAGAATAAAGAAGTAGACGCGAATGGGGAGAAGTTGTTGGAGGCGCTGAGTCAGAGAGGATGGTTTATCTGTGACGGGAATACAAAAGGGGATGAAGAGGGTGAGATTACATTTGTGGGCAGAGGGGAAACGGTGATAGATTACCTGTTGGGAGATGAGAGAGTGAGGAAAGTGCTGGAGTGCATGAATATGGAGTCGGAACCCGGCTCGGATCATTTTGGTATCATGGCAACGGGCCGATTCAGGAGCAAAAGGACAAAGAGTGATGTGAGAAAGAGAGCACGTCGAGAGCAGAAAGTGAGAATCCGGCATTGGAACGAGGAGAATTTAGCGGAATTTGCAAGGGACTTGAGCGAGTGGAAGGTAGAGAATGCAGGGATATTGCAGGTGGATGAGCTAATCAGAGTGTTTGAGGGGAAAGTGGGCGCGGTGAAAAAAGCGATTGACGGGCGTCGTGAAGATAAAGTGGTTCGTAGAGGTTGGTGGGATAAGGAATGCGTGGAAAAGAAAAAGTGGATAACGGAGAGAACGAAGGATTGGAGGAGAGGAATTATTTCTAAGGGAGTTTTCAAAAACAAGCGGAAAGAGTTCCAAGCGTTTTTGATGGGGGAAAAGCAAGAGGAAAGGAAAAGGTATATGTGGGAAGTAGAGAAGGCCATAAGGGAGGGGAGGGAGTGGGAGGTAATTAATAGAGAAAGAAAACGAAAAGGAGGGGTGAACGAGAAAATTGAGTTGAAAGTGGTCGGGTTCCTTCAAAAGCTTGCTGGGCGGGGTAGAGGGGAGGGTGCATGGGGTGGGTAGGGGTGAGGTGCAGGAGGATGTGGGTGGGATTAATAGGGAAGAGGTTGCAAAGACGGTGAGAAAGCTTAAATGGAAGAAAGCCCCGGGAGTGAATGGTATGGAAAATGAGGTTTTCAAGCTAGGGGGAGAGAACGGAGTGAATTTGGTATGGGAGGTATGCAAAAAAGTGTGGCATGGTCAAGGATGGCCGGAGGTTTGGAAGGTAGGGCTAGTGGTGCCGGTGTTGAAGAAGGGGGACGGGAACAGAGTAGACCAATATAGAGGGGTCACTTTGATGTCCTCCATGTACAAAATTTACATGGAGGTGTTGAGGCAGAGACTGGAGGAGGAAGTGGAAGTGAAGGGGATAATCCCTCATAATCAAGCGGGGCTCAGGAAAGGGATGGGGACCATGGAAGAGGTTTATATCCTGAAAAATTTGGTCAATAAGAACCTGGGAAAAGCATGAGGGAGACTTTTCGCTTTATTTGTGGACTTCAAGGCAGCCTTTGATAGCGTCAATATGGGGAGAGTGAGAATAGGGAAAGAGTTAGGGGAGATATTCTGGACAGGGAGGGGAGTGAGGAAAGGGTGCCCGCTGAGCCCACTACTGTTTAGCATTCTGCTGTCGGATTTGGAGGACTTCCTGAGTGAAAAGGGCAAGGGAGGCGTTGTTTTGGGGGTAGGAAAGGTTTACCATCTGGCGTACGCTGATGATATAGTCTTGGTGGCAGAGGAGGAGAATGGGATGAGGTTGATGATGAGATATTTTGAAGAATATGTGAGAGGCAAGGCCCTGTGTGTGAATGTGGGGAAGACGAAGTTGATGTTGTTTAAGAAGAGAAGGAAAGCAGAGGAGGTTGGGAGACAGTGGTTTATGAATGGACAGAAACTGGGGAAGTGAGTGAGTTCTGTTATTTGGGGTACTGGTTCACGGAGAATGGAAGGGACGAATTGCAAGTAAGGAAAAGAGTGGAAGGAGCAGGGAGCATGATGGGACAAGTATGGGCGATAGGGAAGAGAAGGTTCCAGAATGATTGGTGGAAGAGGGTATGGCTGTTCGATATGTTGTTTTGGTCGATGATGAGTTATGGGGTGGAGATTTGGGGTTGGGGTGGCTGTGCGGCGATGGAGAGGATGCAGGAAAGGTTTGTGAGGTGGGTGTTTGGACTGAGTTGGAGTTGCCCAGGCTACATGTTGAGAGAAGAACTGTTCGTTCTACATGGCGAGAGAGAGACTGATCGTGAGGATGAAGAAGAGGGCATGGAGTTTTGAGCAGAGACTGGAGGAAGAGGGGGCAAATGGTTTGGCGAAGGTGTGTTTGAGAGAGATTAGGAAGAGGGAGAGGGAAGGGAGGATGAAGTTGTCGAAGTGGGAAAGGGAGAGAGGTGAAGCCAGAAGGGAATGGGAGATGGGGAACGTTCAGGGGTGGGGAATAATAGAAGAGAAGATGGTGGGAGTAGATAGGGCAGATCGTTGGAGGAAGATTGCGGGGTCAAGTTACAATAGGTGGTACAAAATGTGCAGGGAGAATGACGGCCTGGAAGTGCCTCTATATCTCAGGAAATGAAGAAGGAGAGCAAGTGCCAGAGGGTGATGAGGTTTAAAATGGGGGAGGGCGTGAAGGAAGCGCAATACTGGGAAAGAGAGGAGGAGAAAAGATGTAGAGTGTGTGGGTATGAAGTGGAGTCTTGGGAGCATGTTCTGGATAGATGTGTGAGTCAGGGGGTGCGAGAGGACAAATTGACAATTGACAAATTGACAATTGACAAATTGACAATTGACAAATTGACAATTGACAAATTGACAATTGACAAATTGACAATTGACAAATTGACAATTGACAAATTGACAGTTGACAAATTGACAATTGACAAATTGACAATTGACAAATTGACAATTGACAAATTGACAATTGACAAATTGACAATTGACAAATTGACAATTGACAAATTGACAATTGACAAATTGACAATTGACAAATTGACAATTGACAATTGACAAATTGACAATTGACAAATTGACAATTGACAAATTGACAATTGACAAATTGACAATTGACAAATTGACAATTGACAAATTGACAATTGACAAATTGACAATTGACAAATTGACAATTGACAAATTGACAATTGACAAATTGACAATTGACAAATTGACAATTGACAAATTGACAATTGACAAATTGACAATTGACAAATTGACAATTGACAAATTGACAATTGACAAATTGACAATTGACAAATTGACAATTGACAAATTGACAATTGACAAATTGACAATTGACAAATTGACAATTGACAAATTGACAATTGACAAATTGACAATTGACAAATTGACAATTGACAAATTGACAATTGACAAATTGACAATTGACAAATTGACAATTGACAAATTGACAATTGACAAATTGACAATTGACAAATTGACAATTGACAAATTGACAATTGACAAATTGACAATTGACAAATTGACAATTGACAAATTGACAATTGACAAAATTGACAATTGACAAATTGACAATTGACAAATTGACAATTGACAAATTGACAATTGACAAATTGACAATGACATTGACAATTGACAATTGGACAATTGACAATTGACAATTGACATTGACAAATTGACATTGACAATTGACAATTGACAAATTGACAATTGACAAATTGACAATTGACAAATTGACAATTGACAAATTGACAATTGACAATTGACATTGACAAATTGGACAATTGACAAATTGCAATTGACAAATTGACAATTGGACAAATTGACAATTGACAAATTGACAATTGACAAATTGACAATTGACAAATTGACAATTGACAAATTGACAATTGACAAATTGACAATTGACAAATTGACAATTGACAAATTGACAATTGACAATTGACAATTGACAAATTGACAAATTGACAAACTGGACAATTGACAATTGACATTGACAAATTGACATTGACAAATTGACAATTGACAATATTGACAATTGACAAATTGACAATTGACAAATTGACAATTGACAAATTGACAATTGACAAATTGACAATTGACAAATTGACAATTGACAATTGACAATTGACAATTGACAAATTGACAATTGACAAATTGACAATTGACAAATTGACAAATTGACAATTGACAAATTGACAATTGACAAATTGACAATTGACAAATTGACAATTGACAAATTGACAATTGACAAATTGACAATTGACAAATTGACAATTGACAAATTGACAATTGACAAATTGACAATTGACAAATTGACAATTGACAAATTGACAATTGACAAATTGACAATTGAAAATTGACAATTGACAAATTGACAATTGACAAATTGACAATTGACAAATTGACAATTGACAAATTGACAATTGACAAATTGACAATTGAAAATTGACAATTGACAATTGACAATTGACAAATTGACAATTGACAAATTGACAATTGACAAATTGACAATTGACAAATTGACAATTGACAAATTGACAATTGACAAATTGACAATTGACAAATTGACAATTGACAAATTGACAATTGACAAATTGACAATTGACAATTGACAATTGACAATTGACAATTGACAATTGACAAATTGACAATTGACAATTGACAATTGACAAATTGACAATTGACAAATTGACAATTGACAAATTGACAATTGACAAATTGACAATTGACAAATTGACAATTGACAAATTGACAATTGACAAATTGACAATTGACAAAATTGACAATTGACACAAATTGACAATTGACAAATTGACAATTGACAAATTGACCAATTGACAAATGACAATTGACAAATTGACAATTGACAAATTTGACAATTGACAATTGACCAATTGACAATTGACAATTGACAAATTGACAATTGACAAATTGACAAATTGACAATTGACAAATTGACAATTGACAAATTGACAATTGACAAATTGACAATTGACAAATTGACAATTGACAAATTGACAATTGACAATTGACAATTGACAAATTGACAATTGACAAATTGACAATTGACAAATTGACAATTGACAAATTGACAATTGACAAATTGACAATTGACAAATTGACAATTGACAAATTGACAATTGACAAATTGACAATTGACAAATTGACAATTGACAAATTGACAATTGACAAATTGACAATTGACAAATTGACAATTGACAAATTGACAATTGACAAATTGACAATTGACAAATTGACAATTGACAAATTGACAATTGACAAATTGACAATTGACAAATTGACAATTGACAAATTGACAATTGACAAATTGACAATTGACAAATTGACAATTGACAAATTGACAATTGACAAATTGACAATTGACAAATTGACAATTGACAAATTGACAATTGACAAATTGACAATTGACAAATTGACAATTGACAAATTGACAATTGACAAATTGACAATTGACAAATTGACAATTGACAAATTGACAATTGACAAATTGACAATTGACAAATTGACAATTGACAAATTGACAATTGACAAATTGACAATTGACAAATTGACAATTGACAAATTGACAATTGACAAATTGACAATTGACAAATTGACAATTGACAAATTGACAATTGACAAATTGACAATTGACAAATTGACAATTGACAAATTGACAATTGACAAATTGACAATTGACAAATTGACAATTGACAAATTGACAATTGACAAATTGACAATTGACAAATTGACAATTGACAAATTGACAATTGACAAATTGACAATTGACAAATTGACAATTGACAAATTGACAATTGACAAATTGACAATTGACAAATTGACAATTGACAAATTGACAATTGACAAATTGACAATTGACAAATTGACAATTGACAAATTGACAATTGACAAATTGACAATTGACAAATTGACAATTGACAAATTGACAATTGACAATTGACAAATTGACAATTGACAAATTGACAATTGACAAATTGACAATTGACAAATTGACAATTGACAAATTGACAATTGACAAATTGACAATTGACAAATTGACAATTGACAAATTGACAATTGACAAATTGACAATTGACAAATTGACAATTGACAAATTGACAATTGACAAATTGACAATTGACAAATTGACAATTGACAAATTGACAATTGACAAATTGACAATTGACAAATTGACAATTGACAAATTGACAATTGACAAATTGACAATTGACAAATTGACAATTGACAAATTGACAATTGACAAATTGACAATTGACAAATTGACAATTGACAAATTGACAATTGACAAATTGACAATTGACAAATTGACAATTGACAAATTGACAATTGACAAATTGACAATGACAAATTGACAATTGACAAATTGACAATTGACAAATTGACAATTGACAAATTGACAATTGACAAATGACAATTGACAAATTGACAATTGACAAATTGACAATTGACAAATTGACAATTGACAAAAATTGACAATTGACAAAAATTGACAATTGACAAATTGACAATTGACAAATTGACAAATTGACAATTGACAAATTGACAATTGACAAATTGACAATTGACAAATTGACAATTGACAAATTGACAATTGACAAATTGACAATTGACAAATTGACAATTGACAAATTGACAATTGACAAATTGACAATTGACAAATTGACAATTGACAAATTGACAATTGACAAATTGACAATTGACAAATTGACAATTGACAATTGACAATTGACAAATTGACAATTGACAAATTGACAATTGACAAATTGACAATTGACAAATTGACAATTGACAATAATTGACAATTGACAAATTGACAATTGACAAATTGACAATTGACAAATTGACAATTGACAAATGACAATTGACAAATTGACAAATTGACAAATTGACAATTGACAAATTGACAATTGACAAATTGACAATTGACAAATTGACAATTGACAAATTGACAATTGACAAATTGACAGATTGACAAATTGACAATTGACAAAATTGACAATTGACAAATTGACAATTGACAAATTGACAATTGACAAATTGACAATTGACAAATTGACAATTGACAAATTGACAATTGACAAATTGACAATTGACAAATTGACAATTGACAAATTGACAATTGACAAATTGACAATTGACAAATTGACAATTGACAAATTGACAATTGACAAATTGACAATTGACAAATTGACAATTGACAAATTGACAATTGACAAATTGACAATTGACAAATTGACAATTGACAAATTGACAATTGACAAATTGACAATTGACAAATTGACAATTGACAAATTGACAATTGACAAATTGACAATTGACAAATTGACAATTGACAAATTGACAATTGACAAATTGACAATTGACAAATTGGACAATTGACAAATTGACAATTGACAAATTGACAATTGACAAATTGACAATTGACAAATTGACAATTGACAAATTGACAATTGACAAATTGACAATTGACAAATTGACAATTGACAAATTGACAATTGACAAATTGACAATTGACAAATTGACAATTGACAAATTGACAATTGACAAATTGACAATTGACAAATTGACAATTGACAAATTGACAATTGACAAATTGACAATTGACAAATTGACAATTGACAAATTGACAATTGACAAATTGACAATTGACAAATTGACAATTGACAAATTGACAATTGACAAATTGACAATTGACAAATTGACAATTGACAAATTGACAATTGACAAATTGACAATTGACAAATTGACAATTGACAAATTGACAATTGACAAATTGACAATTGACAAATTGACAATTGACAAATTGACAATTGACAAATTGACAATTGACAAATTGACAATTGACAAATTGACAATTGACAAATTGACAATTGACAAATTGACAATTGACAAATTGACAATTGACAAATTGACAATTGACAAATTGACAATTGACAAATTGACAATTGACAAATTGACAATTGACAAATTGACAATTGACAAATTGACAATTGACAAATTGACAATTGACAAATTGACAATTGACAAATTGACAATTGACAAATTGACAATTGACAAATTGACAATTGACAAATTGACAATTGACAAATTGACAATTGACAAATTGACAATTGACAAATTGACAATTGACAAATTGACAATTGACAAATTGACAATTGACAAATTGACAATTGACAAATTGACAATTGACAAATTGACAATTGACAAATTGACAATTGACAAATTGACAATTGACAAATTGACAATTGACAAATTGACAATTGACAAATTGACAATTGACAAATTGACAATTGACAAATTGACAATTGACAAATTGACAATTGACAAATTGACAATTGACAAATTGACAATTGACAAATTGACAATTGACAAATTGACAATTGACAAATTGACAAATTGACAATTGACAAATTGACAATTGACAAATTGACAATTGACAAATTGACAATTGACAAATTGACAATTGACAAATTGACAATTGACAAATTGACAATTGACAAATTGACAATTGACAAATTGACAATTGACAAATTGACAATTGACAAATTGACAATTGACAAATTGACAATTGACAAATTGACAAATTGACAATTGACAAATTGACAATTGACAAATTGACAATTGACAAATTGACAATTGACAAATTGACAATTGACAAATTGACAATTGACAAATTGACAATTGACAAATTGACAATTGACAAATTGACAATTGACAAATTGACAATTGACAAATTGACAATTGACAAATTGACAATTGACAAATTGACAATTGACAAATTGACAATTGACAAATTGACAATTGACAAATTGACAATTGACAAATTGACAATTGACAAATTGACAATTGGACCAAATTGACAATTGACAAATTGACAATTGACAATTGACAATTGACCAATTGAACAATTGACCAATTGACAATTGACAAATTGACAATTGACAAATTGACAATTGACAAATTGACAATGACCAATTGACAAATTGACAATTGACAAATTGACAATTGACAAATTGACAATTGACAAATTGACAATTGACAAATTGACAATTGACAAATTGACAATTGACAAATTGACAATTGACAAATTGACAATTGACAAATTGACAATTGACAAATTGACAATTGACAAATTGACAATTGACAAATTGACAATTGACAAATTGACAATTGACAAATTGACAATTGACAAATTGACAATTGACAAATTGACAATTGACAAATTGACAATTGACAAATTGACAATTGACAAATTGACAATTGACAAATTGACAATTGACAAATTGACAATTGACAAATTGACAATTGACAAATTGACAATTGACAAATTGACAATTGACAATTGACAAATTGACAATTGACAAATTGACAATTGACAAATTGACAATTGACAAATTGACAATTGACAAATTGACAATTGACAAATTGACAATTGACAAATTGACAATTGACAAATTGACAATTGACAAATTGACAATTGACAAATTGACAATTGACAAATTGACAATTGACAAATTGACAATTGACAAATTGACAATTGACAAATTGACAATTGACAAATTGACAATTGACAAATTGACAATTGACAAATTGACAATTGACAAATTGACAATTGACAAATTGACAATTGACAAATTGACAATTGAATTGACAAATTGACAATTGACAAATTGACAATTGACAAATTGACAATTGACAAATTGACAATTGACAAATTGACAATTGACAAATTGACAATTGACAAATTGACAATTGACAAATTGACAATTGACAAATTGACAATTGACAAATTGACAATTGACAAATTGACAATTGACAAATTGACAATTGACAAATTGACAATTGACAATTGACAAATTGACAATTGACAATTGACAATGACAAATTGACAATTGACAAATTGACAATTGACAAATTGACAATTGACAAATTGACAATTGACAATTGACAATTGACAAATTGACAATTGACAATTGACAAATTGACAATTGACAAATTGACAATTGACAAATTGACAATTCACAAATTGACAATTGACAAATTGACAATTGACAATTGACAAATTGACAATTGACAATTGACAAATTGACAATTGACAAATTGACAATTGACAAATTGACAAATTGACAATTGACAAATTGACAATTGACAAATTGACAATTGACAAATTGACAATTGACAAATTCACAATTGACAAATTCACAATTGACAAATTCACAATTGACAAATTGACAATTGACAATTGACAAATTGACAATTGACAAATTGACAATTGACAAATTGACAATTGACAAATTGACAATTGACAAATTGACAATTGACAAATTGACAATTGACAAATTGACAATTGACAAATTGACAATTGACAAATTGACAATTGACAAATTGACAATTGACAAATTGACAATTGACAAATTGACAATTGCCAAATTGACAATTGACAATTGACAATTGACAATTGACAATTGACAATTGACAATTGACAAATTGACAATTGACAAATTGACAATTGACAAATTGACAATTGACAAATTGACAATTGACAAATTGACAATTGACAAATTGACAATTGACAATTGACAATTGACAATTGACAAATTGACAAATTGACAATTGACAATTGACAATTGACAATTGACAATTGACAATTGACAAATTGACAATTGACAAATTGACAATTGACAAATTGACAATTGACAAATTGACAATTGACAAATTGACAATTGACAAATTGACAATTGACAAATTGACAATTGACAAATTGACAATTGACAAATTGACAATTGACAAATTGACAATTGACAAATTGACAATTGACAAATTGACAATTGACAAATTGACAATTGACAAATTGACAATTGACAAATTGACAATTGACAAATTGACAATTGACAAATTGACAATTGACAAATTGACAATTGACAAATTGACAATTGACAAATTGACAATTGACAAATTGACAATTGACAAATTGACAATTGACAAATTGACAATTGACAATTGACAAATTGACAATTGACAAATTGACAATTGACAAATTGACAATTGACAAATTGACAATTGACAAATTGACAATTGACAAATTGACAATTGACAAATTGACAATTGACAAATTGACAATTGACAATTGACAAATTGACAATTGACAAATTGACAATTGACAAATTGACAATTGACAAATTGACAATTGACAAATTGACAATTGACAATAATTGACAATTGACAAATTGACAATTGACAAATTGACAATTGACAATTGACAATTGACAAATTGACAATTGACAAATTGACAATGAATGACAAATTGACAATTGACAAATTGACAATTGACAAATTGACAATTGACAAATTGACAATTGACAAATTGACAATTGACAAATTAATGACAATTGACAAATTGACAATTGACAAATGACAATTGACAATTGACAATTGACAAATTGACAATTGACAAATTGACAATTGACAAATTGACAAATTGACAAATTGACAATTGACAATTGACAAATTGACAAATTGACAATTGACAAATCTGACAATTGACAATTGACAAATTGACAATTGACAAATTGACAATTGACAAATTACAATTGACAATTGACAATTGACAAATTGACAATTGACAAATTGACAATTGACAAATTGACAATTGACAAATTGACAATTGACAAATTGACAATTGACAAATTGACAATTGACAAATTGACCAATTGACAAATTGACAATTGACAAATTGACAATTGACAAATTGACAATTGACAATTGACAAATTGACAATTGACAAATTGACAATTGACAAATTGACAATTGACAAATTGACCAATGACAAATTGACAATTGACAAATTGACAATTGACAATTGACAAATTGACAATTGACAAATTGACAATTGACAAATTGACAATTGACAAATTGACAATTGACAAATTGACAATTGACAAATTGACAATTGACAATTGACAATTGACAATTGACAATTGACAATTGACAAATTGACAATTGACAAATTGACAATTGACAAATTGACAATTGACAAATTGACAATTGACAAATTGACAATTGACAAATTGACAATTGACAAATTGACAATTGACAAATTGACAATTGACAAATTGACAATTGACAAATTGACAATTGACAAATTGACAATTGACAAATTGACAATTGACAAATTGACAATTGACAAATTGACAATTGACAATTGACAATTGACAAATTGACAATTGACAAATTGACAATTGACAAATTGACAATTGACAAATTGACAATTGACAAATTGACCAATTGACAAATTGACAATTGACAAATTGACAATTGACAAATTGACAATTGACAAATTGACAATTGACAAATTGACAATTGACAAATTGACAATTGACAAATTGACAATTGACAATATGACAATTGACAATTGACAATTGACAAATTGACAATTGACAAATTGACAATTGACAAATTGACAATTGACAAATTGACAATTGACAAATTGACAATTGACAAATTGACAATTGACAAATTGACAATTGACAAATTGACAATTGACAAATTGACAATTGACAAATTGAACAAATTGACAATTGACAAATTGACAATTGACAAATTGACAATTGACAAATTGACAATTGACAAATTGACAATTGACAAATTGACAATTGACAAATTGACAATTGACAAATTGACAATTGACAAATTGACAATTGACAAATTGACAATTGACAAATTGACAATTGACAAATTGACAATTGACAAATTGACCAATTGACAATTGACAATGACAATTGACAAATTGACAATTGACAAATTGACAATTGACAAATTGACAATTGACAAATTGACAATTGACAAATTGACAATTGACAAATTGACAATTGACAAATTGACAATTGACAAATTGACAATTGACAAATTGACAATGACAAATTGACAATTGACAAATTGACAATTGACAAATGACAATTGACAAATTGACAATTGACAAATTGACAATGACAATTGACAAATTGACAATTGACAAATTGACAATTGACAAATTGACAATTGACCAAATTGACAATTGACAAATTGACAATTGACAAATTGACAATTGACAAATTGACAATTGACAAATTGACAATTGACAAATTGACAATTGACAAATTGACAATTGACAAATTGACAATTGACAAATTGACAATTGACAAATTGACAATTGACAAATTGACAATTGACAAATTGACAATTGGACAAATTGACAATTGACAATTGACAATTGACAAATTGACAATTGACAAATTGACAATTGACAAATTGACAATTGACAAATTGACAATTGACAAATTGACAATTGACAAATTGACAATTGACAAATTGACAATTGACAAATTGACAATTGACAAATTGACAATTGACAAATTGACAATTGACAAATTGACAATTGACAAATTGACAATTGACAAATTGACAATTGACAAATTGACAATTGACAAATTGACAATTGACAAATTGACAATTGACAAATTGACAATTGACAAATTGACAATTGACAATTGACAATTGACAAATTGACAATTGACAAATTGACAATTGACAAATTGACAATTGACAAATTGACAATTGACAAATTGACAATTGACAAATTGACAATTGACAAATTGACAATTGACAAAATTGACAATTGACAAATTGACAATTGACAAATTGACAATTGACAAATTGACAATTGACAAATTGACAATTGACAAATTGACAATTGACAAATTGACAATTGACAAATTGACAATTGACAAATTGACAATTGACAAATTGACAATTGACAAATTGACAATTGACAAATTGACAATTGACAAATTGACAATTGACAAATGACAATTGACAAATTGACAATTGACAAATTGACAATTGACAAATTGACAATTGACAAATTGACAATTGACAAATTGACAATTGACAAATTGACAATTGACAAATTGACAATTGACAAATTGACAATTGACAAATTGACAATTGACAAATTGACAATTGACAATTGACAATTGACAAATTGAACAATTGACAAATTGACAATTGACAAATTGACAATTGACAAATTGACAATTGACAAATTGACAATTGACAAATTGACAAATTGACAAATTGACAAATTGACAAATTGACAATTGACAATTGACAATTGACTAATTGACAATTGACTAATTGACAATTGACTAATTGACAATTGACAAATTGACAAATTGACAAATTGACAAATTGACAAATTGACAATTGACAAATGACAATTGACAAATTGACAATTGACAAATTGACAATTGACAAATTGACAATTGACAAATTGACAATTGACAAATTGACAATTGACAAATTGACAATTGACAAATTGACAATTGACAAATTGACAATTGACAAATTGACAATTGACAATTGACAATTGACAATTGACAATTGACAAATTGACAATTGACAAATTGACAATTGACAAATTGACAATTGACAAATTGACAATTGACAAATTGACAATTGACAAATTGACAATTGACAAATTGACAATTGACAAATTGACAATTGACAAATTGACAATTGACAAATTGACAATTGACAAATTGACAATTGACAAATTGACAATTGACAAATTGACAATTGACAAATTGACAATTGACAAATTGACAATTGACAAATTGACAATTGACAAATTGACAATTGACAAATTGACAATTGACAAATTGACAATTGACAAATTGACAATTGACAAATTGACAATTGACAAATTGACAATTGACAAATTGACAATTGACAAATTGACAATTGACAAATTGACAATTGACAAATTGACAATTGACAAATTGACAATTGACAAATTGACAATTGACAAATTGACAATTGACAAATTGACAATTGACAAATTGACAAATTGACAATTGACAAATTGACAATTGACAAATTGACAATTGACAAATTGACAATTGACAAATTGACAATTGACAAATTGACAATTGACAAATTGACAATTGACAAATTGACAATTGACAAATTGACAATTGACAAATTGACAATTGACAAATTGACAATTGACAAATTGACAATTGACAAATTGACAATTGACAAATTGACAATTGACAAATTGACAATTGACAAATTGACAATTGACAAATTGACAAATTGACAATTGACAAATTGACAAATTGACAATTGACTAATTGACAATTGACAAATTGACAAATTGACAAATTGACAAATTGACAATTGACAAACTGACAATCGACAAATTGACAATTGACAAATTGACAATTGACAAATTGACAATTTGAAAATTGACAGTTTGAAAATTGACAATTTGAAAATTGACAATTTGAAAATTGACAATTTGAAAATTGAAAATTTGAAAATTGAAAATTTGAAAATTGAAAATTTGAAAATTGAAAATTTGAAAATTGAAAATTTGAAAATTTGAAAATTGAAAATTTGAAAATTGAAAATTTGAAAATTGACAATTTGAAAATTGACAATTTGAAAATTGACAATTTGAAAATTGACAATTTGAGAAGTTGAAAATTGAAAATTGGAAATTTGAAAATTGAAAATTGAAAATTGAAAATTTGAAAATTGAAAATTGACAATTGAAAATTGAAAATTGAAAATTGAAAATTGAAAATTGAAAATTGAAAATTGAAAATTGAAAATTGAAAATTGAAAATTGAAAATTGAAAATTTGAAAATTGACAATTTGAAACCGGTTTTCCGTTTCCGGTGTGAAAGGTGTCGGGCGCTTGAGGATCGGAAGGATAGGTTTTTTGGATTTTTCATGCAGAAAAATCAGGGGAAAGGTGAATGGCGGTAAGGGAAGGGTGTGGGCGGTATTTTGGAGGAAAGTGAGAGTAAAGGTAGGATAGAAAAGTGTATGAGGAAAGTGTGAAACGTGAAATAGGAGGTAAGACAAGAGTGAGGTTTGAAGGATCAGAGGGAGTGTGGGTGTAAGTGAGTGAGTACGTGTGGGGTGTGTGAGTGTGGAGCAAGAGGCGACAGCGGAAGTGCGTGGGAAAAAGGGAAAGTTGCAAAACAGGTTGGATAGGGTAAGGTTGAGTGATTAGAAGTTGGTAAGGTAAGGAAGGGGGGGGGTGGAGTTGGAGGGTGCGGTTAGGAGAGGGAGAAAAACAAATGGAAAAGGTAAAATGGGTTTCGAAGATTTGGCTTTGTTGATCGTGGAGATGGGAAAGGAGGTGATGGGGCATGTGAGCGAGATGAACGAGGTGGAAGAGCTTATGAGAGGTGTGGTAAGGGGAATGAGTGAGGAGTTGAGTGAAAGGGGAAAGGAATGGAAGGAGGAGAATGAGAGGATGCGGGCAAAGATAGGAGAGATCGGTGAGAATGACAGGATGAGGGAAGATGATAGGAGAGTGGAAGTAAAGGTGAGTGAAGAGAAGGGAGGAAGGTTGGAGGTGAGTTTGGGTGAGAAGGATGGAGAAGGATGGGACTATACGACGAGGCATGTAAGGTTGGAAAAGAGGAAAGTGAAGGGGAGGAAAGAAAGGATCGAACACGTCCTGTCATGGAGGCAGAGGAGAAGCAGGTTTGTAATGGAAAGAAAAGAGAGGGAAGAGAGATAGGGTGATAAGGTATAAATGCGAGAGAATGTGGATTGATGAGGAAGCATGAATGTGGTGCGAGATGAAAGGGTGCTTTCATCTCGCACCATTCATGAATGACGGGAAGTGACGACGGAATGGGAGAGAGGAGGGAGAATTAGTAAGTGTGAACGGGGGAGTGAGGGAGGGCCCGAAGAATGTCGGGGCGGTAGGGAGAGGGGGGTAGCGGGGAAGAATCGGCGGTGTGATAGGGGCAGGGAGGATAGGGAAAGAGAGTGGGGAGGGATGTTAGTGGATGGGTTAGAGTGGTTATATATGAAACGTGGATGGATATGAATGAAGGAAGTCTGTACATCGAATGTGGACGGAGCGAGTGAGGTTTATGAATAAGAGTAGAAGGGGAAGGGGTGGAATTGGAAGCTGGAGGTCAGGGGAGAGGAGGCGAGGGTTGGTCGTTAGGGGGACGTCCGGGTGGGGTTCGTGGGGGACGATGGTGTAATAGAGAACACGAGGTGCACGGAAAGGGAGGCCCCCTGATTTTGGTTCTGATTCTGAGTCTGATACTGGTTCTGGTACTGGCTGATATAGATATAGGAAAGGAATGTGTAATAAATTAGAGTAGAGGTTAAGTTTTAGGTTAACGCTGCCCTTTATAAAGAAATTGTAAAGGGAACGGAAACCCTAAAAGTTCGTTAAAGGAATAAAGTATCTTATGAATGACAATTTGAAAACCTGAAAATGGAAAACTTGAAAAATGATATCGAAAATTGGAAAATCGATAATTGACAATTCGATGATTAAAAATGTAAAAATAGCACATCTACACATGGAAATTTTCAAGTTCCCGATCTAGGGGAAGTTATTATAATCACCTCCGGTCGATTGTGGAATCAACTTGTGCATTATGTCAATTACGTTTCGAGTACAGATCAATCCAGATTTCCGGAATGATCGACCCACGATCGAGTGAATACCGAGTCGCTTGCCGGTCGACTGGTCTTAATTTTTTCTTTTTCAAAGAATTCCATTTCTTTTTGTTTGCCAATAGACTTATTGTTAGGTGGATCCTGAGTTGGTTTGGGGGAAAAATGAATTCTAGTCGACCGTCAATCAACCCATTACTTAGTCGATCCTGGGTCAATTATTTTAAATCAGAATCGTGGAGTATGCCGATTAGTTTTCGAAAACTCGTGCAGTAGAGTCGATTCTGTAAGCGATCCGTCCGCCAGGGGAAATTTTCTCTCCGAAGTGTTTGGATTCACAAATTTGAAAATTTGAAAAAATTAAAAATTTCAAAAATTTCAAAATTTCAAAAACTTCAAAAAAGTTTGCAATTTTAAAATTTACGAAATTTTGAAATTTTTGCAATTTCAAAATTTTTGGAAACTTTGGAATTTTTGAAATCATGAAATTCACTTCTCATTTTTATGGTGATTATAATAACTTTCCTGTCAGAAAATTAATAAATAAAACAGCTTTGTTTCGCAACATTGACCAAAAATCAGGAGAACTGGTGAAAAATATCTATACAGTGGGCCATCGTCAGTTGCAATATGTATTTGCCTCAAATATTTTTTCCGAGCACCGAGGCACGGGCGCCCTCCTCTCCCGAGCCCAGCGACTGATTTTCCAAAATACGTGCGGGTTACCGTCGGTCGTGTTTTATTTACATTTGATAAACCGAATTTTGGAAAGATTCCAGTTTGTGAACCATTCCAGACTTCGACTGTTTCATATTTTAACAATTTCGATTTAGAAAGGTTTTGAATTTAAAAATTTCAAAAATTTCAAAGATTTCAAAAATTTCAAAAATTTCAAAAATTTCAAAAATTTCAAAAATTTCAAAAATTTCAAAAATTTCAAAATTCAAAATTTCAAAAATTTCAAAAATTTCAAAAATTTCAAAAATTTCAAAAATTTCAAAAATTTCAAAAATTTCAAAAATTTCAAAATTTCAAAAATTTCAAAAATTTTAAAAATTTCAAAAATTTCAAAAATTTCAAAAATTTCAAAAATTTCAAAAATTTCAAAAATTTCAAAAATTTCAAAAATTTCAAAAATTTTAAGAAATTTCAAAATTCCAAATTTCAAAATTTCAAAAATTCAAAAATTCTTCAAAATTTGAAATTTTTGAAACTTGGTTGAAGTTTGGAATGGTTCACAAAGTGGAGTCTTCCTAAAATTCGGTTCATCGAATGTAAACAAAACACGACCGACGGTAAGCCGCACGTGTTGTGGCAAATCAGTCATTGCGCAGAGGGACGGGGGGAGGGGGTCAGCGCATCGGCGCTCGGAAAAAACCTGTGAGGCAAATACAAATTGCAACTAATGACGGTCCACTATATAGTAGATATATCTCACCAGTTCTCCACGTGGTGGTGCTACCACATCTCCTGATTTTTGGTTAATTGTGCGAAACAAAGCTGTGTTATTGATTTCCTGACAGGAAAGTTATTGTAATGAGCATGAAAATGAGAAGTAAATTTCATAATTTCAAAAATTCCATTTTTTTTTTGAAATTTTGCAATTTTTATATTTTTAAGATTTTCGAAATTTCTGAACTTTTAAATTTATGAAATTTTAAAATTTCTGAACTGTTAGAATTTTTGAATTCAATTTTCAAATTTCAAATTTCAAATTTTCAATTTTCGAATTTTCAATTTTCAAATTTTCAATTTTCAAATTTTCAATTTGCAAATTTTCAAATTTTCAATTTTCGAATTTTCAAATTTTCAATTTTCAATTTTCAAATTTTCAATTTTCGAATTTTCAATTTTCAAATTTTCAAATTTTGGGGGTTTTACTGAGGTTATTACTTGAGGTGAATGTGTGGCGATTGACTGGTACAACTGTTGCAAAGTTTTTGAAGGAAACGTGGTGTTGTGAAGAAATATTACTCTTGTTTATGGAATTTGAAGCTTTTGTGCATAAGTGAGATGATGAGGCATATTTGAGAAGGCACTTATTTTAGCATATTCGAATGAGTTTTCCAAAGGTAGTGGTCGAGGTTAGAATTCCCACGACCACATGGTGGTTTACTTAATTCCCATTACTGGATGCACGCAATATGAAGGGTTACTATATGGGCAGTTCATGCTAGTTTTTTTGCACCGACTACTCCTGTAATGCCCAATGAAGTGTTAAATAGTGTGCAGGTGGGTTTGAAGTCAGCTGAGAATGATTCTGTGCCAGAGGCTGAAAATACAGCTGACCAAGGGAGTATAGTGTTGCCCCAAGTAACTGGCAAAAACAAGAAAAAATTGCCAGGTAGGGGTAGACACAAAAAAATCCCATTAGAAAAAATTCGCTTATTACCGATATATGGAAAAATTCTTCAAAAAGGGCGCGTGATTCTGGAGCAGATACTTCTGTCAACTTTGACCTGAAGAAGCGTAAGTTAGACGAGCGACTGTCTTTTTACAAATTTTCGCCTCCAAAGATGTTTCCGTCTCGAATCCTGGCACCCCCTGCCCCTCCCTAAAAATGAATCCACAGATAGACAAGGAGCAAGAACTTGCCGATTTGGATCCAAGAGAAGTGAATGTGAGGGTTCTAGCGGCGATAGCAAAAATGGATCTGAAACTCACAAGTATCTCCATGGATGTTCAGCAAAATCTAGGCACAACCGCTGAGCTTAATAATCAACTCAAAGCATTTGAACTAACGTCTGAATCGCGGTGGAACGAGTTTGATACTCGTCTGAAGCTCGTGGAAAATGAAAGATCTGTGAATGGCAAATCTGTTGACATTGGCGACCTCGGAATGGAAGTGAAAGAAATCATCCAGGCGGAAATGAAGGACGACATTAGGCTGAGTATTGACTCCGGTTTGCGCAAAATAGATGCTGGATTAGCTGTAAATATAAACAGGATGCTGGAGGCCTTGGACTCGAAGGAGAGGAAGGAGAAAAAATTAAATGTTTTTATATCAGGCCTATCCACAAGGGAGAATAACTTGGAAAGGGAGGTGAGGCATATGCTGGAAGAGGAGTTTAAAGTGAACAGGGAGATCGAGCGGATTGCTATGGACCC
The DNA here is from genome assembly GCA_026005395.1 of Asobara japonica. Taxonomy (NCBI): domain Eukaryota; kingdom Metazoa; phylum Arthropoda; class Insecta; order Hymenoptera; family Braconidae; genus Asobara; species Asobara japonica. The sequence goes on from BQMI01000167.1 coordinate 52,164, forward strand.
AGGTTCTTCCAGGGCAGTTGTCTCGTTTAGCAATTGGGAAACTAAGCAAAGAGTCTTGAAAGGCAAGAAGCAAAGCCTGTCAAATACTCAAGTCTTTATTGAAGGTGATTTAACACAGAGAGAGCAGCGAATTGCTGCCAAGCTGCGGAAAGTTGCCCGTCATAAGAGAGCTGAAGGTTGTGTGGTGCGCTGGCGACAGTTAAGTATAATAATAGATGAGCAATGGTTCAAATGGGATGAGGTCAGATATGTATTGATGGCTTTTACTCCTCCTGCACGGAAACCGGGCTCTACTCAAGGTAATAATCCGACACAGTCTATGGGCGCTGAGAGGCGCAATGCTGCCTAATGGGCAATCCATGTAATTCATTTCACCTGTTGTCCCTCCAGATCAGGCGCATGGCACGCAGTCGTCTTGCCTAGTTGAAGACAACGTCATCTCAGTTATCTTTTGGAATGCTCAGGGACCAGGTATAATATCTAATTTTCTGGAGAGTATTGAAGGTGAGATCCTGTGCATTTGTGAAACCTGGATCCAAGCTACGCCAACTTTTTTACCGGCATGCTGGCAAAAGGAGGCCGAGCGGAGGACTAGTGACCTGTGTCAATAAGTGTGGTTCTAAATGTGCAGTGATTGACTCTTGCGACAACTGGTTGTTTTGTGAAGTAAACAGTGGTGAGATTAGCTATATAATTGGATCGGTTTATTTTAGAAGAGAAACTGATTCTACACAGTTATTTTCGAACTTTCAAAAAACTCAAGAGGCAATTTGTATGAATGCGGCGGGTAAATTGATCATTGTGGGGGGCCATTTCAATTCCTGGGTAGCCGACCTTGACTCTTGGCCTGTAGAGGCTCTGGAGGATACTAAACTAGCTCCTGATAGAGTTTCACTGCATAATAAATTGGACGACAGAGGGAGGTCTCTTATTGAGATCATGGAGAGTAGTAATTTTATCCTTCTTAATGGGAGAGTTGAGGGCGACTACCCTGGTAAATTTACTTGCGTTACTAATCGAGGTATGAGTGTGGTTGACTTGGTTTGGGTGAGTTTCGGTGAGATTAGTCTGATAAAAAATATGTCTGTGATGCATAATGTAACTTTCTCTGATCATTTTCCTTTAAGGGTCAACTTTTTCTCTTCAGCTGAGGCACCTAAAACGTAAGAAAGATCCCTAAAAAGGAAAAAATTAGAGCAATCAAAATTGGACCCGGACAAAGCTAATGATTGTTATCTACTCATGGCAACAGCTATGCATAGCTTGGACTTTTCACGTACCTCAGTGGATTATCAATTCGAGGGGTTGATCGGCGCGATAAAGGACTGTGCTCAAAATCTTGATATGTACAAAACAATTATTTTTCCTCCTTTCAAGGGCAGGGGGAGGGCACGTTGGTACGATGAGGACTGTTCTGACTCTCTACAAGAAGTCGATTCTGTATATAATGAGCTAGTAAATTCAAATTGCAATGATGACATTAGAGGAAAATTTGAGGCTCGTAAAAAACAGCATTGCAATTTGCTGAAATTTAAAAAACGTGAGTTTTTTGATGACATCACGTTTAGATTCTCGCAAGTTAGGGATTCGATAAATTTCTGCAAGACAGTTAAGTATGCTAGGGGTTTTTCTCCACCCTGTTTCCTAGTCTCGTCAGAACAGTCGTCATTGTTTTATCAATCGGTGTTCCCGTTGAGGCAGCCTGAACTGTATGAGTTTCAAGGACTTTTCGATCCCATTGTTGATGGTCGAATTACGATAGAGGAAATTATTCTGCATATTAAACAGAGTAAATCGGGAAAAGCTCCAGGAGATGATGGAATTTCGTGTGAATTTTATAAACACCTTCCAGGTAACTGGCTGGTATGAGAGGCTGCCAGCGGCCTGGGGGAGTGTAATGCTCTCAATACTGTATAAAAAAGGAGATAGGGTTGACCCGGGGAACTACAGGGGGATTGCACTCATTAATATTCAAATATTCAATTTTCAAATTTTCAATTTTCAAATTTTCAATTTTCAAATTTTCAATTTTCAAATTTTCAATTTTCAAATTTTCAATTTTCAAATTTTCAATTTTCAAATTTTCAATTTTCAAATTTTCAATTTTCAAATTTTCAATTTTCAAATTTTCAATTTTCAAATTTTCAATTTTCAAATTTTCAATTTTCAAATTTTCAATTTTCAAATTTTCAATTTTCAAATTTTCAAATTTTCAAATTTTCAATTTTCAAATTTTCAATTTTCAAATTTTCAATTTTCAATTTTCAATTTTCAATTTTCAAATTTTCAATTTTCAAATTTTCAATTTTCAAATTTTCAATTTTCAAATTTTCAATTTTCAATTTTCAATTTTCAAATTTTCAATTTTCAAATTTTCAATTTTCAAATTTTCAATTTTCAAATTTTCAATTTTCAAATTTTCAATTTTCAAATTTTCAATTTTCAAATTTTCAATTTTCAAATTTTCAATTTTCAAATTTTCAATTTTCAAATTTTCAATTTTCAAATTTTCAATTTTCAAATTTTCAATTTTCAAATTTTCAATTTTCAAATTTTCAATTTTCAAATTTTCAATTTTCAAATTTTCAATTTTCAAATTTTCAATTTTCAAATTTTCAATTTTCAAATTTTCAATTTCAAATTTTCAATTTTCAAATTTTCAATTTTCAAATTTTCAATTTTCAAATTTTCAATTTTCAAATTTTCAATTTTCAAATTTTCAATTTTCAAATTTTCAAATTTTCAATTTTCAAATTTTCAATTTTCAAATTTTCAATTTTCAAATTTTCAATTTTCAAATTTTCAATTTTCAAATTTTCAATTTTCAAATTTTCAATTTTCAAATTTTCAATTTTCAAATTTCATTCAATTTTCATTTCAATTTCTCTAAACGCAAATTCACGAAATACCAAAATTAAAACCGAAAAGGAGTTAACGTTACTTACCGTAACCGCATACTCGACTTATCTCGAATACTTAACCTAACTTAACTAAACTAAACCTAAGGGAAAGGAAGCGGTATGTCTCGCGCTGCTCAGGAGGGGTTTATGGTAGATGGGGGTGGGTCGAGATGTTAGGGAATAATTGGTCTCCAAAAAAAAACCCCTAAATGAAACATAAACTCGAAAGACTCAATTCTCAAAATTCTATATTTACTTCTCGCCAAAACATACAAACTCAAAACTTTTAAATTCCGATTAGTTGAAGTACACGAAGCTCACGTGATATCCCATAAAAGCAGGTCGAATCCAACCCGAAAAAGCTAATTCAATCTAAAATCGCGATCAAACTTAAAACTACTAGTTTATCGACATCGCGGTCGAAATTCATCCTTCCATAATAGTTAAAAGAGACGCAAAAGAAAACGAAATCAGGACCGCACATAAGGCGATAGTTTACCGACTTTGCGGTCGAGACCTTATAACTATCCTAAATCCCACCAAAATCAGTAAATCTTATTCATTCACTGAATGTTCAGTCCCGAGACCGATAGTTTATCGACTTTGCGGCCGAGGTTTGTCTCAATTTTTCCCCGAAATTTATCCCATAATAATCCAAAGAGACACAAAAACGAACTCGGAACTGCACATAAAGCGATAGTTTATCGACTTCTCGGTCGAGACATTTATTCCAATCAAAATTAATTAATTAAAAAAAAAACTCAGTTGCCTCTAATCCAAAAATTCGTCGACTTTTGGCCGAGAGAGTCATAAAAGTCCTAAATCCCAACGAAATCTGTAACTTCATTAACCTATGTAATTTTCAGTCAACCGGGACCGATAGTTTATCGACTTCGCGGTCGAGATAATATAATTTCGCAATAAACAAAAAAAAGATGTTAATTTTCCCCAAAATAATTTTTCGACCTCCCCGTCGAAGTTTCATACTCTCGTAACGAACAAAAAAAAATCCAATAATGATCCAAATGACACAATGATCTAACACACAAAAAAGAACACTGAATAGCGAAGATAGTTTATCGACATTTCGGTCGAAATAAAATAATTTTACAACGAAAGGTATTAATTAATAGCTCAAAAATAGTTTATCGACTTTCTGGTCGAGATTTCATAATTTCACAACAAAGTTTATCGAGTAGTGGCCGAAATAGTTTATCGACATTGCGGTCGAAAAGGCCTAATTTTATAACAGAACCAAAATATCACTCAATGACTCAAAATATTTTATAATAACACAAAAGTCTCACTCAAAGACTCGAAATATTTTATAATAAACAAAAGTCTCACTCAAAGACTCGAAATTAAACAAAAGTCTCACGCAAAGACTCGAAATTATTTTATAATAAATTCAAGTCTCACTCAGAGACTCGAAATTAAACAAAAGTCTCACGCACAGACTCGAAATAAAACAAAAGTCTCACGCAAAGACTCGAAATTATTTTATAATAAACACAAGTCTCACTCAGAGACTCGAAATACATCAAAAGTCTCACACAAAGACTCGAAAAGTTTTTGTCGACATTGCATACGTTGACAACAAACCCAAAAGAAAAATCTTGAACAATGGTTCGAATTAGTTTTGCGACGTTCCGGTCGAGAGAGTGTAATTTTCCAACAAAAATTCTGATTAATGACCTAATTAGTTTTTCGACTTTCCGGTCGAATAATATTATTTCGCAATAAACATTCCCGAAACCCAAATAATTTTAATCTTCTATTATATCCTCGGTAAGTTTATAGTCACGAGCAATCACCTTCCGTCTTATTGTATGACGTGATTATCGATCCGTCTCTTTTCGCACCCAAATTTTCCGGAATTTGGGGCGAACAACACATTCCAACGGAACGACGTAATCACACTTGCAAAGCGAATATTTTCATCTTTTCCTCTTACTCCACACATAAAAAAAAAACAAAAAAAACCGATCTGTACATTTTCGGAACTCGCGCCGCGTTATTTTGAACATAAAACAAAAGGGATTAAAACTTGGCCGAAGCATAATTCGCACGTGGGTGGGACGCGACTCTCTTTTTTTTCTTGGTGGACAAACCCCGAATCAATTACCGCCACTAATTATTCCATGCTTTTGCAAAAAAAAACAACGATGAGAAGAGAAAAAAGGCGTAAGCCTACGTGGGCGTTTTGTTTGCCGCGCCGTCCTCCATGCGTCTTTCACGTAGGGTTTGGTGTTTTGTTGGTGCGTGATCAAACGGGACTGAACTCCCGCGAATGAACTTAGGCCGGGATAATGTTAGGGCGCTGCGGAGCAGCGAGGTGCGCAGTCGCGCGGCGGGATTCTTCAAATCCCGTCACATTGTCAATTGTCAATTGTCAATTTGTCAATTGTCAATTGTGAATTTGTCAATTGTCAATTTCTCAATTTGTCAATTATCAATTGTCAATTTGTCAATTGTCAATTTGTCAATTGCCAATTTGTCAATTGTCAATTTGTCAATTTGTCAATTTGTCAATTTGTCAATCGTCAATTTGTCAACTTAGACCGATTTCATATTGTTATTAACAGTTTTAATTGTTTATTACGTTCTTATTAACAAAATTATTAAAAAATTAACAAAAAGGCACCCCTTGCTGAGGCCGCAGACTGGCCTATTTTGTTCTTGTCAAATTATATTATGTCGACCGGAATGTCTATAAACTATGTTGTTCGTTAAATGATTCTTTTTGTATTAGTTAATTTCGGAAATAAAATCGTTTCTTTTGGACTTCATTAATAAATTTAAATTATCTTTTAAATAAATGAATCCTTTTGGCGAAATGCTGCTAAATTAAGTCATCAAATATTGCGTTAATAAATAATTAGAAGTTTAAAAAGAAGAAAAAACATTTTGAGAGTTTTATGAATTTGGGATTATGAAAGATCTCGACCGTAAAGTCGATAAACTATCGGTCTCGATTGACTGAAAATTTAATAAATTAATAAGATTCACAGATTTTGTTGGGAGTTAGAACATTTCTAATTCTCTCGACTGAAAAGTCGATAAACTATCGCCTTATGTGCGGTTCTGATTTTGTTTTTAAGTGTCTCTTTTATTGGTTACCGGAGGATAAATTTCGACCGCGATGTCGGTAAACTAGTTAGTTCTAGGTTCGTTCGCGATTTTAGTTCGATTCGGTTCTTTCGGGTTGGATTCGACCTGATTTTAAGGGATATCACGTGAGCTTCGTGTAACTCAACTAATTGGAATTTGAAAGTTTTGAGCTTGTAGATTTTGGCGAGCAGCAAATACACAATTTTGAGAATTTAGTTTTCCGAGTTTATGCTTTATTTAGATGGTTTCTTTTGAGTCTAATTATTCCCCAACATCTTGACCCACCCCGATCTACCATAACCCACCTCCTGAGCAGCGCGGGACATACCGCATCCTTTCCCTTAGGTCTAGTTTAGTTAAGTTAGGTAAGATATGTTTGAGGTAAGTCGAGTCTGTGGTTACGGTAAGTAACGTTAGCTCGTTTTCTGTTATAACTTTTGTGTTTTGAGGATTTGCGTTTCGGGAAATGCCGTGTTTTGAGAATTTTGCGTTGAGTTAAAAACTCTCGCGTTGTTGGTTCGGCGTACAAACCAACTCGCGCCCAAATTTTAATTTTAGGTTAAGTAATTTTTTTATTATTTTGTTTTCCACTAAAGGAAAGCGAAGCGAAGGTGAATGATGTCTTGCATATGCAAAATGTCTCGTCACAACACATTTGAAAAAGCTTCGGCATTACAATTGAAGTGCTATTTCTTCTTTTTCCATTCAGCACTCAACTTCACAACATTGAGCGTTGATCTTTGTCAAACATAGATTATGTCATACAGGTGAGCTGAAATACAGTAACTACGTATTGACTGTGTCATCGTTTCATATTTCCATGGTCATTTTCTCCCAAACTTATGCTTCGACCGAGTTGAAATTTGGTACAGTGTAAGAGGGGCATAATACGAATTATTGGAGAAAATTCGAGATTTTATAAAATAATTTTACCCGTGCAAATTAGTAAATCAATGTGCCAAAAATTACCCGTTCACAGACAAACGGCGGGCTCAAATTTTGTATTTTTACATTTCAGACCGTTCTAGACCATTCCCCCGTGGAATTAGAAAACGTTACAATTGACCTAGCACAAAGCCATTATTCGAAAGCAAAAATTTGAACAATGCAAACCACTTGCACATATAGGTACCAAATGGAACATTTGTGTAAAATTTCAAGTCTCTATGACAAGAACTGTAGAAGATGAGCGAACAAACATTTTGCATACTAACCAGAAAAATTGGAATAACTTGAATCTTTTTGAGTCCAGCGTCATATTTCTCAATTGCATTCCATAGATACCATTGAGGCAAATGGTTTGAAAAAAAAATTAAAATCCGTTCATTACTTTTTGAGGTATTGAATCGAATGAATTTCTAGTAAAAATTGAATATCTCAGTAAATAATCAAATTTTCGAAAATCCAAACCACTTGCACATATGGATATCAAATGGAACATTTGTGTAAAATTTCAAGTCTTTATGACAACAATTGTAGGAGGAGATGCGCGAACAAAAATTTTAAGTGAAAAACATAAAAGTTGAAATAACTCGAGAACTTTCTACGGACGCCTATGTATTTTTTGGTTCGCTCTTATAGATGCCGTGATGAGGAAGATTTAAAAAAAAAAGAAATGAATCGGTTCAATATTTAAGAAGATATGGAGCAAAAACCTAAAAAACATGAATCAATTTTTCTGAAAAACTTATGCTTCAATCGAGCTGAAATTTGGTATGGGGTAAGAGGGACTCAATACCAATCATTGGAGAGAATTTGAGATTTTATAAATCGATTTTACCTGTGTAAATGTTCAAATTAATAAATCGAGGTGCCAAAAATGACATGTTCACAGACAGACGGCGGCCTCAAATTTCGTATTTTTACATTTCAGACTATTCTAGATCATTTCCACATGGAATTAGAACATGTTAAAGTCGACCCATGACAAAGCTTCCATGCGGAAGCAAAGCAACTTGAAGAACCTTCATATCAGTGAGGTAATGTCAATTCCATCGCAGTTTTCTTATACATACTCAGTACGCGTGGTTTCATATCTTATTTAGAGTATCTTACACATTTCAGACTGACTGACGAAAAAAGAACCCAGAAGAGATCGCCAGCGATGGTACAGTGAACGAAACCGAGAAGTTATCAGAGAGCGCAAAAGGGACTCCTACGCTCCAAAACGCAGAAAAATATGTGGTTCTGCGTTCAACAATATAGAAGTAATTCCAGATAATGATGACTTACACAAACAGTAAGATTATTAAATTCATTTCGATATTGATATCCTTTTGATTTTTGGAAGAATATTACAAAAAATATTGTCTAACCAAAGATAATTCCAAGCACCTTAATTTTTAACTTCAATAAAAAGTTATTTTGTATTCATTGCGTGATTTCAATTAAAATTTTACCTCTCAAGAATCGTTACCTTTAATTATTTCTCTCCGGAACGAATTCCAATTGGTTATGAACAACGATGCTAATGACTCAACGACGCGGTATGGAACGACCATAGATGCAGTGTTTTCTCGATATCTTGAGAATATTACATCGAAATGAATCTAACGCCAATGTCACAGAAATAATATATGAAACAGCTGATGAAATTATTTTAACAAAATTCGAGCTTTCGTTTTGCTCTCACTCTCAATCTCATATAACCTTGATGTTTCATATCTACCAGACGTCTCACGACGTCTCACTCTTATCGCCAATCTAGTCCGGATCATACGGAAGCTGTGGAAGCAATTAATTGCTTGGATAAACAAGTAATCATCTATCGACTGTCATCTGCTAAACCACAAGAAATGGTAGTGTTTCGAACTGCACTAATAATTTATCAGCAGTATCCGTATCTTCGCGCACCACGATTTATGGTTCGGAGTCCTAATAACGATGAAATGTCGAATCTCCAACAATCATCGCCCCTGCGAGCTGAGGATGTACTCACGTGGACGATGGGTCAAATCGATACAAAAGTAAATGGTTCATGATATAATGACCAAACACTACAAAAAGTGGTCTTTGAATTTCAGATACATATGTATCATTTGTAAGATACGTATGTCTCATTTTTAAGTTAGAAGACGTGACTGAATTCAAGATTGTTGATGTATCTTATCGCTCAGATACGTTTGCGCTCTTAATCCATTTATATTCATCGAATTAATTTACGTCATTCATTATGGGATTCTCATGAAATCCTTATGGGATTCACAGGGTATTTTTATGGAATTCTCATGGGATTCTCATGAAATTCTCATGGAATCCTTATGGGAGTATCATGGGATCCTTATAGGATGCTTATAAGCATCTTATGGGATTTTTATGGGATCCTTCTGGGATCCTTATGGAACCTTATGGGATCCTCATGAGATTTTTATGGGATTATTATGAGATTTTTATGGGATCATTATGGGATCCTTATGGGAACCTTATGCGAACCTTATGGGATCTTTATGGGAACCTTATGGGATCCTTATGGGATTCTTATGGGATCCTCACGGAATTCTCATGGGATCCTTATGAAATTCTCATGGGATCCTTATGGAATTCTCATGGGATTCTTATGGACTTCTCATAGGATCTTTATGGGATTCTCATGGGATCCTTATCGGATTTTCATGGGATCCTGATGGGATTCTCACGGAATCCTTATGGGAGTCTCATGGGATCCCTATGAAATTCTCATGGAATCCTTATGGGATTCTTACGGAATTCTCATGGGATACGTATGGAATTCTCATAGGATCTTTATGGGATTCTGATGGGATTCTTGTGGGATCCTGATAGGATTCATATGGGATACCTATGGGATCCTTATGGGACCCTTATGGGATTCTTATGGGATTCTTATGGGATTCTTATGGGATTCTTATGGGATTCTTATGGAATCGTTATGGGATTCTTATGGGAATCCCATGAGGAGCCCATAAGAATCCCATAAGGATCCCATAAGAATCCCATGAGAATCCCATAAGAATCCCATAAGAATCCCATAAGAATCCCATAAGGATTCCATAGGAATTTCAAAAGGATCCATGAGAATCCCATAAGAATCCAATGAGGAGCCCATAAGGATCCCATAAGAATTCCATAAGGATTCCATGAGAATCCCATAAGAATCCCATAAGAATCCCATAAGAATCCCATAAGGATCCCATGAGAATTCCATAAGGATCCCATGAGAATCCCATAAGAATCCCATGAGAAGCCCATAAGGATCCCATAACAATTCCATAAGGATTCCATGAGAATCCCATAAGAATCCCATAAGAATCCCATAAGGATTCCATAGGAATTTCAAAAGGATCCCATGAGAATCACGTAAGGATCCCATGAGAATCCCATAAGGATCGCATGAGAATCCCATAAGGATCCCATGAGAATCCCATAAGGATCCCATGAGAATCCCATAAGGATCCCATGAGAATCCCATAAGGATCCCATGAGAATCCCATAAGGATTGCATGAGAATCCCATAAGGATCCCATGAGAATCCCATAAGGATACCATGAGAATCCATAAGGATCCCAAGAGAATTTCATACGGATCCCATGAGAAACCCATAAGGACCCGTAAGATCCCATGAGAATCCCATAAAGATCTCAAGAGCATCGCCTGAAGATTCCTTGAAGATCCCATAATGACCTCATAAGGATCCCATGAGGTTCCTATGAGAATCCCATAAGGTTCCCATGAGAATCCCATAAGGATCCCATGAGAATCCCATAAGGACCCGATGACAATCCCATAAGGATCCCATGAGAATCCGATAAGGATCCCATGAAATCCCATAAAGATCCCATGAGAATTCCATAAAGTTCCATGAGAATCCCATAACGATACCATCAGAATCCTATAAGGATCCATGAGAATCCCATAAGGATCCCATCAGAATCACATGAGTATCCCGTGAGAATCCCATAAGCATCCATGAGAATCCCATAAGCATCCCATGACAATCCCATAAGTATATCCCGTAAGGATCCCATGAGAATAAAATAAGCATTCAGTGAGAATCCCATAAAGATCCCATAAGGTTTCCATGAGGATACCATACGGATCCCATGAAAATACCCTAACGGTCCCATGGGAATCCCATACGGATCCACGAACTCCCATAAGGATCCTATGAGAATTCCATAAAGTTCCATGAGAATCCCATAAGGATACCATGAGAATCCCATAAGGACCCGTAAAGATCCCATGAGAATCCCATAAAGATCTCAAGAGCATCGCCTGAAGATTCCTTGAAGATCCCATAATGACCTCATAAGGATCCCATGAGGTTCCTATGAAAATCCCATAAGGTTCCCATGAGAATCCCATAAGGATCCCATGAGAATCCCATAAGGACCCGATGACAATCCCATAAGGATCCCATGAGAATCCCATAAGGATCCCATGAAATCCCATAAAGATCCCATGAGAATTCCATAAAGTTCCATGAGAATCCCATAACGATACCATCAGAATCCTATAAGGATCCCATGAGAATCCCATAAGGATCCCATCAGAATCACATGAGTATCCCGTGAGAATCCCATAAGCATCCCATGAGAATCCCATAAGCATCCCATGACAATCCCATAAGTATATCCCGTAAGGATCCCATGAGAATAAAATAAGCATCCAGTGAGAATCCCATAAAGATCCCATAAGGTTTCCATGAGGATACCATACGGATCCCATGAAAATACCCTAACGGTCCCATGGGAATCCCATACGGATCCCACGAACTCCCATAAGGATCCTATGAGAATTCCATAAAGTTCCATGAGAATCCCATAAGGATACCATGAGAATCCCATAAGGACCCGTAAAGATCCATGAGAATCCCATAAAGATCTCAAGAGCATCGCCTGAAGATTCCTTGAAGATCCCATAATGACCTCATAAGGATCCCATGAGGTTCCTATGAAAATCCCATAAGGTTCCCATGAGAATCCCATAAGGTTCCCATGAGAATCCCATAAGGATCCCATGAGAATCCCATAAGGACCCGATGACAATCCCATAAGGATCCCATGAGAATCCCATAAGGATCCCATGAAATCCCATAAAGATCCCATGAGAATTCCATAAAGTTCCATGAGAATCCCATAACGATACCATCAGAATCCTATAAGGATCCATGAGAATCCCATAAGGATCCCATCAGAATCACATGAGTATCCCGTGAGAATCCCATAAGCATCCATGAGAATCCCATAAGCATCCCATGACAATCCCATAAGTATATCCCGTAAGGATCCCATGAGAATAAAATAAGCATCCAGTGAGAATCCCATAAAGATCCCATAAGGTTTCCATGAGGATACCATACGGATCCCATGAAAATACCCTAACGGTCCCATGGGAATCCCATACGGATCCCACGAACTCCCATAAGGATCCTATGAGAATTCCATAAAGTTCCATGAGAATCCATAAGGATACCATGAGAATCCCATAAGGATACCATAAGAATCCCATGAGAATCCCATAAGGATCCCGTGCGAATCCCATAAGGATCCGATGAGAATTCCATAAGGATCCCATGAGAATCCATAAGGATCTCATGAAAATCCCGTAAGGATCCCATAAGGTTCCCATGAGGATATCATACGGATCGCATGAAAAATACCGTAACGATCCCATGGGAATCCCATACGGATCCATGAACTCCCATCAGGATCCTATGAGAATTTCATAAAGTTCCATGATAATCCCATCAGAATACCATGAGAATTCCATAAGGATACCATCAGAATACCATGAGAATTCCATAAGGATACCATGAGAATCCCATGAGAATCCATGAGAATCCCATAAGGATCCATGAGAATCCCATGAGAATCCCATAAGGATCCCATGAGAATCCGATAAGGATCCCATGAGAATCCCATGAGAATCCGATAAGGATCCCATGAGAATCCCATGAGAATCCCATGAGAATCCCATAAGGATCCCATGAGAATCCCATAAGGATCCCATGAGAATCCCATGAGAATCCGATAAGGATCCCATGAGAATTCCATAAGAATCCCTTGAAGATCCCATAAGGATTCCATGAGAATCCCTTGAAGAATCCCATGAGGGTCCCATGTGAATCCCATAAGGATATATTTGTAAATAATTTTCCAATCCATTTAATGTAATCTAATTTATGTAATTATAATTAATTAATTCATTAATTCAATTAATAATAAAAATACTTTCAAAAAAATAAGACGACCAGAATGACCTTAAACTTTGTTGCTGAATTGATGCGGGTATCTCAGATTTTGAACTGTCTTAAGCCACACGTATCTGACACCAACAAAAATTCCTGAAATTCAGATACATCTCGCATCCGACATTTCCAATCTTACAATTTAAGATACAGCAGCGATCTTATTCCCGGCTAAGTTACGTAAACTATCTTAAATTGTAAGATACCTATCGTTCAGATGCGATATCCATCTTATTTTCAGTTTAACCGTACTTCCTGCTCCGTCTCTGAATTTCAGAGGTCTCTTCAGTAGTGACTTTTTGTAGTGAAGTCCTTAAACCTATGCCGATCATGTGCTACGGAAAAACTTCACAATGGTAAAGAGCATTCAGTACTATTCTCTGCTGATTGATGAGACCTCTGATATCTTTCGTTTGAAGCTGGTTTCGATTCATTTGACAGTGGCACACTGACTTATCTATTGAATAAATCTGCACTGGATTTTAACCCACAGATAATACTCAAGCAAAAAGCCCGTTCGGAATTATTAAATATGTCCTGCTACGATATGATTCAAAGTTTTATCATATACATGGACGGGGATATGGGCTGTCTTCATGCCTCATGGATTCGGTCCTCATGCCGTATCCGCTTATTGGCGGAAATTATAGAATTACTTGATAATTCCCACACTCATCCTTTCATTGATACAACTGTAACGGCTAAAATTCATGGCGTTTTGCGTCAAATAAAAGCATTTAATTTCTTTTACTGTCTAATAAGCTCTATTCAGATCTTCGAACGTAATGAAATCCTCAGCGCTGCGCCGCAGCCAGCTGATTTGTATCTAATGGAATTCCACGGAGAATTGATATTTTGTCCACACGTTCCATGTTACCCGCGATTCAAACTTTTCTTCACCTGGACGAAGTGCATTGACAGTGGACCTTCATTGGCTATTGAAGAACCAAAAATTCCACGTCTGCGTAAAATTTGAAGAGGTGTGACTATAGACTGTCAGTGAGGCTCGTCTATTTAGTATTTTAGAACAATATTACCTGAAGATTCATCATGAACTGTCTGATTAAGTGTTAAGTTCATTAAATACTCGCTCCGCTTTTGAGATACTGAGGCTTTTCGAGATTGGGACGGATCGTGTCACGGTAGACGAAATCACGAGGGTTTACAACATCAACAGTACTGACAACGAATTCGCACCCGATTTCAGTGCAGATGTATTGAAGCGACAGCGCCATAAGTTCCTCCAGTATGTGGCTCATCGAAAGATGAGTATTGAGTACGTCGAAGATGTCGTCAAGTTTTTAACAACAAATGGATTTCGCGGAAATGTCGTATTCACAGAAATGCAATCCCACATGGAAAAAATATATATCCAGAAATATAAGTCAGTTATATCCGGATATATAGGACATACGGTGCGGCAAAATATAGAATTTCTAAGATATATCTGTGCGGATATATCTCGCCGGGCACATTCAAGATATTTCTAGAATATAAGTAGGATATATTTTAGACACAATTCCGCCAAAATAACTATATCTGAGTTATAACTTTTGGCTTATATCTTTGCCTATGCGCGAAGGAATGACAGTCAACCATGCTGCAAGCGCCGCTAAATCATACTGCGACGTTACACATTGATCGCTATTTGAGTTTCACCTTTGATTTAGATGAGTTAATGAATGAATTTTTCATAGCTGAGACAAATAAAAGACGAGACATGTTTGCAATGATACCTAACATGACTGATTACTGAATAATTACTATGCAATTAAAGCAAAAATATCGAACATCTCTAATTGATGACAGTTATCTCACAACAATTAACTAGAGATATATCTCAGACATCCCTGTGAGGACTTCCACCGAACTCCTTATTGATCCCGGCTCTCGCCAAAGGGATCTTCCAGACCTTGACCTATATCTCGAAAGATACTATAGATATCTTCCAAATACGTTTTTTTTATGCAAGTAGCTTCCGGTCAGAAGACGCTCAATTTGTATGGTCGCGTTTAGAGCATAGGCCCTACAAACTTCATGTCAAATAGTATCCGCTGTTTTTCTGACCACAAATTACATGTCAAATTGTATATATTTCTTAGGCCTGATAAGTAATTCTCAATGCAACACGGCGAAATCTGAATTCCGGTGAGCGAGCAAATCGCGCGGCAAGTGCGTTAGCGCTATCTTGTCACTATTGCTTGTTCGACTATATGGATTCTTCATATTATGTTATGTCTAGATTAGGAATTTTATCAGGGAATGCCGTGCAATTCATAAGTTCGGCGCTCGTCAAGGTAACACGATACTCAAACAATTTGTATAGCAGAAGTATGGGCGTCTTTTTAATTCATAAGCTTTCATATTCTCAACATATATTCCTTCCCTATATTCTCCTGTTTTCGAAAAATACTGCAGTCTTGTTTCTGAGTAAGATTCATACATGAAATAGTAGATTATGCAGAAGATACGCAAAGAGACCTAGGGAGAATCGACGACGGGGTCAGTTGAAAATGAGCCTTTCATTTCATGCAGATTATCGGTGCGCTTGAGCGTCCCTTAAAAATCTTTCGTTCATAGTTTTTCCGTATTGCATGGAGTAAAAGGAATAAAGAAAGATTTTCATTTCCTTCGGACACTCTGCGAAGCGGAACAGTGCTTACATGATAGTCGTTTATACTATGTTTGTTCTGTGGTTTATCTTGACTTATCCATGAGACATTGCAGCCTTTAAGTATAAAAGTAAATGGTATCGAAAAAACTGAATGAGCACTACGTACCTTGACCTTATATTTGGTAGAGAGACGACATGATTATACCAAATATCACTGCGATCTCCGTAACTCCACCATAATCGTTGGGACTGATTCTGATGTGGTTTAATTTGAATAAGATATAAACCGAGTGATCCACTGAAGGTGCCATACTGATGGAAGAAAAATCGGACCTGGCAAGACTGGTAATAAGGACTGTTTGCATCATTGCTGTACGGTGGGGTTGGATTGAATACTGGACTATTCAAAGTAGCACGATCTCCAAGTCCATTGCTCCGCGATGAATTCACAAACGCATAGGTTCCTAGCGAACAAAAAGAATGAAACATAGTCATTGAATGTAAAAACATACTAATATGAACGCATCAGTCGTTATAACAGATCCTATAGGACTACAATAACGCCGTCGATCCATCAAGACGCGCCTATGTTCTTAGATAGTTTTGCTTAAATACATCGTTACTCGGTAGATTATGCACGAATCAACTTTCCCTTGCACCAAATCCAAAAGTATAATATTTGGCATAAATGTACCCCGACCACCTAGACTAAACCAAACTTGACTCTCATCATGTGCCTAACAGCGTTGTAAGGTTTTCAATTTTTATTGATAAATTCAGGTTGAAGTACGTGTTTCGCTACGGGTATTTGACGAGATTTCCCAAACGTTTCATCCGGAAAGTGTATATTATATGTCATATAATCACGATCCATGTTACAAGTTCGTAGGACTGATTTCAGTTTCTATCACTGATCAATATCGTATGTATAAATGTAATGTTAGTCGAAGGAAGCTTGAAAAAAAGAGTGACATGTCGCGGGACGCTCGGTAGATCTGAAACATCAAGGTTATATGATATTGGGAGAATCTAGTGTGTGATATCAGGTATTGGGATTGAGAACAAAACTTTCGAATTTTGTCAAAATAATTTAATCAGCTGTTTCATCTGTTATTTCTATTGTATTAGCGTTAGATTCTATGAACGTTACAATTGTTCGATGATAACTAAAATAGGTGATGAACGTTTTGGATGTAATATTTTCGAGATATCGAGAAAACACTGCATTTATGGTCCTTCCATACCTCGTCGTTGAATCATTAGCAGGGTTGTTCATAGCCAACTGAAATTCGTTCTGGAGAAAAGTAATTAAACATAACCATTCTTGAGTGGCAACATTTGTATTGAATTCACCCAATGAATACAAAATCATTGTGTATTGAAGTTAAAAAATTAAGGTACTTGGAATTGTCTTTGACTCGAGCAATATAATATTCTTTCAAAAATGAATGGGATAGCAATATCAAAATAAACTTAATAATCTTACTGTTTGTTTGAGTCATCATCATCTAGAATTACTTCTACATTGTTCAATCCAGAACCACAATGTCGGTTAGGCATTTTTGCGTTCTTCAGCGTAGCAGTTCCTTTCGCGCTCTGTGATAACTTCTTGGTTTCGTTCACTGTACGAAACTGTACTGGCGTTCTCTTCTGAGTTCTTTTCCGTCAGTCAGTCTGAAATTTGTAAGATACTCTAAATAAGATGGCAACGTAAGATGGGTATGTATAAGAAAAATCTGATGGTATTGTCATTACCTCACTGATACGAAGTTCTTCCAGTTGTTTTTTCAGGGTTGTCTTGGTTGTGTCCTTCGATCACAATATCGCCAATCTCTTGTGAGATGATATTGCTACAAATTAAGGTGAAAATGATGAAATGTTAGATGATCATCATTTCTTATTGTTGTTATCATTATAATCATTATAATCATTAGAGCCTCCGACTCGAATAATAATCAAATGAGTCGATAAGTACTTTTTTCGCCGCGTGACGAACAAAATTGAATGTTTCTAGATACGAAAATGTCTAAACCGAACGAAGTGACGTTAGAATCGCGGTGTATACGTGCTGGAAGTATAAAAGAGTACAATTCCAAAAACCTACTATCGTTTGGTTTGAGTCATTTGATGATTGCGTAGCGCATCGTATACGCATATCACATGCTGGAAGGATTTCACTTGAGCCTGCAGTATTCCTCTGGAACTCAGAATCAAATGCGATTCGTTTCTTTGCTGGCGGTTCATACCACTGGGATGTTTCGAAATTTTCACTGTCACTGTCACTCATATTTGGAGCACTTCAATAAATATATACAAACGACTTCTAGACGGATAATAATTATTAAAACGCGATAAACAAAGTGGAATCATCTGGAAAACGGCGTCGCACCACGTGGGAATACAGACGGGTCAGGCGCACAGGACTAGGGAGAAGGGTGCGCAAGCGAGCAACCCGCAGACTAGAATGGAGGGAAGCGTTAGTCGAAAAGAGACGTCTCCGTTTCTGAAGCCAGCGCAATGCGCCATTAGATGTTTCGCATCGAAGCTCGGAAAGTTCGCAACTGATTGAGCTCAAATTTCAACCGAACATTTCCGTAAACCCTGTAATAATTTTTGTATACCCATCGCCATCCACAGAAACACGGGCCGCGGAAAAAATGCTTTATGAAACGTCTACGGTGAACGAGCAAGACTGCCTTCTATGGTAATGGACTTGGACACCCGCAACAGCTGATCACCAGAAGGACAAGTATCAAGCGCACCACGTGCAGCAGTATACGATAGTCTCACAGTGGTGACGTGGATGTAAGTTTTCCACTGGTTATCAAGAGATGCGGTATTTTCGCTTTGCCAAGTACGTATCACTTCAAATTTCCACCCCCACCTTACCGTCACCGGTTTTTTCACGACAACGGCCTACCGCATGAATATACAGGTAGAATGGCTGTTGAAAAATTCAATCAGAAAACTTTTTTTCGAATTTTGAAAAATGGCTCAACTATAAGTTTTGGGGTGATCTACTGACCATAGATGTACTTGAGCATAGGTTTTGGATTACAACATTTATCACTATATGGCCTTGATATTATCACATATACCACCGTGAAACATTAATCGACAAGAATAAAAAATGGTGGAAAAACACCGTCAGTACCAGGGACTTTGTGTGGTTTGCCTGTCATATTCAAATTTACATTGTATAGTATTGTCGCTACATTAATCTGTCCCAGGTTGTTCTGTATGCTGGTACACATGTTGTGAGGACTTTTTGACATGGAACGGGGACCATGTACCTCAGCAAACTTTGGACGCCCTTTATCTTCCAATAAACGGGATTTCGGCCGACTCTCTACGGGTCGAACGAATAACTTCCCGACCGTTACCCCGTATATGTTATATCCAAAATTTAGGTTCATGTCTCAAATTATGAACTTTTCAAACTTTCAAAAATTTCCAAAAATGAGAAAATTTTATAATTTTCAAAATATAGAGCCGGTTTGGCTCCAGTATTTGTTTTGAGTCGGTGTCGCGCGGACGCATGTCTACCGCTCTCTGCGAAATATAAATTTCTAACGTACAGCGCTACGTACAGCTCTAACGTACAGTGAAATTCTAAATCGAGTAAAAGTTGTGGCACAAAAGTGTCAAACTTAACAAACCTCAAAATTCCCTTGGCTCCAAAAAGGAAAGCCAAAATGAGTCCTCCGATGGAAGACCCAAAAAAAAAACGAAAAAAGCCGTTACGAAACCTTCGTCTAGTGCGAGTTCAGTTCCCGCTCGCCTCGCCAAACCCTCCGACACTTTTGATGAACCTCAAGAGACTCCATAACAAACTTCTGTCCCTCCATTAATCATCGAGAATGAAAAACTGGAGACAAAAAAATTAATCAATTTTCTGCAGAGCAACACCGCAGATAAAAATTTCAAGATGAACTTTAATGAAAGTACCACGATCGTCCATCTACGAACGCTCGAGGACTACAACAAAATCGCAAGTATCCTGAAAAGGCAAGACATCAATTTTTTCACTTTCGGTCTTAAAAGTGAGCGACCGAAACAATATATTCTGAAAGGGCTTCCAAGCAGTTTTTCACAAGACGAAATTCAAGCCGAGTTATCAAAACACGGCATCAACGTACGTTCGCCAGTTCGTGAAAGTAAACAAAGACGGAGACACCAAAGAAAACAGGCCACTACCGTACTTCGCTATCGCGGTTGGCCCGGAAACAACCTTGAGCAGCTTCGCTGAAATCAAAACGATTTTCTACCATACATATAAGGTAGAAAAATATGTTGAATCCTAGCAACCTACCCAATGCTTCAGGTGCCAGAGATTTGGCCACGCAAGCCAACATTGCAACCTGAACCTGAGACGCGTCAAGTGTGCGTCAAACCATGACGTAAAAGCCTGCACTTCGAAAACTCTCAAGTGCGCGAACTGCGGACTAGCCGACACAACCAGCTATAGAGACTGTTCCATGCGCCAAACATACATGGAAACTCAACAAAAACGAGCTCAGTCCGCCAGACCCAGCCTTGAACCAATCGATTTGCCCGCTACACCTCACTCAGCCACGATCCAGAATCTGGAAAGGAAGATCCACTTCCTCCAGTCTCCTGCAGTCCTGGAGCCAACTCCGACTTCTACCCCCAACCTGTCTAGGCCCACTTACGCTTCGTTCTTCCCATCGATGGAAACCGCGAGAAGGAACGTTGCCGCACCCACTGCTGAACCTGGGACCATCCGAATGTAAACACTTGTTCCGGAATCTTATTTAAGTACCACTAAAAACTATATAATTACAGCGAAGCAAGTCCTCGACGAGCTAAAAACCCTTACAATTCCCGAAATCGTTTCAGAGCTTAAAGAGATGAGCTCTAAACTCCAAACAGCTCTTACATCAATTGATAGGATCACAATCATCGCATCCTATGTCCACCTGTTCTCACCCTCCTCAGACACACCTACGATTCCCCCGCAAACATAACCAACATATTAGCAATTAATATTTTTGCGCTCAAGCCCAATCTGGACGAGTTATTACACATCGTCAATAATAATAAGGTTAAACTTTGTCTGATTTCAGAGACTAAAATAAACAGCAAAACGAAGAAAGTTAACTTTCCAGACTTCTCACTGATCAGGGAAGACAGAACGGCCAAAGCAGGTGGTGGTGTTGTGGTAGCGATCCACAAGAGCTTACGGCATATAACTCTTCCGCATGATCTCCTATCGCTCACCGAATACGCGGGAGTAGAGGTCCAAGTGGACAACAGAATAACGAGGATCTACTCGATTTATAATCCACCGGATGTCTCACTAGATACAAATCTATTGAGGCATCTACTCTCTGGTAGTACTCCAACAATTATTGTTGGAGACTTTAATGCGAAGGACACCGCTTGGACCTCTGCAAGGCCGAACGAATCAGATAAGATTCTCTCAAATTTTTTTGACGGAACAAAAAATTAATCTGCTCTTTCCAGACGTTCCTACACACTACCCTCATAATTCTAACACTCCTAGCACTATTGACCTCCTATTAACAAACAACATTTCTATCATTAATAATTTCACCACACTTTCCGAATCCCCATCCGATCACCTACCACTTTTTTTCTCCCTATTTGGCAAACCAACCTCCTCAGAATCATCAAAAATTTAACTACGCAAAAAACCGACTGGAATAAGTTCAAGGATATCTTAAATGATGAGATTTCTACACCAAACCCTACTTGTAACACCACTGAAGCAATAGATCAACACATAACACATTTCACTCAAGTCATTCAAGCAGCCCTGGATTCCTCCACTCCCATCCGCTCAACCAATCCACCCACACTCCTATCCCACCCGAAATAGCCGCCTTAATAAAACTAAAAAACTACATTAGGTCAAGATGGCAAAAAACGCGGAATCGCTACCTTAAATCCGAACTCAATCAGCTGATAAAAGAAATCAGACTTAAATTAACCGAATGGAAACAATCATCTTGGGACAACAAACTCAGAAACATAAACTTAAAGATCACTCGATTTGGCGCGTAGCAAAATATTTAATAACACCGGTAAAGAAAAATCCCCACACTAAAGTCAAACAACACACTCCACACAAAAGACCATGATAAGGCTAATACACGTTGCAAACACTACGCAAATATACACGAACTATCGGCCTCCCGAGAAACCAAATCTTTTGAACAACAAGTCACAGGTCATGTGAGAAAAACTATCCTCAAAGCCCCTATCGAAACTCCCATTAAATTCCTCACAAATCCCCGTTAAACCATTTCCGCCATCAAAACAATAAAAAAAAACAGCCCCGGGTGTGGATAACATTCCCAACATAGCACTAAAAAACCTCCCGATGAAAGCAATAAGCCTACTAACAAAGATATATAATGCATGCCTCCTCAAACAATATTTCCCGGAACTCTGGAAAGGAGCGGTGGTCATACCGATTCTCAAGCCTGGCAAGCCCCCTTCGTATCCGGTGAGCTACAGGCCTATTAGCCTTTTGCCAGTGTTGGCCAAACTTTTTGAGCGAATAATTTTAGCTCGTGTCAAAAAGCCTATAGAAGAGTTACAACTAATGCCTGAAAATCAATTTGGATTCCGCTCAGAACACTCGACCTGCCACCAGCTGGTCAGAACGACATGAAATCCGCGAAAGATCGGAAAGAAGATACCGTTCTTCTTCTCCTGGACAGCGAGAAGGCCTTTGATTCTGTTTGGCCCACAGGCCTCATTGATAAACTCGACAGCTTAAATCTAACTAAGTATTTATGTCAAATTTTACGATCATATATTTCAAATAGATATCTTCGAGTTCGCGTCGAAACTTCGCTTTCGGATAACATTGACATAGGCGCGGGTCCCCCAAGGGTCTATCCTCTCCCCCGTACTATTTAAGCTGTACATTGCTTCTGTTTTAGCAGAATTCCTAGAAATGTATCTATCGCTGGATATGCTGATAACATCGCTCTGTACTCAGCTAGCAAATCGATAAATAAAGCTGTTAGAAGAGTCGAAAACGCAGCTGCTCTTAGAATCAGTGAGCTCATGAAATGGAAAATTTAAGTAAATACTGCCAAAACAGAAGGAATCTTATTTACTAGCTCCAAGGCCATTCACACCTTGACTAGTCGTAGCGATAAAATCACTCCTGTGAACTCTGTTAAATACTTAGGTTTACATATTGACTCCAAACTCCTGTGGAAAAAAACACATAGCTGAAGTTAAGCTGAAAACAAAAATTATTCTCGTAAGATTATATAATCTGCTAAAATCTCTTGCGCTTAGCCAATCCCTAAAACTCACTTTGTACAAAGGATTGATCAGACCTATAATCACCTATGGTTGTCCCGCCTGGCACAATGCAGCGAAAATCCACTTGAATCATCTTCACGTGATTCAAAATAAATTCCTACGAATAATAGGAAATTTTAAAAGAAGAACGACTATTGTGGAAATACACGAAACGCTCGGCACGGCAACCATAGGTGAATTCATCGATAGAATCAATGAGACATTTAAATTTAAGCTACAATCCCATCCTAATCCCCAGCTCCAAACATCAATATTGATATGAAATCCAATTCGTTCCGTTGACCAGCTTTTTTGTCCCACCTTTCCATATATCCCTTTTTCTCCCACCCCTTATGCACCCATTACTTATACACTGAGGGAAAAATATACTTCGGCCCAACAATTTCATTTTTCAGAGTAATAGGCATTCCTAAAAAATGAAATTTCGTCGTTGCATTTAATCTCTGACAATTACAATTAAATGTAATCATGTAAATCGCTCAACTCCAAACAATTATATGACAACTGACCTGGGTTGAACATTATTTTTATTAATTTGAAATAAAAAATTAATTAATTCGGGATTCTTAATTATTACTGTACAAATTCACCTAAGATCCTCTGTCTCATAAGTATCACGTAGAGGTATATGATTAACATCATTGGTAGTTAATTAATGTCTCTTGGGTTTCACTAAAACAATAAAATCCATTTTTTTATAAATAGCTATTTCTCTGAAACATGGTAATATTGGGCCGAAGTATATTTTTTCCTCAGTGTAAGGTTTTTTAGAAGTCATTTTTCCTTATATCGAGTCATCATGTAAATAATCACAAATATCTGTAATAATGAAAAATTAGGTTACACTTCGTTCATATTAGATATAAACCAACGGCTGGTGATCTAGAGCGTAGCACTTAAGATATTAATACTGTATATAGTATGTATATATGACAAATGTTAATAAACAATTTTCAAGTCAAGTCAAGCCGGTTTGGCGTCAGTATTTGTTTTTCGTCGGTGTCGTGCGGACGCATGTCTACCGCTCCCTACGAATTTCAAATTTCAAACGTTCCGTGCTTCTAGTACATTGAAATTATGAATCGAGTAAAAGTTTTGGCACAAAAGTGTCAAATCTAAAAAACCTCAAAATTACCTTGGCTCTCAAAAGGAAAGCCAAAACGAGTCCTCCAATGGAAGACCCAAAAACAACAAAAAAACCGTTATGAAACGGTCAAACAGCACGAGCTCTGAACCAGCCCGCCCCAACAATCCTCCGAACTCTTCTGATGGGCCTCAAGACGCTCAAAAAAAAACCTCAGTGCCTGCAATCATCATTGAAAATGACAAATTGGAGACCAAAAAGTTAATAAATTTCCTGCAAGTCAGTACCTCGGATAAAAACTTCAGGATGAAGTTTAATGGAAGTACCACGATCGTCCACCTATAAACGACCGGGGATTACAACAAAATCGCAAGTATCCTGAAAAGGCAAAACCTTAATTTTCTCACCTGCGGCCTTAAAAATGAAAGGCCGAAGAAATTTATTTGAAAGAGCTTCCCAGCAGTTTCTCGGAAGCCGAAATCCAAGCCGAATTATCAAATCACGGCATTAACGTACTTTCCGTTCCCCAGTTCGTGAAAGTAAATAAAGACGGAAATATTAAAGAAAACAGGCCTCTCCCGATCTCCGCAATCACGGTTGGCCCTGAAGTAACCTTGAGCAGCTTTGCTGCTATTAAAACTATTTTCTATCACACATACAAGATAGAAAAATTTGTGAAATCCGAGCAACCGACCCAGTGTTTCAGGTGCCAACGGTTCGGCCATGCAAGCCAATACTGCAACTTGACACCCAGATGTGTAAAGTGTGCGTCAAACCATGACGTCAAAGCCTGTACTTCGAAAACTCAAGTGCGCGAACTGCGGACTAGCCCACACGGCCAGTTACAGAGAGTGTTCCATGCGCCTAAAATTCATGGAAACTCAAAAAAAAAACGAGCACAGTCGGCCAGGCCCAGCATAGCGCCATTGGAATTGCCCGCTACACCTCTCTTGCCTGCCGCACCTCATTCGGCCACGATCCAGAATTTGGAAAGGAACATCCAGTTCCTCCAGTCTCCTGCAGTCCCGGTGCCAACTCCGAGTTCTACTGCCAACACGTCCAGGCCCACCTACGCTTCCTTCTTCCCTACGGTGGAAACCTCGAGAAGGAATCTTATCGCACCCACTACTGAACCTAGGACCATCCCAATGCAAACACATGTTCCCGAAACTTATTTAAGTAGAACTGAAAACTATATAATTGCAGCGAAGCAAGTCCTTGACGAGCTAAAAACCCTTAGAATTGCCGAAATCCTTTCGGAGCTTAAAGAGATGAGCTCTAAACTCCAAACAGCCCTTACACCAATTGATAGGATCACAATCATCGCATCCTATGTCCACCTGTTCTCACCCTCCTCAGACACACCTACGATTCCCCAGCAAACATAACCAACATATTAGCAATTAATATTTTTGCGCTCAAGCCTAATCTGGACGAGTTATTACACATCGTCCCTAGAAATAACATCAAAACTTGTCTGATTTCAAAGACTAAGTTAACCAGCAAAACGAAGAAAATTAACTTCCCAGACTTCTCGCTGATCAGGGAAGACAGAACGGCCAAAGCAGGTGGTGGTGTTGCGGTGGCGATCCACAAAACCTTGTCACATAGAACTCTTCCGCATGATCTCCTGTCGCTCACCGAATACGTGGGAGTAGAGGTCCAAGTGAACAATGAAAAAACGAAGATCTACCTGATCTACAATCCACCGGACGTCTCAATAGATACAAACCTATTGAGGCACCTACTTTCCGATAGTACTCCAACAATTATTGTTGGAGACTTCAATACGAAGGACACTGCTTGGACCTCTGCTAGGCCAAAGGAATCAGGTAAGATTCTCTCAAATTTTTTGACGGAACAAAAAATTAATCTGCTCTTTCCAGACGTTCCTACACACTACCCTCATAATTCAAACACTGCTATTACTATTGACCTTTTATTAACTAACAACATCTCTATCATTAATAATTTCACCACACTTTCCGAATCCCCATCCGATCACCTACCATTGTTTTTCTCCCTATTTGGCAGACCAACCTCACCAGAATCATCAAAAAATTTAAACTACGCGAAAACCGACTGGAATAAATTCAAAGATACCTTAAATGATGAGATTTCTACACCAAACCCGACTTTTAACACCACTGAAGCAATAGATAAACACATAACCCATTTCACTCAAATTATTTAAACAGCCCTGGATTCCTCCACTCCCATCCGCTCATCTAAATCCACCCATACTCCTATACCACCCGAAATAGCTTCCTTAATAAAACTCAAAAATTATATTAGGTCAAGATGGCAAAAAAGGCGGAATCGCTACCTTAAATCTGAACTCAATCAGCTGATAAAAGGGATCAGACTTAAATTAACAGAATGGAAACAATCATCTTGGGACAACAAACTTAGAAACATAAACTTAAAAGATCACTCTATTTGGCGCGTAGCAAAATATTTTAATAACACCGGTAAAAGTAAAATCTCCACACTAAAGTCAAACAACAGACTCCACACAGAAGACCATGATAAGGCTAACACACTTTATAAACACTACGCAAATATCCACGAACTATCGGCCTCTCGAGGAAACAAATCGTTTGAACAGCAAGTCACAGGTCATGTGACAAAAACTATCCTCAAAGCCCTTATCGAAACTCCCATTAAATTCCATATAAATCCCCGTGGAATCATTTCCGCTATCAGAAAACTAAAAAATAAATCAGCCCCGGGTATGGATAATATTCCCAATATAGAACTAAAAAACCTCCCATTTAAAGCAATAAGTTTACTAACAAAGATATACAATGCATGCCTCCTAAATGTCCCTAAATATCTATGTAAAATTTTACTATCATATCTCTCAAATAGATATATCCGAGTTCGAGTCGAAACTTCGCTTTCGGATAAAATAGAAATGGTCGCGGGAGTCCCACAAGGGTCTATTCTCGGGGCTGTTTTATTCAATTTGTACATTGCTTCTGTTTTTAGCAGAATTCCGAGAAATGTATCCATTGCAGGCTATGCTAATGACATTGCTTTGTACTCAGCTAGCAAATCGATCAACAAAGCTATTAGATGAATAGAAAATGCTGCTTCTCTCACGATCAGTGAATTAACGAAATGGAAAATTCAAGTGAATGCTGCTAAAACAGAAGCAATTTTATTTACTAGCTCCACGGCCAAGCCGACTTTAACTATTCGTAGCGATGAGATCACATCAACCGACTCTGTAAAGTATTTAGGCTTACACATCGATTCCAAACTCCTGTCGAAAAAGCACATATCTGAAATCAAGGTCAAGACTAAAGTTATCCTAGTAAGATTGTATAATTTGCTAAAATCACCCGCGTTCAGTCAATCCCTCAAACTTACTCTCTGCAAAGGGTTAATTAGGCCCATTATCACCTATGGTTGTCCTGCCTGGCACAATGCAGGCGAAAATGCACTTGAATCATCTTCAAATGAATCCTACGAATAATAGGAAATTTTAAAAGAAGAACGACTATTGTGGAAATACACGAAACGCTCGGCATGGCAACCATAGGCGAATTTATCGATAGAATTAATGAGACATTTAAATTTAAGCTACAATCCCATCCTAATCCCCAGCCCCAAAACATCAATATTGACATAAAATCCAATTGGTCCCGCTGACCACCTGTTTTGTCCCACCTTTCCATATATCCCTTTCTCTCCCGCCCCTCATGCACCCATTACTTATAAGGTTTTTTAGAAGTCATTTTTCCTTATATCGAGTCATCATGTAAATAATCACAAATATCTGTAATAATGAAAAATTAGGTTACACTCCTTTCAAATTAGATATAAAGCCAACGGCTGGTGATCTAGAGCGTAGCACTTAAGATATTAATACTGTATATAGTATGTATATATGACAAATGTTAATAAACAATTTTCAAGTCAAGTCAAGCCGGTTTGGCGTAGTGGGCTAAGTGCTCTGCCTACTCAAAATCGATCCTAGGATCACGGGTTCGAATCCCGCTGTGAGCGAAAATTTTTTCAAAAAAAGAATTTTCGTCACGCCCCTCCAGTCGAACCCGCAAACCGAAAAAGTGAACAACAAGAGTGCATCCCAAGAGTCCAACAATTAATAGTACAGCAACAGTTTACAATCGAACGATCCTACCCTCAATGTAAACAATGACATCCGTAACTTTGAGTTACACAGGAAAAAGTTGTGAGCATCTAACAACTATAATAAGTCATACGATGGCCTAGAATGGCGACAGTCGGCCCCAGCCGCATGGGTGGGTGTTCGATATGCCCCCTGAAGGAATGCTTAAACGGCCGCTACCCGGGGCGTACAAATGAGAAGGTCGGAGACCAAACAAAAACAGCCACTATCGGGAAGTTATAGATGCGACCCGTCAAGCGTTACACTTACATCCCCTTTATTTCAATTTAAAACGAAAATTGCACACTTTTGCTTCCGAATGGAAGCATTGCAATCGTTCAATTTTCACTTTCGCCAATTATGCTTGTGAGCGATATATAATGGTTTAAAACGTAAAAATACGAAGTTTGAGCATGGTGTCTGTATGTATCAATTTTTACTCCCCCTACATCAAGGAATTTCGTCACCACGAAAACAAAAAAAGATGGGCACCAGATAATTTTTACCGGAATTATCAAACCTCAAACTCAAAACGAACAACAAAATCCAAAACTGTTTCGAATGCTCATACCAAACAACAGAGAATGCGAAAAACTTGATCTTCCGGTAAAGGTAACAGTACCTGGTTTGCTCAGTGTGCTAGGTTGTGGAGAGAGGGGTGGATTTCGGGTGGAAATGGGGTCATTAGGCTCATTAGGCAACTAAAGGTAACTACACCAAAACAAAAAAAAAAGAAAAGTAAAAACTCGAAATGAAAGTAAGCCTCCAATGAAGATAATCCACTAACCAAAGTTCTATTTTTGAAAACTAATTAATCAAAAATTATTCATTCCGCCATAGTTACATATCTCTACAGGCGAAAAGGTTAAAATAACAATACTAATTCCAAGAAATTCATAATAATACTCCGAACAAAGGAGTCGGAACCCCGAGGTGATTTTATTCGCGCAATATTTCTCCCCCATACTTTATTTCGAAAATAAGGGAACAATACTTTCGCAAGCGTTACGTCATACCTACTAAGGATAGACGACAACAAGTTAATCCCAAAACATCGGACTGTAAGAATCCGATGGAAACGGAATAAATTTTCACTAAACGGAGATCCCTAATCCTACGTGAGGAAGAGAGATAGACGAAAAACTCAGTGCACGAAAATTTATTACCCGGAGGAAACCTAAAAATCATTTTTAAGTTCGGACCTCTCTGACGCGAATACCGTTCCGCGGAAAAACAATATCGGACCGGGGATATAAATCCTCCGGAAAACCCTAACGAAGGGAACACGAGCAAAATGGTGGGTTTCGGGTAAAATCTCCCCGACTTACACTTTTTTTTTTTTGGCGAAGTCGGATGGGAAACGGCCCTACCCTAAATTTTGCCAGATTTTCAAGAATCTGGAACCAGCGAAACAGCCACTGGAAAATTTCCATAAGTTACCTCCAAACTTCCTTTCATAAAACCCAGTGAAAAATCACTGGAAACATTCCCCAAATTTGAATTCCAAAATTCGCTCAATGAAAAAACCAGTGAGAATTCACTGGAAAAACTCTCCAATTTATATGCAAAAATTGACTCAGCGAAAAACCAGTGAAAATCCACTGGAAGCATTCCTTAATTCCTATACAAAATTTTCATTCACAAAATGACCAGTGAGAGTTCACTGGAGAAATTCCTTACATTCACTAAAACTTCACTCATTAAAAACCAGTGAGAAATCACTGGAGAACTTCCTTACATTCACTAAAAATTCACTCATTAAAAACCAGTGAGAGATCACTGGAGGAATTCCTTACATTCACTAAAAATTCATTCATTAAAAACCAGTGAGAGATCACTGGAGGAATTCCTTACATTCACTGAAAATTCACTCATTGAAAACCGGTGAGAAATCACTGGAGAACTTTCCCAAATTATAACCAAACAGCCACTCATTTACCAAAAAACAGGGCCAATGAAATTTCATTAGAAAAATAACCCACAAAATTATCCACTCAGAGCCAATGATAATTTATTGGAATGGGTCCACAAAATGGGTGGAAAATTCCTTAAAGCTTATAGCCAATGAAACTTCATTGGAAAAACCCATACGTACATGGGGAAACCTCAAAAATGAGGGCCAGTGATAGTTCATTGGAATTGGTCGACACACAGGTGGAAAAATCATTAATATCTATAAATTACACGGATCAGAGGCCAATGAAAAATAATTGGAAAAACCCATAAATGCACGGGAAAACTTCAAAATTGAGGGCCAATGATATTTCATTGGAGTAACTCCACAAGAATTTATTTTAAAATCGCAACAAATAACTCATGAATAAGAGCCAATGAATTTTCATTGAAAGACATAATGGGAATTGATTGGACGAATTAATCAAATTATGATAAGAAACTCACAAATGCGGCTTTCTTAGTGGGTCTTCCTCTTTTTCTCGCCATTTTCCGGTCGGCACTTCTCAAAAATATACAACTACTTTTACTCGTGGTGTTTGTTGACACTTGTGTGTCTTCGTTCGATCTCAGATCGACTGCCCTTCCCCGCGCGTATTCAATCAGACAAAGGTGTGAATAATCGCGACCCGCCCCTCCTTTTGCCGAAGCTTTCAGAAAGGGCGCGGACAATTTCGGGACTTTTAGCGCGCGAACTAACCAAAATTTTAAATCTAACGTTCTGCATGACCTAAATTCTTATTTCATAGTAACTCTACATTTTCGTTTTTTAACCGAATGGGTAGGGATTATTTTGATTACCGGGATTTTTGGTGCTTCTCGCGGGTGATGTCTCGGGGATTTTTCGAAGTTCGGAGACTCTAAATTCTCAAAAAACACGTAAATTTCGCAGACCCGATAGCAACCTGGCAATTGGTCTGAACAATGGTTGCTTTTGTTCACAACGACCTTCCACCTAAACCAACAAAACTTCTTCCAACCCTACCAAACTCTGAGCGCCGACATTTCAGTCGGACCTATATCATTCCTGCGAGATTAACAATAGGGGTTTTTCCCATAGAGTCATCGGATGACTCATAACTCGGCCCTTCTTCGCGATGCCCTACGGGTCCCTTAAAAATAGACCAGGTATCCCCAAAATTCCCTGTCCTCTCGATTATTCCCTTAAAAGTGTAATGCTAACATTCAACTATAGCCACCCGAAGGTGGACGCGAATCTTTCTCCTTGCCCCTTATTGGACTCATGGTTCCCGGATTTTCATCTCGTCCTATCATACCCCTACTTCCTAACGAGCAGCCACACCTGATCGTTAAATGGTATTCAATACATGTAGCTGTGGACGCAATTTCAGTGAAATCTGTCGGTAAGGTTCTTATAAATCGACTTTTGGTTTTTTTTCTTCGATCGTTCATATCTGAGAAACTAATGGAGATTTTTGAAGTGAAACTTCTTATGGGAGGGTTTTGAAATCTCGATTGGCAACCTTTTTCGTGACGCTCGCTCTAACGTAGTAAGTAAGAGCGAGAGGCCGCCGGGAATCGAGCGAGAGTGAGACGGACTACCTTACGTCTCGTCTATCGGGCGAGAGTGAGAGGCCTTCGTGTATCGTGCGAGAATGAGACGGAAGACTTTCTGTCTTTCATGTCATTCTCTGCGTTCAGGCGGCGTCGCGATCGCGGAAAACAACTGTTGGTTTCTAACACAGTGATCATAAGCAACGTATTTTGTTTTTGTGCGTGTCTTCATTACTTAAATCGAGAGTTTTGTGCGAATATGCCGAAGTCGGGTGCAGAAAGGACAAAAACGTGGCGGGAGAAAAAACGGGCGAGTGAAGGAATTGATCCGAATAGAAAACGGAAAAAAAGTAGAACTGAAATTGAACGAGATAGCAGGGAACGGAGGCAAACACGTGCTAACCTCTTACGTGACAGTGTGGAGGATAGTGTAAATAATCCAGAGAATGAACTATTAGCAACAACTTCGACTCATCCTCCTCCTGATTGTGATGTACATAGTGGTGATCGATTACAATATTCAGACTTTAATGAGTTTAAAACTGCACATAAGAACTTTCACCGTGATTTTATAAATAATGCATTCGGTTTTACGTGTTGTGTATGTGATAGATTATGGTTTAAAAATGACTTGAAGACTCTATCCGTTGAAAATGAAATTCGTATTCAACAAACATTTCCAGAATTCAGAAGTAATAATGAGCTGGCATGCACCAGCTGTCGCCAGGCTTTGAGGAGAGACAAAATTCCAACATGGTCGAAATTGAATGGCTTTGTATATCCCCCGATCCCTGCACATCTTCCGAAGTTAGATTTAGTGTCCGAGAGACTCATTTCTCCTAGAATTCCATTTATGCAAATTCGCAGATTGCGTCATGTGCATGGACAATTTGGAATTTTGGGGCAGGTGATCAATGTTCCAGTGGATGTCAATACAATGGTCAATCACTTGCCCAGGAACATTGACGACGATCACTGTGTTTACGTTCATATCAAGAGAAAAAAAAATCATCGATCAAGCTACTTGACAGGTTTAATAAACAAGAGAAATATTAAAATATGGCTAAGATGCTTAGTACCGAGTCCATTGTATCAACTGTACGACATCAAAGTTGATGAATCTTTCTTTAATGAGGATTGTGTCGTTCATCAGATACCTATAGATGAACTGAGTGAAGACATCCCCATGGAAGAGAGCCTGTTCGCTCAGCAACACACATTACTCTGGAATGACGATAAATATTTGAGGATTGCTCCTGGAGAAATGAATGTCCCTCACAGTCTATGATTTGATGAGCATGCAGAAGAGTTATCTTTCCCTACTACCTAACTCGAACAATTCCGGCGCTTTAGTGAAGATCTCAATGTGACTCCATTCATGATGGCTACCAGTGAGCTAAGGAGTTCTGATCGACGTGGGGTTACACCTCATCATTTACTCTATATGGCAATGAAAATTATGCGGTTTAGAGTCCGTGACAGTCTATCCATTGCTTTTAAACACGTAGGTAAAGACACAAAAATTACACGTGAACAAATTCAATCAGAGGAGTATATAAATCATTGTATAGAAAGCAACTTGGCTTTTCTACGTTGTATCCCTAACTCGACTTGGTATTGGGCTGAAAGAAAGAGAGACTTATTCGCAATGATCAGACCACTCGGAAAACCCACGTTATTCCTAACTATGAGTGCTAATGAAGTTGGTTGGCCCTCATTATTACAATTATTATATAAATTGAAGAATAATGGAGCAGAAATTACAGAACAAGATGTTGAGGAACTCCATTATATTGAAAAGAGCACACTCATCAATGAAGATGCTGTAACATGTGCCATCTATTTTAATAAGCTCATCAATGTTATAATGAACATACTTCAGTCCAAAAAGTCTTCTCTCTTCGGGAAATATCGTGTTGTCCATTATTTTAAAAGAATTGAATTCCAGCATCGTGGGAGCCCCCATGCATACATTCTGCTATGGCTTGAGAATGCTCCAGCGGATCCACTAGGTGCTGACCGACTAAAAGCTATTGAACTAGTTGATACATTGATATCAGTGGCCACTTCAGAATCGTCGGGGAAAATCAAACTACAGACACATAAGCACACGTTCACATGTTACAAAAAAATAGCTGCGAACGCTCATCAAAAATGCACATTTGAAGCTCCATTCATGCCATGCAGATACACAACTATACTGACACCAATGCAGAAAGAAGAAGCAGGATTGCACACGTATAAACAACATTACAACACGACAAGAATAAACGGGATGTGGGTGTGGCCCTCGACGGGCCAGACCAATAACTTCCCGATGTGTGTGTGTGTGTTTAATTAATTAAACGATATTACCTTAATTATGACAGTTACGCAAAAAACACATAAGATATAAAATGTGTATTTTCATGTGAGCAACAAGATTCATTACAAACTTTTTTGTTCATCTTCAACCGTTCTCGTGATAGAGCGTTTTAAACAATTGAAATTGTTAATAACAATTGAAGGAATTGTTGTATCAAATTTTTACTCCTTCCAGACCTGAACACTAGCGAAACACGTCGATTGAAGAAAAAATGAAAAGTTCAAGTTCGAATTTCCGTGTAAGATAATTGATTAATCAATTAATTAATTAATTATGCGTGTTAATAAAAAAAGGCATAAGACATTAAATATGTATTTTCTTGCGGGAAACAACTTTGATTCACCATTTTTTTTTCGTATCTCCAACCCCTCTTGCGATAGAGCGACATAAACAATTCTAATTGTTAATAACAATTGAAAGAATCAGTTTTTCGACAAATCGCTCCTTTCAGACCTGGAGACCAGCAGGACGCGTCGAACAGAAAAAAAAAGATAAATCGGTTCAGTGGTCCCGTCGGAAACGTTAAACAAAGTTTTGACCACACACACACACACACACACATACGGCCACTTCTCTGAAATCGTGTCCGGATGATATCAAACATCGAAAAAAGTGAAAATTTCTTGAAAATTCCACTTTTCATTTTCGGGGTGATTACAATAACTTCCCTCTGGGAACGGGAAGTTAATAAGAACAAACTTAGAGAACAATGACTATGCTGATATTGATAGTTTCTATCAGGGAAATGGAATACTATCAGATGATTACTACATGAATGTGCTTCGAGCCGGCATCAATCGTCCCAGAGTATTTCTTAAACGTCAACCCATGGAAAAGTGGCATAATCCATTCAACCCATTCATTTTCAATATTTTGAAATCAAACATGGATGTGCAATTTAACAGCGAAGAATACTCATGTGCTGCATACGTAGTGGAATACGTCAAGAAAACGAACCGTGGAATTAGCAATCTCCAACGTAACATCACTGAAATAATGGATGATCATCCAGAGTTCGATATTGTCGAAATTACTAGGAAAATGAGCGTTGACATGCTAAATACTGTCGAAATTACCAGTCAGGAAGCTGCATGGTCCCTTCTGCGTGAACCGATGTCAAAGTCTTCTTCAGTTGTTACCTATATTTCAACAATATGGCCGAGCGAAAGGCAAAGAATTCGAAAAACTCAGAAAGAACTCAATGAAATGGATGCTGATGATGATCCAACAAACATATGGAGAGAAAATTGGTTTGACAAGTACGAAAAGAGACCTGAAGAGCTAGAAGATGTCAATTTGGCCCAGTTTGTTGCTCATTACACACTGAATAATCAGGGGAATCGGACACGAAGGAAAGAACCTCGAATTATTCGGTACAGAAACTACGACATGGCTGATGATTTCAATGAATACAAACGGGAAATGGGGACTTTGTATATTCCGTTCCGAGACGAAGAAAATGAAATTCTTGCAGAAACTAAATTCATACAGATTTACGACGACAACGAAATATTGATTTTGGAGCGACATAAAGAATTCTCATCGAATTTAGATATCCAGAAAACCATCGAGATATGCCGAGAGTTGTGTCGTGAAGATGAATTAAATCAAGATGATGATGCTGAAGGAGACAACGTAGGTCGCCTTTTTCCTGAAGTAAATCCTTTTCAAGAATTGTATAACGCTGACCACATAATGAACGACGATCTGCGGTTAGCAACACTTAACAAACTGGGTGCTATCGCAAAGAAGAGGGATAATTTAATGTCTAATGAACAATTTTATGAACTAATGAGAATGGCCAATCAGAGGCAGAAAGCACTCCTGATGCATGTGATTGCTAATCTCCTCTCATCAAACCGATCACCACTCCAAGTTTTCTTCACTGGGCCAGCAGGATGTGGGAAGACATTCCTCATTAGACTCCTCATGGAAATTTACAACCGCTTCACAGATAATGATGGTTTCTGCAATGCTTACATCGCATGTGCATCAACAGGAAAGGCGGCAATAGCAATTGATGGTACGACAATCCACACTGCATTGAAAATATCCCTTTCCAAACTATTACCATTATCAATTGAAGTGACTCAACAGTACAGAATGCTCTTCAAATACGTCCAAGTTATACTCATCGATGAGGTCAGTATGGTAGGAGTGGAATTGCTGTCTCAAATTGACGCACGGTTAAAACAAATAACAGGAAATTTCCAAGATAATTTTGGAGGAATGGATATCATTTTCATAGGTGAGTTGCGTCAGTTACCTCCAGTGCGTGTTACACCCATCTATCAAGCAACAAAACGACGCATAGCAGCACCAACATTTTGGCGTGACTTGAAGTTCTATGAATTGGATAAAGTCATGAGACAAGCGAATGCTGATTTCTCCTCTTTATTAACTAAAATTGGGAATGGCGAAGAATTGGATCAAGAACAGATAAACCTAATCGAATCTCGTTTTTAGGCAAGAGAGGAAGCAGATCGTCTTTGTCCACATGGAATTCGGCTATATTTGACAAATAATGCTGTAAACGAATACAATTTGACAATTCTTAATTCTGCAGAGAATAAAACAGTCTCAATAGCTACTGATGTATTCACCGGCTGCCATAATGCTGAGGAACAATCATTTGTACGACAAAAATTGCATAAAAAAACGGTAATAGACACTGGAGGTCTGCCCTACGAGATACTACTGGTGTTAGATAAATGGTATATAATAACAACCAATCTGGATGTCTCGGATCGTTTAGCAAACGGCGCAGTTGGTAAACTAGTTCATATCGAAACTGATGAGGCAGGGGCAGTAACTCGTGTGTGGCTGGAATTTCCAGATTCACCAAAGACGGGGTAGAAGATCCGGAGAAAAGTTGCTGCGTTCATCCAAGCAAACAACATCAGCCACACGGCAGTTTCCATTGCACGAAGAACTTTTACGATATATATGAACAATAATAAAACGATTTTCGTCAAAAGAAATCATCTGCCATTGGTATCAGCATGTGCTATTACTATCCACAAGTCTCAAGGTGGTACGTTTCATCAAATCGTCTATGAATACGAAAAGACACATTCACAACAACTTCTTTACGTAGCCTTGTCCCGTGTCACAAGGATACAGGGATTGTACATCGTTGCGAATGATGGAAAGAACAAATTTTATCATGGACGGAAAAAAGCTACAATCAGAATTTAGAAGATTATCAACAAATCCATTGATAACTTTGACTGACATTCTCCGAGAGTTGATCAGCAGACCAGGCTTATCAATAACAACCCTCAATTGCCAAAGCTTAGGAGCTCATAGCGGAGATTTCAATGATCCGGTGATTCTACGGTCTAATATATTGATACTTCCAGAGACGTGGAAGGAAAACGATCAAGAAATTGATGTTCCCAATTTTAATTGTGTCGTACAGTTCAAAAGACATAATGTGAGAGCAGGGGGTGTCGCAATACTTTGCAATACTGCTCATGGAACGGACATCATGACACCCAATATGGACCTGAACTTGAAACAACTAGAATCGCTTTCAATTGGGTTGTCATCTGTTGGAGAAATGTGTGCAGCTGAATGTCGCACAGAAAGCGGACAGCGGATTATGCTTATAGGACTCTATATTTCACCAAATCAGAAGATGGCGAAAATAATAGAGTTTATCCACCTTCACTTGCTGCCGTATACTCCAGTGGGGGCTGCAGAAGTTGGAGTAGAGCTGGACAAAATACCTATGATTCTAGGTGGAGATTTTAATGTTAATTTTGCTTCAGAGGATTCCAAGCCATTAATTCAGTTCTTGCAACAGAAATTGTCATTGGAAATGAACAATTCACCAATTGAATCGACTACACGCCATGGTACCACGATCGATGCAGTTTTCTCACGTTACATCGAAAATTTGGAGTCAAGAGTCTTCATTACCTATTTACGTTACCACAAACCTATCATTTCGTTCATGAAGAGTCTACCAGAGAATGAAGGTGAAGCTGATTGAGATTTAAT
This sequence comes from Asobara japonica, assembly GCA_026005395.1. Taxonomy (NCBI): domain Eukaryota; kingdom Metazoa; phylum Arthropoda; class Insecta; order Hymenoptera; family Braconidae; genus Asobara; species Asobara japonica. Next base: position 90,382 of record BQMI01000167.1, read on the forward strand.
TCATCATATTCATACTAATATTATTGTATCTTGAAAAAAGTATAATTATTATGATGAATAAATTAATATTTACTATCAAGAAGTGTTTGACACGTGATTAAAATGATTCCTCTCCCTCTAAACATAGAAAATTAAATAATCCTTGCCGATCCAATCATTCAGTTTCACTTCTATGGCGTGTCTTCATGACACACCATTTTTTTTTTTAAATCGGCCAGGTAGTTTTTTTAGTAATTAACAAAAAGCCACGAGTTTCTTATTTATAACGCTCTATTGCATGACCGGTAAGAGTTTGTAACGAGATTTTCTCCTTAGGGTTGAAACCCCCATAAATAGGACATTCAAAACTTCAAAGTACGAATGTGCCATCTGCGGATAGCTGAAATAAGGCTGTGGGAAGATGCCAAGACCAAAGAAGGACGTGGGTAAGCGAGTCTGGATAAGACAGCGTTGATAGTGCGGTAATTGGTGGTCAAGAGTGTGGGTGGTCCTAAGGAGGTTGGGAGATAACCCCTTGGTCAGATCAGCCTCTTGACGTCCCAAGCCCTAAGGGGTCCCGAAGGATACGCAAGTGATCCGGACCTTCTCCTAGAGTCGAGCTACCTAGAAGAAGAAAGAACCATCATAGAGATAGAAATATCTCTAATGGAAAGCACGGGTAATACCCGTAAAAACAGGCTATTATACGTTGTTGCTATGCCACGTCCTGAAAAGGCGCGTGGCACCGACGCATGATACACTCCGGAATTAGTGGACATCTCCCCTCTACCGTGACAAGCTGACGCTAGCTCGGCATTGCGCGAGGCCACGTCGCAAGCCCTCTGGGTAGATCATTTTCCCCTGAGGCCGGTTTCTGTGTAGCTCCACAAAAGTTGGACTATCGCCCAACTATGTGCGTTAGAGACGGCACTATATAGTTCGATGGATTGTCCTGGTGAAACACCCGGGAAAATCCCATTACAAGTTATAGGAAAAAGTCATCAATGAAAGTTGTTCCTCGTGTAAAAACAAACATTTTGTGTTTTATGATTTTTTTCGTAACACGCTTAATTAATTCGATATGCTCAACGATATGAAATCCCGGTATAACACAGACACACAAATATCGGGAAGTTATAGATTCGGCCCGTAGAGGGTCAGACCCACATCCCGTTTATTTTGTAACGAACTAGACTTAACGCGATAAACAATAACATGGACGTGACTGCAAATTCTACCTGTTTCATTGCGGTAGGTGTGATCGTAACTGGGTCCAGTTCGCTCAGATGGTGTGGAGCCTCGATGAAGGGTCCATTGGAGTTGGCTGTCTGGTGCATTTGTCCAGCCACACCAACCATTTTCGAAGTTACATCTGGCAGTCTCCGGTATCTTGTCTGAAACTCCCAACATCATTAATGACAACGATACTTCATACTGATAGAGATGCTTTCCTACATGCCAGCAACGGGCCTATGAAAATTGAAAAGCGTTTTTGAAAAGTGACTTTTTGTCAGCTCTTTATCCAAAGTATTAAACTTGAGTGGACGATAGTAATGTTGGTTACCGTACGTTCACGGAGTGAACTCAAAAAATTGCCAGTGATAATTGTGATAATACTGATACTACGTCCAAATGATGCTCTATCAAGATACACGATAGCGTATCGGGTCAAGTCACTTTTTTTTTCCTTGCGCTCTTTTGCCCCTCCTCAGCTGGTTTACGCTACGTGTATACACGACTGCGAGGAACTTCCCATTCCACTGCGCCTCAGGCTACAATAATTTTTTAAAAATTAAAAAAAAAATAGCGCAACACATACGTAATAAATGGGATGTGGGTGTGACCCTCGACGGGTCGCATCTATAACCTCCCGATACTGTGTGTGGGTGTTTTTTTTCTTTTTAAAAGAGAAAAAAGAGAAAAAAGGAAGCTGACCTCCTTCCTCACGCGTCCTTCTTTCTCTTTCCTCCCTTGTTTGTCAAATCTTTATTGAAAACCAGCCAAAAGATTTAAAAATTAAAAGAACAAAATAAAGAAAAAGCAAGGGACAATAGCCCTTGGCCTAAACTAGTAGAAGGACAACCTTGTATATCCCAGTATCCCCAAATCGCGACGGAAAATCTGCAAAGCAATACTTCGTTGCATAGGGACGACAGCTGCGGCTTCTTCAGTGGCGAATCCTTTCCGGCCGTTCACGGTAAGAAGATCCACCGTTTACTCTGGATTTTTCCGAAGCTGCTTCTCGCGGCGCAGCTCCTACAGAACCCCCATTGCGGAATCGCTTGGCGCGTTCCATGCTGCCTCTGATGAAAGCATAACTTCCACGAGATTCCCAGCGTTAATGGGTTTGCCTGCGCTACTTTCCCATATAGATCGTTGGGCATCGAAACGCGAACACGCAGAGAGACCATGGTCCGCGTTTTCCGGAATTCTCTGACTCTTTGGGCAATCCGAGGAATCCTCATGCTTGAACGAGTGAAGATAGAGTTTTGGCACCCGTGCGGGTCGGACGTGTTTTCGTTTCGCTCTCGTAGAACGTCAAACGCGTTCACCCCGTAAGGTTTCATGTTCTCCTATCTTTTAAAATAACGCATTCATAATACACCGAACGAATTAGTTTAACACTAAAAATGAGTGGTGAAGATAAAGAACACACAAATAATGAGTTATGGGGAGTTTTAGTGAAAATAAATTCGACGGTATCGTCAATAAAACTGACACAAGAACAAATGGCCAACGACCTATCTAGTGTATCTGTGACACAAAATACTCTAATAGAAGAGAATAATAAAATGCAACAATTAACTTTCTGAAACGCGAAGTGAGTGTCAAGAACCGTTATGACCGCAATAAGAATTTAATTCTTTATACAATTCCCGAGGCTTCAACAGGTCGTTAGACTACGTTGGAAATCGGCGATGCTGTCATAAACAAGGGCGGCCTTCAAATACCCAACGTCTGTATCGAAACAGCTTACCGCCTCGGTAGTCGAGCTGACAACAAACACAGACCGATATTTGTCAAATTTGTAGCAGCCAGATGGAAACAACCGTTCTTCACTAACGCAACCACTCTTGAAGACCTGAAAATTACTTTTGAGAACGATATACCTTAACAGGAACGTGAGAAAAAAAGACCTTATTGAAAATCCGATATGAGCTAAAAAAGGTGGGAGTGGTCACTAATATTAGTAAAAACAAATTACACCTGGAGGGCAAACTGCTATTACAAAAAGACATTTCAGAACTTCTGACCACAAACAATCTGGAGCATATCCTTCCTGAGATTATGGCTGCCTGGCAACGAAATGAAGTCCATGATAGTCCACCGGAAAATTCAGATGCTCCATACACCCCTATCACAATCAAAAGCTTACGGCCGTCTCTGAGAAATCAACTCAGAATGACACCCGATGATAACAAGAAAAACGGCTCAAAGACAAAAGGTCGCTCAAGAACTGACTCAATTAGTTCCGGATTTAGTCAAAGTAGCATGGCCCAGTTTCTTGTCGGGCAGACCCCAAGGTCAACTCGCAGCTAAAATAGAAGAGAGGATAAATAGCAACCAGACTACGCAAACCTGTCTTCATCCAATATTTATCAAACAACTGAGAAACACGTAAAAAATAATTTGCCTTAAGTAATTTTTTGGAATGTACACGGGTTTAAAAATGTCTCTGACCTTGCCGAGTACTCAACAAAATTTGATATTCTGTGCCTCTCCGAAACCTGGCTTGCAGACTCACCAAAATTCATACCGTCCTGGCTATCCCGTCACAACTTGATTCACGTAGAAGCAACGAAATCGGCGGAAAAAATTACTGGTCACAACATTGGCGGCCTCATCACCGCCTATAACGCTGAGATGTACGGGTTCTCTATCAGTTCGTCTATCTACACCTCGGAAGAGGTCTTAGCAGTTAAGTTTCACTGTAGAGCGAATGAATTGATCGTCTTATCCTGTGATTTTCACCCAGACCGCAATCTCCATTTATGCTTATCCTCTCTGAATCAAGCCCTTGAAATTGCACAAACTAATTTCCCTTTGACGCCAATATATGTAGGTGGCGACTTTAACTCACACATTGGTGAATCAAACGTATATGAAGATTGTTTACTTTCGAACTACGAAAACATTGCTCGTCATCGACGTACTTGTCAGCGGGAGACAGAAGAGGGGATAGTGTGGTTAACTTCTGTGTGGAAACTAATTTGATAATCTTAAATGGCCGATTTCCAAACGACATACCCAGTCAATACACTTTTCATCGCGGTCGAGTGCTTTCCACTATAGATTTCGGAGCATGTAGTAGACTCGACCTTGACACTGTTGCTGACTTCTCCATCTATCAATTCCCAACTAATTCAGATCACTGGCCAATTGTTCTGACATTAAATTTTTCCCATAACCTGGAAGAAGATTCGACTACGATAAGAAAAAGAATTAAGTGGCACAAAACTTTCAATAAACATATTAATACGCATACGAAATGAGTTTTGCTCCTTCTATGGCCAATTTGAGTAATAACGTAGACGAACTAAATTCCAATTTACTTGAATCAATTAGAGTAGTTGCTCATAATTTAGGAATGGTTAAAACATCGAGGCCACCGAGGCTTATATATAAAAAACTTTGGTTCGATCAAATTTGTTTGGACCATAAGAGAAAATACCGGCGCTGCCTGAGAATATGTAAAAAATCCAGAGTTTTATCATCAAAAGAAAAGAAATATCAAAATTTAATCACAGAAAGGTTTGGTCAGTGTAGAGACTCAAAATCATTTTGGCTGATAGTCAAAAATTATTCATAAAGAAATTCAAACAGAATAATGCGATTACTCGGGACCAATGGAAAATCTTCTTCTCTGATTTGTACCCACCACGCCCCCTCCTCTTCTTCTTCCGGCAAAACCCTCGTGTCCCTTGGTGGACCATCCCTTCACACAGTCAGAAATCCTCCTTAGTTTGAAACAGAGTAAAGACAATAAATCTCCTGGTCATGATGATATCAGCAACGAGTTTTACACGAATTTACCGGGCAATTGGTATTTATATTTACACGTTTTTTTTTTAACGAAATATTTAGTACGGAAATAATTCCCGAAATGTGGACTGTATTGTGCGCATCAATCATACACAAAAAAGGTGATCCTCCTGACCCCAATAACTATCGATGCATCTCCCTTGTTAATTGTATTACAAAAGTATTCACGCAGATCATTTACAACCGAATTTACGTCCAGGCGGAAAAATACCGGAGTTTCAATCGGGTTTAGGAAAACAAAGAGGATGCATCGATAATCTGTTCACCCTGTCTTCAATCACACAGATCTATTAGCCAAGCCTGGTGGCAAGGTTTTTGCATTCTTTATAGATTTTGTTAAAGCATTTGATTCCATAAACCACGACTTACAATGGAAAAAACTACTCTACATGGGAATAAGCTAAAAAATGATAAACATCTGTAAAAGCCTGTACGACCGTGCAAAATTCGTAATTCGGACCAATAAAGGATCGTCCGAACTGGTGGATGTTACTGAGGGAGTGCTGCAGGGAGAAATCCTCAGTCCTCTCCTCTTCTCTCTCTTTATTGCAGACTGTGACACTTATATGGAAGAAATTGGAATACGGGGCATTTCAATAGATCATAAACATGAAGTTAGGTGCATAGCCTACGCCGATGATTTAATATTACTGGCGGACAATCCTCAATCGTTCCGAAGAATAATTAGAGTAGCATCAGATTACTTTAAGTCAAATTTACTAAAACTAAATGAACAAAAATCTGAAATTCTAATTTTTCACAAAGGCCCACCAAATAAAAAACTTAAATTCTCTTATGACGATGAACCGATCGAAATTGTAAAAGAATTCCGCTATTTAGGTTGCGTTTTTACTAGTAACGGTACATCTGGTGTTCAACTCAAGGAATCCAAATTTGCAACTCAGAATGCAGCAGGTACTGTGATGAAAATTCTATGTTAGACTCGTTCTAATACCTGTGAGAGCAAAGAGTATCTGTACGACGCGCTTGCAAAAAGTGTACTATTTTGCGGAATCGAATGTTGGGGCATACGTCACTGGAATGAAGTTAACTCAATTCAAAACAATTTTTACAAAAAATTATTATCATTGCCCCCGGGTTGTCCGAACTATGCAATTCGTTTAGAAGTTGGTGCTACCCCTTTCTCATGTGAAATTATAAAAGGAGCCCTTAAATGGACCCAAAAACTTATAAAAATGGACGATTCTCGCATTCCAAAAATGTGTTACTTTAAACTCTTAGCGCTATCCGAACAGCCGACATGAAATTGCAAATATAATTGGTGTACCCAACTGAACAACTTGGTCAATAAAGACCATTACTATGTCTCGACCCTTACGTCAAATGTGCTCACTGTTGAGCTCTGCGATAGAATAATAGAAAGTCATAAGAATGAAATAAGAACTCAAGACAGAAATAGGCGAATACACTCCTCTCTATCATTTTTTCCGTTTCTCCATCAATCAGAAAAAATGTAACCCTACCTAAATTTCATACTTCCAATTGACATAATAAAACTCACCGCCCAATGTAGACTACAAAACTCTTACGCGCCAAGATCGTTCATTAAAAATATAAAATTGAAATTCAGCATTTAAACATCTTGTCTGCTCAGTTCATCGGAACTGCTCAGTAAAAGTTTCAAACCTGTTTACCCACACTTACACAGAATGCCCCATGTTCGATAATGAAAGACGTCTGTTAATGGACAGAACAAATTGTACTCGAAATTCGATTTTTTCCATGCTGAGTGTCTTCAATGCAACTTCAACAAATAATATTACAGCACTATACAAATTTTGGACTAGTGTAAGTGAAAAAGAAAATTGTAACGGACCCATTGTAATAACTGCAGATAAAATACTTTTGAAATGCCAAACTTTCTCACGTTTGTACAAGACATATGTCTCTAGACAAAGTAGTAAATGAAATGATTTAGTGAAGATATTTCCGAAAGCACCCGTGTCCTGAGAGCATCTGGGTTAAGTAGTAATTGACTTGTCTATGTGATCGATCAAGCCAAAGAGTCCACCGGCCTTCGTTCGAGGCGTCCCACTGTAGCGGCCACCGCTGGATGCTGTGGTTACGTTCTTCTCTCCTCAGTTTTACTAGGCTCCGCTCAGTTGATCTTTTACGTGTGTAGAGTCGCCTACGCTCCTCCGCTAGAACTTCGATAGGTATCATCCCAGCAATGACGCACACTGCTTCGTTGGATACTGTCCGGCATGCCCCAGCCACTCTAAGGGCACTCAGCCTGTACACTGGATCAACTTGCCGTCGTGCTGCTTGACTTCGTAGTGCATCAGTCCATATACGGATACCCTATGGTAATACCGACGTGACAACTGATGATAACAAGAGCCTTCTCCTCTGTTTTGACCCTCAAATGTTCGGCATGAGTGTTGCAAGGGCAGTCCTCACTACACTCGCCATACTGCTTACCTGTTGTGCTTGTTGTCTAAACTGAATCAGTTATCAATCATAATTCCTAGGTACCGTACATAGGGCTGGGAAGTTCTTTCGTGTTCGCCGCCTTGCAGCGTGACTGTCTCCAGTTTCTTTCAGCTCGTCATGAGTAGTGCCTCAGTCTTATGCTTTGCAAGTTGTAGACCAATCGAGTATCCTGTTAAACACATTCTCAAAAATGAGCTGAAGCGTGAATATATAGTTTTTCACGATGATAATAGCCACGTCAGCTGCAAAGGCCATGAGCTTTTCCCCCGTCGGCAATGCCAGTTTCAGCAGTTCGTCGTACACGATATTCCACAGAAGGGCCCCCAACACAGAGCCTTGAGGTACACCCCTATTCACCTTATTTATTTCGGGGTCTACTGCTGTGTCACACTTAAGATCGCTGTCGCTGAAGTAATTACCTATTATATTTTGCAGATATGCCGGCACTGATAGCTTCGATAATGCCGCCAACGTGGAATCCCACCGTACCGAGTTGAAAGCGTTCTTGACGTCCAGAGTAACAACCAAACAGTATTGTTCCCCACCTCTTTTCCATCGTCCGCAGTCAATCGCTCTCTTCGCTGTTCTTACTACGATCTCAATAGCATTCAACGTCGATCGTCGTCGCCTGAAACCATATTGGCCGTCGGCCAACAGGGGTTCCACCGTTGCCTCGATTCTCTGGTGTACTATGCGCTGCAGAATCTTGCCCGTCGTATCGAGCATACCGAGTGGACGATACGATGACGGCTCGTCCAAAGGCTGATTCCCCTTGGGGAGAAGTACGAGTCTCTTTTGTTTCCATTTGCTGCAGAAAATACATTCCTGGATGCACATTATATATTTCGAGAAACATTTCGGTTGCTGCATTGATGGCGGCCTTCAACGCTATATTTAGTACGCCATCAAGACCGGGGGCCTTGTTGTTGCTCAGTCTCCTACAGGGCCTGTGTGTGTTTTTTTTTCCTTTGCCTCCGTCGTCCTCGTTTGTACGCCCCGGGTAGCGGCCATGTAAGTATTCCTCCACGGGACGTACCGGACATACACCCATGCGGCTGGGGCCGAATTTCGCCATTTTAGGCCATCGTATTTTGAAACGCAGGGTAAATCTCCAGAAACCCCTGTGCTACGGTGGCCGGCGCCGATGGTGGGACCCATCCCCCCCCCCGGCGTCGGATTAGGTTCCCGCTCGGCCGGGCGGTTTCATTTTCTGGGTACCGCTGATAGCACACACGGAATGTTCCTGCCATCGGTCGGGGTCCGTGAGAAAATATTTTTCGGAAAAAATAATTTGCAGTGAGCGGCAATCGAACGCGGGACCTTTAGAATAGTAGGCAGATACTCTACCCACTACACCAAAGCCCCTTAACTTGACTTGAAAATTGTTTATTAACATTTGTCATACATACATACTATATACAGTATTAATATCTTAAGTGCTACGCTCTAGATCACCAGCCATTGGCTTCATATCTAATATGATTAAAGTTTAACCTAATTTTTCATTTTTATAATGTTTGTGAATTTTTACATGATGACTCGATATAAGGAAAAATGACTTCTAAAAAACCTTATAAGTAATGGGCGCATGAGGGGCGGGGGAGAAAGGGATACATGGAAAGGTGGGACAAAAACAGGTGGTCAGTGAGACCAATTTGCTTTCTTATCAATGTTGATGTTTTGGAGCTGGGGATTAGGATCGGATTGTAGTTTAAATTTAAATGTCGAATTTATTCTATCGATAAATTTACCTATGGTTGCCATGCCCAGCGTATTGTGCATGCGGACCATTTTATTATCCATAAAAAATTATTTTGGACAAATTGCGGATGATTTAAGTGGGTTTGTGCTGCATCGTGCCAGGCACGACAACCATAAGAGATAGGTCTGATTAACCCTTTGTATAAAGTAAGTTTCAGAGATTGACTGAGCGTTGGAGATTTCAGCAAATTATACAATCGTACTAGAATAATTTTAGTCTTGACCTTGATATCAGATATAGGTTTTTTCCACAGGAGGTTGGAATCAAGGTGTTAACCTAAATATTTCACAGAAACGGTTGAGGTAATCTTATTGCTGCGCAAAGTTAAAGTCGGTTTGGCCTTGGAGCTAGTAAATAAGGTTGCTACTGATTTAGTAGCATTCACTCGAATTTTCCGTTTATTTAAATCGCTGATTTTAAGAGAAGCAGAATTTTCTATTCTTCTAACGGCTTTATTGATCGATTAGCTAGGTAAGTACAGAGCAATGTAATCAGCATAGCCTGCAATGAATACATTTCTAGGTATGCTGTTAAAAACAGAAGCGATGTATAGGTTGAATAGTACACGGGAGAGGATATCCCCTTGCGGGACTCCCGCGACAATTTGAGTTTTAACGGAAAGTAGTGATTTGACTCTAACTTGAATATATCTATTTGAATTTCTGATTCTGACCAATTCGTGGCGGGTCGAGTGTTCTGAACGGAAACCGAATTGGTTTGTAGGTATTAAGTGTAGCTCATCGATAGATTTTATGAGACGTATTAGAATTATTCGCTCAAAGTGTTTTGCGGGTAGTGGTATCAGACGGAGTTTGAGCGCAAAAATGTTAATGGCTAAGATATTTATTATGTTTGTAGGAGGATCGTGGGTGGTTCAGCGGTGGATTCGAACAGGTATGCATAGGATGCGATGATTGTGATTTTATCAAGGGTGGTGGCAGCTCTTTGGATTTTAGAGATCATGTTCTTAATCTCTGAGAGGTTTTCGAGAATTCTAAGGGATTTTAGGTCATCAAGGACTTGTTTCACTGTATTAATAAAGTTTTTACTTGTACTTAAATGTAATGGCGGACCGTCAGTCTCCATCGGAATGGTCCTAGGTTCAGCGGTGGGTGCGTCAACATTCGTTCTTAAGGTTTCCATCGTTGGAAAACAAGAAGCGTAGGATGGCCTGGACATCTTCGTGGCAGTAGAGATTGGCGTAAGCTCGAGGACTGGAGGAGACTGGAGAAAATGGTTGTTGCTTTCCAGGTTTTGCATCGTAGCCGAGTGTGGGGTAGCGGGCTGTTCCCGCTCTGCTCTTTTTGGTGCTGGTGGTTGGACTCTTTTTTCATGAGTCTCCACAAATTTGGTTCGTGAGGCGCACTCACGATAGCTCGCTGTGTGAGCTAGACCACAATTTGCGCACTTCAGGGAGTTACTGGTGCAGGCTTTGATGTCGTGATTGCCTGCGCATTTCACACATCTGGGATTTAAATTACAGTGCTGACTTGCGTGTCCAAATTTTTGGCACCGGTAGCACTGTGTTGGTTGTTGGGTTTTGATGTATTTTTCTATCTTAAATGTATGATAGAAAATGGTTTTAATAGTAGCGAGGCTGCTCAAGGTTACATCAGGCCCAACCGTAATTGCAAACACCGGTAGTGGCCTACTCTCTTTGCTGTCTCCGTCCTTGTTTGTTTTCACAAACTGCCGGACTGATAATACCTTTATGCCGTGTTTGGATATTTCCGCTTCAATCTCCTGCTCAGTAAAACTGGCGGGAAGACCTCTTATGATAAATTTCTTCGGACGCTCACTTTTTAGACCGAAGGTGTAAAAATGTAAATTTTGCCTTTTCAGGATACTTGCGATTTTATTATAATCCTCCATCGATTGTAGATGGACGATGGTGGTACTACCATTGAATTTCATCCTGAAGTTTTTGTCCGAGGCGTTGACTTGCAAGAAGTTGATTAATTTTTTGGTCTCCAATTTGTCATTTTCAATAACTATTGGAGGCACTGATGTTTGTTTTTGAGCCTGTTGTGGCCCGACAGGAGTGTTTGAAAGTTTGTTGAGGCGAGCGGGTTCACAGCTCGCACTAGTTGACGGTTTAACAACGGTTTTTTTAGTTATTTTTGGGTCTTCCACAGGAGGAGTCATTTCGGCTTTCCTTTTGGGAGCCAGAGGAGGTTTGAGAGTTTTGAAGTTTGACACTTTAGTGCCAAAACTTGGACAAGATTTATAAATTCACTGTACTGTAAGCGCGGTACGTTTGGAATTTATATTTTGTAGAGAGCGGTAGACATGCGTCCGCACGACACCGACTCAAAACAAATACTGACACCAAAGCCCCGTCTGTGTGCATGTATGTGTGTGTGTGTTTATGTGCGCGTGTGCGTGTGTGTGACGATATACGTATGAAGTCAAGTTGTATATCAGTAACGCAAATTCAACTATTAATCGGTAATACGATTTTTTATCGATGTCTCGTAAAATATGATGCCTAGCAAAAAATGGAATAAACCATGAAAAACGTAGTTTCGCGAGCGGAACAATTTTCGTTTGATACTTTTTCTCGTATCTGTCATCGTTTTGGAAATACATCGTTATAAACAATTGAAATTGATAATTAAGCGATATCTCCTAAATAAGCGCAATTATGGAAAAAAGTCTTTATACATAAAATATGTATCTTCATGTGGAGAACAACATTCACTGGAACTTGTTTCCTCTATCTCCCACGGTTTTTGTAATACAACGTTTAAAACAATTGAAATTGTTTGAAACCAGTGAAGTTATTTAAAACCATTGAAATTGTTTCAAACAATTGAAGGAATTGTTTACAACAATTGAAATCGTTTAAAACAATTGAAGGAATTGTTATTTCCGTTTAACATTCCTTTCGGACATGGACACCATGGAGACGCGTCGATAAAAAAAAAACCTAAAATTGGCCCATTGGTTCCTCAGAAACCGTGAACACAAAATTCTTTCCACATACATACACACATACGCCCACACACGCATACGTACATGTCTCTGAAACTGTGTCAGGGGGATATGCAAAATCGTATTCTGTGACGTGATCCCGTAGAAACACTCCATATACCCTAATTCCGTCATAAACACCGTTCCTAGCCGTGACCGCGGAATTATGATGCAGCAGCGGAAATAGTTGGTATTGCTCCTGGCAGAAATAGGGTGGTCCGATTATGTCAGAATATGTCAAATTGGTAAAATAACATATTATGTCAAAGTATGCCATAATAGGTCATATTGTGACATTCGAATTAGGCCAAACTTACCTGTCGATAATTCTGGAAAAAGCGTGATGCGATTGAAATACCTTTTTAACCCTACCTTCCGGAGATAGCTTTGGATAGGTGGGATGATAAAAATGTCCTTAAAAATTTTGACTGTTCATTAATTCCGAGGGATTATTAGAATTGAGCAAATTAATCGTTTTTCTTCGGCCTTTCGATTATTTTTAACTTTTGGTAATAGCGAGAAAACTGTATCCTTTATGTAATTCTAACAATCCCGGAGAAGAGAATCCGCGTAATAATGAAGTTAATATACTGAAAGGCTACTTACATTCGTGGTGTCGCTTAAACCAAATACTTGAACAATATAGGAATTTCTAAATGCTGCTCTTTTTTCGCCTAAAATTGGAAATAAAACCAACGTGAATATTGGATATTAAGTCAAAGTAGTGGCATGAGGGGCATTCTTTGTCAAACCGGCCACTCATTTTTTCGACCATCAGCGATTTCCTTCAAAATTTTTTCCCAGGTTCTGGGCGTGGAAAAAACCATCCGTGATTTTTTTTAGAATTTTAGTACTCCTCTCTCTATTTTTTATAGGGGAATTTCGTTTTTTCACTAAAACAACAAATAACTCCGGTTCTATGCTTCACAAAAAAAAACAGTTCAAGACAAAGAAGTACGTTCTTTTTCTGAGCATCAACATAAAAATAACGTCACATATGGGAAACCAGTGCCAAGCCCATTTTAGCGATAACAAAAAATAAAATATTTTTTTTGAAGTGCAACTTCTTATGGGAGGGTTTTGAAATCTCGATCGGCAACCTTTTTGGTGACGCTCGCTCTAACGTAGTAAGTAAGAGTGAGAGGCCTCCGGGAATCGAGCGAGAGTGAGACGGACTACCTTACGTCTCGTCTATCGGGCGAGAGTGAGAGGCCTTCGTGTATCGTGCGAGAATGAGACGGAAGAATTTCTGTCTTTCACGTCATTCTCTGCGTTCAGGCGGCGTCGCGATCGCGGAAAACAGCTGTTGGTTTCTAACACAGTGATCATAAGCAACGTATTTTGTTTTTGTGCGTGTCTTCATTACTTAAATCGAGAGTTTTGTGCAAATATGCCGAAGTCGGGTGCAGAAAGGACAAAAACATGGCGTGAGAAAAAACGGGCGAGTGAAGGAATCGATCAGAATAGAAAACGGAAAAAAAGTAGACCTGAAATTGAACGAGATAGCAGGGAACGGAGGCAAACACGTGCTAACCTGTTACGTGACAGTGTGGACGATAGTGCAAATAATTCAGAGAATGAACTATTAGCAACGACTTCGACTCATCCTCCTCCTGATTGTGATGTACATAGTGGTGATCGATTACAATATTCAGACTTTAATGAGTTTAAAACTGCACATAAGAACTTTCATCGTGATTTTATTAATAATCCATTTGGTTTTACGTGTTGTGTATGTGATAGATTATGGTTTAAAAATGACTTGAAGACTCTATCCGTTGAAAATGAAATTCGTATTCAACAAAAATTTCCAGAATTCAGAAGTAATAATGAGCTGGCATGCACCAGCTGTCGCCAGGCTTTGAGGAGAGACAAAATTCCAACATTGTCGGAATTGAATGGCTTTGTATATCCCCGGATCCCTGCACATCTTCCGAAGTTAGATTTAGTGTCCGAGAGACTCATTTCTGCCCGAATTCCATTTATGCAAATTCGCAGATTGCGGCATGTGCATGGACAATTTGGAATTTTGAAGCAGGTGATCAATGTTCCAGTGGATGTCAATACAATGGTCAATCACTTGCCCAGGAACATTGACGACGATCACTGTGGTTACGTTCATATCAAGAGAAAAAAAATTCATCGATCAAGCTACTTGACAGGTTTAATAAACAAGAGAAATATTAAAATATGGCTAAGATGCTTAGTACCGAGTCCATTGTATCAACTGTACGACATCAAAGTTGATGAATCTTTCTTTAATGAGGATTGTGTCGTTCATCAGATACCTATAGATGAACTGAGTAAAGACATCCCCATCGAGGAGAGCCTGTTCGCTCAGCAATACACATTACTCTGCAATGACGATAAATATTTCAGGATTGCTCCTGGAGAAATGAATGTCCTCACAGTCTATTATTTGATGAGCATGCAGAAGAGTTATCTTTCCCTACTACCTATCTCCGACAATTCCGGCGCTTTAGTGAAGATCTCAATGTGACTCCATTCATGATGGCTACCAGTGAGCTAAGGAGATCTGATCGACGTGGGGTTACACCTCATCATTTACTCTATATGGCAATGAAAATTATGCGGTTTAGAGTCCGTGACAGTCGATCCATTGCTTTTAAACACGTAGGTAAAGACACAAAAATTACACGTGAACAAATTCAATCAGAGGAGTATATAAATCATTGTATAGAAAGCAACTTGGCTTTTCTACGTTGTATCCCTAACTCGACTTGGTATTGGGCTGAAAGAAAGAGAGACTTATTCGCAATGATCAGACAACTCGGAAAACCCACGTTATTCCTAACGATGAGTGCTAATGAAGTTGGTTGGCCCTCATTATTACAATTATTATATAAATTGAAGAATAATGGAGCAGAAATTACAGAGCAAGATGTTCAGGAAGTCCATTATATTGAAAAGAGCACACTCATCAATGAAGATGCTGTAACATGTGCCATCTATTTTAATAAGCTCATCAATGTTATAATGAACATACTTCAGTCCAAAAAGTCTTCTCCCTTCGGGAAATATCGTGTTGTCCATTATTTTAAAAGAATTGAATTCCAGCATCGTGGGAGCCCCCATGCACACATTCTGCTATGGCTTCTACGAATATCGTAGAACTTCTACGATATATATGAACAATAATAAAACGATTTTCGTCAAAAGAAATCATCTGCCATTGGTATTAGTGTGTGCTATTACTATCCACAAGTCTCAAGGTGGTACGTTTAATCAAATCGTCTATGAATACGAAAAGACACATTCACAACAATTCCTTTACGTAGCCTTGTCCCGTGTCACAAGTATACAGGGATTGTACATCGTTGCGAAGGATGGAAAGAACAAATTTTATCATGGACGGAAAAAAGCTCAATCAATGGACAAGCTGCAATCAGAATTTAGAAGATTATCAATAAATCCATTGATAACTTTGACTATCATTCTCCGAGAGTTCATTATTATTATTATTATTATGATGAATAAATTAATATTTACTATCAAGAAGTGTTTGACACGTGATTAAAATGATTCCTCTCCCTCTAAACATAGAAAATTAAATAATCCTTGCCGATCCAATCATTCAGTTTCACTTCTATCGCGTGTCTTCATGACACACCATTTTTTTCAACCTTTCGGACGCTCTCGATTTGTTTAATTTTTTTATATGTTTTGCGTTGAGGTTTCAAGAGATCACACAAAAATTTTCATTGTGGGACCTCGGAATTTGAATGCAATACGTTATTTTTTCCCCTATCGAATCTAATTAAATTGAATATTTCAGCATTTTCACCTTAATCTAAGCACAGATTCTTACTAGTAACCGTTTTTGTAGAGCGTAATGAGCACTATAAAAAATATTCAATAACATTTTCTCGTATCTAGCTTCAAATCGGAGATATGCATTGAAAATCTTTCTTCAAATTGGATTATTTAACACTTTTATCGTAATATTCCGTAAATTGAGTATGATAGCGATATTTAGTTATGTGAGTAAATGATCAACAGCTGCCAACTTCCTATGGTAGCTTTATTTTAGATGTCAACTGAAAAAGTAACTCAATTTTTTAAATCTTTCCATTTTAAGCAATCATTAACGAAATTGTTATTTAATCATTAATTACTTAGTTTTCGTTTCCTAGATTGACGTGTTGACTTCTTAGGAAAAAAATCACATTTTAAAGAAAAAAAAATCGCCTCAAACAAACTCGATTCTCTTCATCCAACACGAATGAATGAACCTTCTGGATGCCTGGAATAGGTTTCGCAATCTTGAATCTATTGGAAAGCTCTTCAGTGGCTTTGGCATGATCAATTGAAAAACTGAAGAAAATCTTGGTTGTCTGGAAGTGTTGCACAGTCCATTGGAACAGAGCCTCTTCCGTCAGGATCTGATCGGCGGGGGACTGGGCTTCAAGACGGGCTCGTGTTGCAGCTCTCTTCAGATTCGCCCCAATCCCATCGCAAGGCCCTTTCCCATGCGCAGTCGAAAAGAAATGCCACTCAGCATTTATCCCATGGTCATTGGAATGTTGAATCTAGTTAGCAACGGAGAAACGGTTTTTGAAGTGTTGAGTTGCTCCGTCAGTGAAATATATTGCTTTGGTAATTTTGAACTGACTTTCCAAAAACTCTATAATCAATTTTGGAAACGTCCAAACGGCGACTGTGTTGTGTTCACGATTATAGGATATTATGGCGGTGGACCCGTGCTGAAGTTCGGTTTCACGCTTATAATAATACACGACAGTGAAAATTGTGCACTGATTGTTGTTCCAGTGGAACGATTGAATTGCGTTCTGAGCAATGAATGGATAGTTTTCGGCGAAGTCCATTTGGATAAGAAACTCTCCTTCACCCAGATTCTCTTTTCTAAAATCTACGTATTGAGACTTTTGGTTCGTAATATAATTATGTGTTTTGAGTTTTACAATTCTGTCGCACAAATTCTCAATGAATGCCTTTCCTGACAATACTTCCTCTATCATTGTTGCTCGATCTGTTTCAGTCCATAAGTGAAAGCGCACTTGATCAATTTCATTTTCACCGAACACTTGTTGGAGGAATTCTATTAAAAGTTCAGATTTAGGACAGTCTGGACATTCCCCTAGATAACACTCAGGTGATCGATCGGCACATGTGATCGAAGCAATCAAATCTCTGTACGAGAGTAGGTGATTATCAGTATTTTCCGTTAGCTGAGGAAAATCCAGAGCGTTAAACATGAGTTTCAAATTTTCGTGGTATACGCAATGTGTCCCGGGTTGTCCTGCCAAAATACACTGCTCTGGTCTTGATTTCGCAAAAGCTGAGAAACTTACTTTCGAATTGGAAGGCTCTGCACAATACAACCGATGTAATTCTCTCAAATTACGGTACAGAAAACGCTTTTGTAGATGTAGTCTGGACCCATCAGGTTGCTTCACAGAGACGAAGTCTTTAGTACCGCCCAACAACTTGCTGTTCGAGTCGTGCATATAAAAAGCCCTGATGCTCTCAACTGTTTCCTTATTCATTTTTTCCCCTACACGTGGCCCTGGGATTCTTAGGATCACGTCTTGGTCGACCATCTTCTTTACTTGTTTTACCATCCATCGAGTAGCACCGAAAAACTTACTGGTCCTTCTGACACCCCAGGACTTTGGAACTACGGAGAGAATCAACTGCTATTGTGATCTAGTGGTGCCAGCTGGTGAAAATCTTTCTCGCAATTGATTGAGCATTTCCTCACCAGCTTGATGAAAGTTGATGTACTCCTTAGGACCGGTCTCATCATTAGGAACTCGGGGCTCCTGAGGTGGAGTTGGTTGATAGCTTTCATCACTTGTATTAGTAGTTAGACTGAAAGAACCTGAATCAGTGATTGTCGGTGATTGAGATCCGATGGAATATGGTTGGCTGATATTGACTTTCTGAGACCTCTGATACTCCAAATGACACAGATTTAAGTTTTTCGATGGGAGAATGATTCATTGAAACCTCATTAATAGTTTCATTAGTTGGGGATTGATCAGCACCAGTTCCGTCGTTAGATTCAGCTTCCGGTAGAAGTCTCCTCAAAAAGTCCATCAATAGGGAGTTGATCAACACCAGCTCCGTCGCGCGACCCTCCTAGAGATATTGAACAAAATATAATCTCAATCTATCGGTAAGAAATTTTGAACGCTTGGATATACACTGTTAGAAACCTACACATGAAATTTCAGGACCAAATTCGCGAAATTTCTAACAATTACCCTTTCACAGGAAATTTTCTTCTAGTTTTCAATTAAAATTCAATTCACATTGATTGTCAATAAAGTTCCAATGTTGAAGTCGGTATAACAATGAACAGCATTGAGTATTTTGATATCATGTTCCTTGAATTCATTACTCATGAAAAATTCAACTGAAAACTCAGGTGACACTTTTTTTCAATTTTTAATTCACTGAAAATACAATATAAAATCAATGGAAGATAAGGCTTAATTTTGACATCAAGCTTGGAAATTAGTGATGTCATTGAATTTTTAGTGCTAACCGATTACCTGGAAAATTCAATTGTTCTGATTTTCAAGCTCAAAATGAGATTCAACGCCTGATTCGACCTTAAATTGAATTAAGTTTTGAAATCTTGAAAATTTTAACGAATTTTAACGAATGCTCGAATATTCAGAAAATTGCTAACCGTCTATCGAGGCATATTGCGCCTTTTTACTCACCTGCAGAAACACCTGTGGAATCCACATTCTCCTGAATATTTGCTTCATCGAACTCTTCCACCACAATTTGTCACAAGAGTCTCGTCGGCATTCTACTCAATGTCTGTCGACAAGATGTACAAATTTTCTTTCCCTTCAAAGTGGGAATTTGGGTGGTGAAAGCCTTGGAGGCTAGGCGTAGTGTCTTTTTTATAAAATGATCCTTCAATTTCAGGGGATTACAATATCTGTCGCAGAACACCATAGTAATTTTCTAAGAGTATAAACTGGAATTATTAGATTGAGTATACACTGTTAGCTGAACACTTCCAACTTAATATCGCAATTGATTCCGATAAGTTCGAGGTTATGGTGCCTCTACGCATACTGCAAGGCGCAATCCCCTGCGTTTCTATGAAGCGATGAAATTTCCAGCGCGTTATTCAAAAATTGCAAATTATGAAAATGTTGGTCTTTTGATATTAAACGAATGGGGAAATGTCTGACATAGATATTCAGGTAATTGCAAGGCATGGAATAAAATGTCAAAACTTGTGTACAAATCACTTTTTCATCGTATTCCATCCTCCAAAAAAGGTTTCTACTTTAAAAACTTCTATCATACTCGATTCACGCAAGATTCTGATTGAAGTGATGAATAACTCAATTTGAAGAAGGATTTTCAATGCATATCTCCGATTTGAAGCTAGATACGGGAAAATGTTATTAAATATTTTTTATAGTGCTCATTACGCTGTACAAAAACGGTTGTTAGTAAGAATTAGCTTCTGTGCTTAGATTAAGGTGAAAATGTTGAAATATTCAATTTAATTAGATTCGATAGGGGAAAAAATAACGTATTGCATTCAAATTTCGAGGTCCCGCGATGAAAATTTTTGTGTGACCTCTTGAAACCTCAACACAAAACATATAAAAGAATTTAGAAAATCGAGAGCGGCCGAAAGGTTGAAAAAAATATTGTAGTCTTTGTTATCGCTAAAATGGGGTTGGCACTGGTTTCCCATATGTGACGTTATTTTTATGTCGATGCTCAGAAAAAGGACGTACTTTTTTGTCTTGAACTTTTTTTTGTGACGCATAGAACCGGATCGGTTTGATCGGTTTGTTGTTATCGACGCATCAACTACAATGGTTCTTAGCGCCGGCTCTGGACTTATTATAGTCGTTAGACGCTCACGACTTTTTCCTTTGTAACACAGTCACGGATGTTATTCGTTCACAATGAGAGTAGGAACATTCAGTTGTAAACAGTATTTGGTACTCGTCTTATAACTTTTGGGGGTGAACTGTTTTGTACTTTTGTGGTGCCCATTATTTGACAAAATCAAATAATCCAGAAAAAATCCACCGGTACCTGGGCTTGAACCCAGGAACTCCAGATCCGTAGGCGGGCACCTTGCCTACTTCACCATACGACTTGACTTGACATGACTTGAAAATTGTTTATTAACATTTGTCATATATACATACTATATACAGTATTAATATCTTAAGTGCTACGTTCTAGATCACCAGCCGTTGGCTTTATATCTAATTTGAAAGAAGTGTAACCTAATTTTTCATTATTACAGATATTTGTGATTATTTACATGATGACTCGATATAAGGAAAAATGACTTCCAAAAAACCTTATAAGTAATGGGTGCGTGAGGGGCGGGAGAGAAAAGGATATATGGACAGGTGGGACAAAACAGGTGGTCAGCGGGACCAATTGGATTTTATGTCAATATTGATGTTTTGGAGCTGGGGATTAGGATGGGATGGTAGCTTAAATTTAAATGTCTCATTAATTCTATCGATAAATTCGCCTATGGTTGTCATGCCGAGCGTTTGGTGTATTTCCACAATAGTCGTTCTTCTTTTAAAATTTCCTATTATTCGTAGGAATTTATTTTGAATCACTTGAAGATGATTCAAGTGCATTTTCGCTGCATTGTGCCAGGCAGGACAACCATAGGTGATAATGGGCCTAATTAACCCTTTGTAAAGAGTAAGTTTGAGGGATTGACTGAGCGCGGGTGATTTTAGCAAATTATACAATCTTATTAGGATAACTTTAGTCTTGACCTTGATTTCAGATATATGCTTTTTCCACAGGAGTTTGGAATCGATGTGTAAGCCTAAATACTTTACAGAGTCTGTTGGTGTGATCTTATCGCTACGAATAGTTAAAGTCGGCTTGGCCTTGCAGCTAGTAAATAAGATTGCTTCTGTTTTAGCAGCATTCACTTGAATCTTCCATTTCGTTGATTCATTGATTGTGAGAGAAGCAGCATTTTCTATTCTTCTAATAGCTTTGTTGATCGATTTGCTAGCTGAGTACAAAGCAATGTCATCAGCATAGCCTGCAATGGATACATTTCTCGGAATTCTGCTAAAAACAGAATCAATGTACAAGTTGAATAAAACAGGCGAGAGAATAGACCCTTGTGGGACTCCCGCGACAATTTCTATTTTATCCGAAAGAGAAGTTTCGACTCGAACTCGGATATATCTATTTGAGAGATATGATAGTAGAATTTTACCTAGATATTTAGGGACATTTAATCCTTCGAGTTTATATATAAGGCCTGTGGTCCAAACAGAATCAAAGGCCTTCTCGCTGTCCAGGAGAAGAAGAACGGTATCTTCTTTCCGGTCTTTCGCGGATTTTATATCATTCGTAATTCTAACCAGCTGGTGGCAGGTCGAGTGCTCTGATCGAAAACCAAATTGATTGATAGGCATTAGTTGTAACTCTTCTATGGGTTTTTTGAGACGAGCTAAAATTATTCGCTCAAAAAGTTTAGCCAATACCGGTAGGAGGCTAGTGCTTTCGAGGCTAATAGGCCTATAGCTTACCGGGCTTTAGAATCGACATGACCACCGCTCCTTTCCAGAGTTCCGGGAAATATTGTATGAAGAGGCATGCATTATATATCTTTGTTAGTAAACTTATTGCTTTAATTGGCAGGTCTTTTAGTGCTATATTGGGCATGTAATCCACACCTGGGGCTCATTTATTTTTTAGTTTTTTGATAGCGGAAGTGATTTCACGGGGATTCGTAAGGAATTTAATGGGAGTTTCGATAGGGGCTTTGAGGATAGTTTTTCTCACATGACCTGTGACTTGTTGTTCAAAACATGTGTTACCTCGGGAGGCCGATAATTCGTGTATTTTTGCGTAGTATTTGCAGAGTGTATTTGCCTTGTCGTGGTCTTTTGTGTGGAGTGTGTTGTTTGACTTTCGTGTGGGGATTTTTCTTTCACCGGTGTTATTAAAATATTTTGCTACGCGCCAAATAGAGTGATCTTTCAAGTTTATGTTTCTGAGTTTGTTGTCCCAAGATGATTGTTTCCATTCGGTTAATTTAAGTCTGATTTCTTTTATCAGCTGATTGAGTTCGGATTTAAGGTAGCGATTTCGCGTTTTTTGCCATCTTGACCTAACGTAATTTTTTAGCTTTATTAATGAGGCTATTTCGGGTGGGATAGGAGTGTCGGTGGATTTGGTGGAGCGGATGGGAGTGGAGGAATCCAGGGCTGTTTGAATGACTTGGGTGAAATGTGTTATGTGTTGATCTATTGCTTCAGTGTTGTTATAAGTAGGGTTTGGTGTAGAAATCTCATCATTTAAGATATCGCTGAACTTATTCCAGTCGGTTTTTGCGTAGTTTCAAATTTTTGATGATCCTGGTGAGGTTGGTCTGCCAAATATGGAGAAAAACAATGGTAGGTGATCGGATGGGGATTCGGAAAGTGTGGTGAAATTATTAATGATAGAGATGTTGTTAGTTAATAAAAGGTCAATAGTACTAGGAGTGTTTGAATTATGAGGGCAGTGTGTGGGAACGTCTGGAAAGAACACATTAATTTTTCGTTCCGTCAAAAAATTTGAGAGAATCTCACCTGATTCGTTTGGCCTAGCAGAGGTCCAAGCAGTGTCCCTCGCATTTAAGTCTCCAACATTAATTGTTGGAGTACTATCGGAAAGTAGGTGCCTCAATAGGTTTGTATCTATTGAGACATCCGGTGGATTGTAGATCGAGTAGATCTTCGTTTTTTATTGTTTACTTGGACCTCTAGTCCCACGTATTCGGTGAGCGACAGGAGATCATGCGGAAGAGTTCTATGTGACAAGGTTTTGTGGATCGCCACCGCAACACCACCACCTGCTTCGGCCGTTCTGTCTTCCCTGATCAGCGAGAAGTCTGGGAAGTTAATTTTCTTCGTTTTGCTGTTTAACTTAGTTTCTGAAATCAGACAAATTTTGATGTTATTTCTATGGACGATGTGTAATAACTCGTCCAGATTAGGCTTGAGCGCAAAAATATTAATTGCTAATATGTTGGTTATGTATGCTGGGGAATCGTAGGTATGTTTGAGGAGGGTGAGAACAGGTGGACGTAGGATGCGATGATTGTGATCGTATCAATTAGTGTAAGGGCTGTTTGGAGTTCAGAGCTCATCTCTTTAAGCTCTGAAAGGATTTCGGGAATTCTAAGGGTTGTTAGCTCGTCAAGGACTTGCTTCGCTGTAATTATATAGTTTTTAGTGGTGCTTAAATAACATTCCGGAACAAGTGTTTCCATTGGGATGGTCCCAGGTTCAGCAGTGGGTGCGGCAACGTTCCTTCTCGCGGTTTCCACCGATGGGAAGAACGAAGTGTAAGTGGGCCTAGACAGGTTGGTGGTAGAAGTCGGAGTTGGCTCCAGGACTGCAGGAGACTGGAGGAAGTGGGTCTTCCTTTCCAGATTCTGGATCGTGGCTGAGTGAGGTGTAGCGGGCAAATCGATTGGTTCAAGCCTGGGTCTGGCGGACTGAGCTCGTTTTTGTTAAGTTTCCATGTATTTTTGGCGCATGGAACACTCTCTATAGCTGGTTGTGTGGGCGAGTCCGCAGTTTGCACACTTCAGGGTTTTGGAAGTGCAAGCTTTTACGTCGTGGTTTGACGCACACTTGACGCATCTCAGATTCAGGTTGCAATGTTGGCTTGCGTGGCCAAATCTCTGGCACCTGAAGCATTGGGTAGGTTGCTGGGATTTAACGTATTTTTCTACCTTATATGTGTGGTAGAAAAGAGTTTTGATTTCAGCGAAGCTGCTCAAGGTTCTTCCGAACCAACCGTGATAGCGAAGATCGGTAGTGGCCTGTTTTCTTTGGTGTCTCCGTCTTTGTTTACTTTCACGAACTGGCGAACGGAAAGTACGTTGATGCCGTGTTTTGATAACTCGGCTTGAATTTCGTCTTGTGAAAAGCTGCTTGGAAGCCCTTTCAGAATATATTTTTTCGGTCGCTCACTTTTAAGACCGAAAGTGAAAAAATTGATGTCTTGCCTTTTCAGGATACTTGCGATTTTGTTGTAGTCCTCGAGCGTTCGTAGATGGACGATCGTGGTACTTCCATTAAATTTCATCTTGAAATTTTTATCTGCGGCGTTGCTCTGCAGAAAATTGATTAATTTTTTTGTCTCCAGTTTTTTATTCTCGATGATTAATGGAGGGACAGAAGTTTGTTTTGGAGTCTCTTGTGGTCCATCAGAAGTGTCGGAGGGTTTGGCGAGGCGAGCGGGAACTGAACTCGCACTAGTCGAAGGTTTCGTAACGGCTTTTTTCGTTTTTTTTGGGTTTTCCATCGGAGGACTCATTTTGGCTTTCCTTTTTGGAGCCAAGGGAATTTTGAGGTTTTTTAAGTTGGACACTTTTGTGCCAAAACTTTTACTCGAATTAGAATTTCACTGTACTTTAAGCGCTGTACGTTAGAAATTTATATTTCGCAGAGAGCGGTAGACATGCGTCCGCACGACACCGACCCAAAACAAATACTGTCACCATACGACCGGCTGCATAGAACCGGAGTTATTCGTTGTTTTAGTGAAAAAACAAAATTCCCCTATAAAAAATAGAGAGAGGCGTACTAAAATTCTAAAAAAAAAAATCAGAGATGGTTTTTTCCATGCCCAGCACCTGGGAAAAATTTTTGAAGGAAATCGCTGATGGTCGAAAAAATGAGTGGCTGGTTTGACAAAGAATGCCCCATGGAAATCTCTATAATTACCGACTCGGATATTTCGCGCGAAATTGTACGAAGATCAAAATGAAATTTTTAGTTAATTTGAATTTCATTCAATCTACGAATAATTTATAAAGTGGAATATGATTAAAATCATTTGATAAGAGGAAGAAAAAAGGTTTGTTAACATTTCCCAACGTTCGAAAAAGAATAAATAAAAATTTATTGAGCTCGAAAATTTTTAAATCAAAGGTAAAAAAAAACGCTTCGATCAAAAGAAAAAGTTCAAATGCAAGAAAAATTTTAATCGAAAAATGTAAAAAAGTAGCGAGCTAGCCCCCTGAACACGGAATTTATATGGAAACATTCTGCGATTGCGTTGGAAGGCTAACGGATGAATTTCCAATAGTATAAGTCGAGGAATCCAATTTTGACACGGGAAATTCTCAGCAAAACAGCAAAATAAATAGTATTAGGTTAACATAGAACTCAACGTAAAGACCTGACAATAGTCACAGCAACATACGCTTCGTGTTGCTCCGATTCGATAGGAACCGTCTTCAGGTGAAGCAAGTAACTGTTGAGCTCAGACGGACACACACTAATGTTGTTTACTCTTGCAGAAAATTACATCCACCCAAAGGGTTCCAAGTGCTAAGATGTTCACACATCAAAACAATTTGCAATGCAAAAAAAAATTCGGATTAAAAAAAATTTCAATCGAAAAAAAAGTGTTCAATAAAAAAAAAATTCTTTATCGAACCAAATTTGCAACAAGTTCAAATAAAAAAGAAATCAGCGTATGCCAGCCTAGCCGGCAAAAAAAATTAATTTTAAGATAGATCGAAAATTTAAGAGAAAAAATCCCGATAGTCCCATTCGGGATTCGAACCCGAGACTCCCAGTTACGCGCCGGGCACTTTTCTAACTAAGCTACCGGGCATATAGAAACTTTCCATTCTCAAATTCGATCAATAACCACCACCTCCCCGTCTGAAGGCATTTATTAAATTAAATTAAAGATAGATCGAAAATTTAAGAGAAAAACGAGATAGTGGCCGACGATCAATTATGTAGTGATTCGCTTCATTACGTCTCTACAATTAGTGCAGGCCACACTAATTGTCATCCACGGGGTAACACCGAATCCTACAATTGGTGACCCCGACGTGATGCCTCAGCGCGATCTCCCGAAGACGAGGAACACCACTGCCGAGCTCCACGAGTAACCTACTGACCGTCCAGGCAGCAGCAACACGCTAGCTATGAGGAAGAAAAGAAAGTAACCCCATAGCACTACACTTCGATAGCGGCGTCGAGAGCACCGAGCTCATCTCCGCCTACACCCCTGCCTACGACAACACGAACACTCGGACTCTACGCCTCGTCACGACAACAAACACGCAGATCGTCAAAATCTGAAGAAACCACCGCTTCTTCACCAAGCAAGGGAGATATGTAGTCACTCGCTACATAAGAGGCACAACGCGCTAAGCTGGTAGTTATTGGTCACCATTTGTTTTGAGTCGGTGTCGTGCGGACTAGGGATGCCCAATTGCAGAAAAAAATCGAAAGGCACCATTTCTTCTCCTGAAAACAATGACTAAAAAAATAATCAGTCCCTGTAAGCTTTTGTAGATTTTTTAAATCAGTTTTTGTGGATGCGCGACGTAGTTTTATTTTATATGGACTTCAACACTTGAATTGCCAACCAAAATAGATATTATGTTTATTCACACTTAATTACTTGACTTATCGATACGCCCTTCCGTGAATCTCGCGACAAAAACTCAAGGAATCGGATGAATTTTTTTTTAATGAAAAAAATATTCGCTGTTGATATAAAATTCCTAAATTCTGGGCTATTCAGGGGGTTTTCAAGGTTTCTACCACGCTTACGAAATCCTCGTTTTTCATATCGATCCAGTGAGATAATTATTCAATTAACTGACTATCGTGTACAAAGATTTTTGATTTTTTTTACAAATTCAATGTAGACGAAAAACGCGAAAGAAGCTTGAAAAATGTTGTCTAGGGACAGGTGCCTGGCTTATCTGGTGCTTTTACAATGATCATAAAAATAGAAATTGAACCCAGGAAAAAAATTTGACCTGATGCGCCGACCCTTTCTTGGAAGGGGAATTACCCTCATTACGCTCAATTGTTGACAGCTTTGTTTTTTAGTCCTGTCAAGAAGGTTTTATAATTATTCATATTTTTGTAAAGAAATGCACATTTTTTAATCGATCACTTTACGACAATCTTAACAAACTTTGAATGACAAAAATCGCTTAATTCTAACTAGTATCATACTGTTTTAACAATTTTGGAACGTCATTAATGCTCAAATAATTGATTTCAATACTTCTACTTTCAATTTTATATGAAAATTCTTACATTGGAGCAATTCCAATGAAAATCTATATAACAACTACTTTTTGCTTCCGAATAGAAACTTTGCATTCGACCGCATTGAAGTTTTCCGTTTTCTATGCTAGGAAATTCGATTTTTCGACGATTACTCAAAAAATAAACGGGATGTGGGTATGACCCTCTACGGGTCGAACCAATAACTTCCCGATCGTTCCGCCGTATATGTTATACCCACAATTTCCGTCCATGTCTCAAATGGTGGTCTTTATAAAGTTTTCGAAATTTCTAAATATTAAAAGAATTTAGGACTCTTAATATGAAGTAGTTAAATAAACAATACAATTTGTTATTAACAATTAACTATGGGTGTTGGCAAAAAAAGTTGTGGAACATCAAGTGTGTATTTTTATGTGTCGAACGACATGCATTACACCCTTTGTTTCGTATCCCGAACCGTTCTTGCGATAGAGCGATCTAAACAGTTGAATTTGTTCATAACTATTAACTATCGGTGTTAGCAAAAAAAGTTATGCAGCATGAAATATGTATTTTTGTATGTGGAACAACTTTCATCAACTAATTTGTTTCGTATCTTTAACGGTTTTCATGATGCAGCGATATAAACAATCTTTTTTGTTACTAACAATTACTTATGCCTGTTAGAAAAAAAACTCATACAACTACAATGTGTAGTTTTCCGTGTGGAACGACTTTCATTAAACACTTTGTTTTGTATCTCCCACCGTACTTGCGATAGCGCGATCTAAACAATTGAATTTGTCAATAACACGTAACTATCGGTGTTAGCCGAAAAAGTTATACGACATCAAATCTGTGTTTTTGTGTATGGAATAATTTTTATTGACTAATTTGTTTAGTATCTTCAACTGTTCTCACGCCGCTGCGATATAAACAATCTTTGTTGTTACTAACAATTAACTACGGGTGTTAGCAAATAAAACGTAAA
Organism: Asobara japonica; assembly: GCA_026005395.1. Taxonomy (NCBI): domain Eukaryota; kingdom Metazoa; phylum Arthropoda; class Insecta; order Hymenoptera; family Braconidae; genus Asobara; species Asobara japonica. The sequence goes on from BQMI01000167.1 coordinate 118,637, forward strand.
ATGTGGATTTCGTGGCGGAGAACAACTTTCATTACACACTTTTTTCCGTATCTCAAACTGTTCTTGCGATAGAGTGATATGAACAATTGAATTTGGTAATAACAATTGAACGAATCAGTTTTTAGAGAAACGGCTCCTTTCGGACCTGAACACCAGTAAGACGTATCGATCAAAAAAAAAAAGGATGAATCTGTGCAGTAGTTCCTCCGGAAGCGTTAAACAAAGTTTTTTGTCCACACTCACACATACGACCACTTCTCTGAAATCGTATCGAATTCAGAATGATGTGAAACGTCGAAAAACGTGAAAATTTAATCGATCTGGCACTTTTCATTTGCGGGGTCATTACAATAACTTCCCTAGATCGGGAAGTTAATGATCGTCCGAATTCATGCAATAGGGCCTTACAAGATTCGCCTCAATACCATCTTAACCGAGTTCGGTAATGGTGACGATTGCATTTTCCATTCCAGAATTATAGCTCTTAGAAAATCAATTTTAAACAAAACATGTGATTTTTGGTAATTCTCTCATCAATTATTGTAGCGAATCTTAAGACTTTTTCAGGGAAGGCAGAGTTCTAAAAGCACGTTTATCGTTAATTGAATTTCGATCGGTGGTATAGTTTTGAAATTATTAATTTTTCAAAAATCCCGATGTGTTCGACAATTACTCAGAAGCTACTGATTGAATTTGATTTTATTAGGACTTGAAATTCATCTCGGCATTCACGGCAAAAGTGAAACAATTTATTGAAATTGTTCATAAAAGTAAAGTCGTTGTAAATGATAAGAGTGACATTATTGATTTGATTGTTTTGCTCTTTCTTCCATATTTTCGGAGATAGACCACTTCGAGCAATTAAAATTGTTAATAACAATTGATTCAATCATTTTTTGCAAAAGTAAGCGACAGATTCGTGACCAGCGACCCAAAAAACATATAATCGAGCATGGTTATCGCTGTTCCGCGGAGATGTCCACAGAAACGTCGTAGGCGTAAGGAGTAATTAAGATTTCTTTGTAACAAACCTTCACCTGGGAATGAGCAAAAGCAAGGGCATCTTTCGCATCATCCTTGACTGCCGCTTGGACTTCAACGTCATGGACTCCCGGTGAAAATCTCTCTTTGTCAATAGTCGTTCATTGTTTTTGGAATCTTTTGATAATCAGAACATCCGGTTCAGAAGTTGGCCTCACACACGTTTCGAAGGCTGTTTTCAGCAGCAGTTCTAGCACATGATGCCGACAAGCGAGATGGAGATTTCTGCCTAATTAGTGTCCAGTAGGATACATGCCCCATTCGTAGGACCCGTGTTACTAGCAGTTGGATCAAATACCATGGCGGATATATCATCGAGTACTTCTCATTCTTTCAGACACTTGAAAATGACATTCGCCTGTTCTTCACCAATGCCCCGTTCAAGTTTTGAAACTCCGAGCAATTGATCCCCTTCTTTGCCCCATATAAGAACAGGGAGTCGATCAATTTTCTCCCATTTATTGTCTAGTTCTGCTTGTTGTTTGCCGTCTTCATGCACATTATTGAATTTGGAAACATTCGTTCTTAACGTTATTCTTAATTGTAAGGTTGAAAGATTTACGCCACTTCTGTCGGTTTCTACAGAACGTTTCTCGGCTCAAATGGACCTCCTCTAGAGTGATGCCGATTGCTACAAGAGCAATTGGAAATATATGTGCAGTCATACGATCACTTACTTTGGCTCGATCCAAGACAGCATTAAAGTCCAGAGTCATAATCTTGAGTTTTTTCGGCTTGCTTGGTTGCACATTACACTGAAAATCGCTGTCAGCTTGTTCATTGTCGTCGGCTGGTGCTAATAACTCGTTAATGTCTTCATCTTCGTCAAAGTGATAATTACTGTAATTATCTAGAATACCACCCGGTGAATCTGAAAAATGAGAGAAATTCACCATTAAAAAAAGTGTGTGTGTGTGTGTTAGCACGCACGGCAGAAGTGAAACTTCCGATGTTGAATTTATACTAGGTAGCTGTGTGCTGGTGGTGTACATGCGCTGAGTGCGTAAATTGTGTGATGCGCAACACTGGAGCAGTCGCATAATAGTCCATACGCCAGTGTCACTTCTGTATGCGTGGAAAGCCCCAGAAGATTTTATTGGTGGAGTCCATGTTTTGAGGGGCGCTGATAACGAATATGATAACCGTTTTTGCAAAATCAGGTCAGGTATATTTGTTTATAACAATTTAATTGTTTAAACGGCTATTTTGCAAAAACGCTTAGAGATAGGAAAGAAAGTTGTAACAAAAAAATTTTGCTTATGGAAAAGCCTCATTTTTTGTCTAGTAACTTACTATGCTATAAATTATAGATAAGGAAATCTCGCGGGGGAGAAGGAGAGAAACGGCCCGGCAGCGGCCGCGCACGACGAAGGCGCGCTTCCGCGAGTTTTTCAAGAAAACGGTCACAGGTAGATAAAAATGTTGAGAATAAAAAAATTTGCTCTTAAAAAAATACCTGAAATTGACGTTTTCACATTTTGCTCTCATTTTTGTCGTTAATGACATATTCACACTTATATGCCGATCAAAGGGCGAAATTCTTAATCCGATTAACATTCAAGCGTGATTTTCTCATTAACTATTCAAAATAGAGCAAAATGTTTAATAATTGAAAATACGCCTTTTTTAATTGTGATCATTTGTTCATAAATTTTTCTGCTGTCATCACTTGTTTTCGAAATATTATAGATAGAAGTGCTAAACTTCTTCAAAATTCAGCTCGGGATAGTACATACGTCTGTGTTTTGGTAACGTTCTACGTACTCGTCTCGGCGTTTAGCGCTTCTACGGTCGATATTTTGAAAACAAGTGATGATAGTAAAAAATTTTATAAACAAAAAGTGATCACAATTAAAGAAGCCGTATTTTCAATTTGTTATAATTTGGATGTTGAATTTCTCAATTTTGTCCGTTGAGGTTTGTAGGGTGGGTGGACGGGGATGAAGAAAGGAGCTGGGAAGTGTGGAAATAAATTCCAGTTGAACACGTGGATTAAGCCGCAAGGCAAACCGTTAATATATTGGGATAAATCCCTTGTCTAATTGGTGATTTTATGCGATGAATTAAACACGGTAATTGTTTGGTGAAATACGGTGGGATACGGTTTCTATCGCGTTGGTGTACTGTGAAAAGGCGACGATCGCGAAATAATCACGTGTATCGGTGAAGGTTAGCTTGATTAAATTTAATAATGGATTCAACACTTATGTTGAATCGCGTTGAAAAGTATTATTACAAAATTCAAGCTCTAAGGCGTAAATTCAGAACTCGAATCTCTAACACACAGGTGAAAAGGAGAATTTTGTCAACTAACCCGAATTTTGTACGCGTTAATAACGGTTGAAATTCAAAAACATTGCGAACACGTTGACTCTTGAACCAGAACAGACCGAGCTAATGCCTCGGCGCTGGTCACCTCGGCTCAATCAGAGCAAACCCGAATATTGCCGAAATGCGTCGGTTTTACATTTTGACTGTTGGCATGAAAATTAATGTCAACTTTAAACACTATTGTTAAACATTTTGCTGTATTTTGAATAGTTAATGAGAAAACCACGCTTGAAGGTCAATCGGATTAAGAATTTGGCCCTTTGATCGACATATAAGTGTGAATATGTCATTAACGACAAAAATTAGAGCAAAATGTGAAAACGTCAATTTCATGTATTTTTTTAAGAGTAAATTTTTTTATTCTCAATATTTTTATCTACATTTGACCGTTTTCCTGAAAAACTCGCGGAAGCGCACCTTCGTCGCGCGCGGCCGCTGGCGCGCCGGTTCTCTCCTTCCCCCCCGCGATATCTCCTTATCTATGATATATAGGATAGTAAGTTATTAGACAAAAAATGAGGCTTTTTCCATAAGCAAAATTTTTTTATTACAACTATTTTCCTATCTCTAACCGTTTTTGCAAAATAGCCGTTTAAACAATTAAATTGTTATAAACAAATATACCTGACCTGATTTTGCACAAACGGTTATCATATTCGTTATCAGCGCCCCTCAAAACATGGAATCCATCAATAAAATCTTCTGGAGCTTTCCGCGCATACAGAAGTGACACTGGCGTATAGAATATAAGGCACACAGACCCCTATCGCCTCCCCGATCCCCTCTCCATGACTGCTTGCCTTCTCTAGGAACGCTTCAGACGATGGAAATGGCAGTGCGCATGCGCGCCACTGCGTAAGTTTTGTGACACGCGCAACAGTGAAAACACTGGCATAGGAAGTTTCAGTTCAATAAAAATTCATTGAGGATCTTCACAAAAATGGAAGTGGAGAGAATAGTATTGTTGGAAGATAGTATTGTTGGAGAAAATATATGTATCTTATACCTTTTTGCAGTTCCTCCATATCCCTCTGTGTACGGCGAACACCGACTTGTTGTGTCTATGATTTGGCCTAAGTAGCCATTTCTCCCCTTATGGCGGTGAAGATTCAACAAAATTCTCGGTGTTTCATTTCTCATCATATTTACTTGTTTCTGATGCGCCATATCGAATAAGTTATTCAACATACACTTGTAGTCAATTTCCTTGATTTGAGCTTTTATACATGTTTCCTTTCGCGAGGGACCGTCCTTGCAGACAATTCTGTATCGACGTACGAATTCCTTTATTTTTTTCATAGCATTCCACTCTTTTACTATTGGGATTTGCGCATATTTCCAAAATATGGCACACTTGCGAATTACGCATCTTGCAGCTTCGCGAGTAGTCAATGTTGGCGTGGCACGTCGCGTATAATAAAAATAATACTTTAATACTTGCTTATTCGAAGGTAATTGATTACCCCGGATTTCCGATGTTTCATTACCAATTAATGAGATTACAGTGTCTGATCGCGTTTTCGGCATTGTTTCACTGTTTACTCCTCTAAATAACTTGTAGATATTATGCACGCTCGAACACCGTAAACTTCGTTTGATGCAACCTTCCTGAAAGTCGCTCTTTGACTGAACATTAGCACAGGCACGAAGTTGAAGAATATTTTATTGTCACGAGGGCGTAATAGTAAGAGGCAAATATGGGACGGCGAGTGAAAATCTCTTCTGCGAAGATCACAAATTTGGCCGTAGTCATTAAGGTTCCAAGAAGCATATTCATGAATATATACCATTTGGCCAAACGCAATACAACAGTAAAGTTTTGCCTTAAATTTACGAAATTCTCTATCCTCCAAAAGTCCAGAAAGCTAAAAATTGAAATATTTTAACATTCCCGAAATAGGGAAGTTATTGTAATGACCCCGAAAATCGAAAGTGAAATTGTTTCGATGTTTTACATCATCCTGACTCGTTTTCCGAAAAATGTTTGTATGTGTGTGTGTGTGTGTGTGTGTGTGTGTGTGTGTGTGTGTGACCAAAAACTTTGTTCAACGTTTCAAACCGTTCTCTATCGCAAGAACGGTTTGAGATACGAAAAAAAGTGTTGAATGAAAGTTGTTTCCCACCACGAATTATACATTTGACGTTTTATTACTTTTTTGATAACACCCGTAGTTAATTATTAGTAACAAAAAGGATTGTTTATATCGCAGCCGCGTAAGAACGGTTGAAGATATGAACCAAATTAGTTGATGAAAATTGTTCCACATACCAAAATACATATTTGATGTCGCATATCTTTTTTTGCTAACACCGATAGTTAATAGTTCCTAACAAATTCGGTTGTTTAGATCGCTCTATTGCAAGTACGGTTGGAGGTGCGAAACAAAGTGTGCAATGAAAGTCGTTCCACACGTAAAAATACACATTCGATGTTTCATGACTTTTTACTCTAACAATCATAGTTAATTGTTATTAACAAAAAGGATTGTTTATATCGCTGCATCATGAGAAGGGTTAAAGATACGAAACAAATTAGTGAATGAAAGTTGTTCGACATACGACAATACATATTTCATGTTGCATAACTTTTGTTGCTAACACCGATAATTAATACTTATTAACAAATTCAGTTGTTTAGATCGCTCTATCGCACGAACGGTTCGAGATACGAAACAAAGGGTGTAATGCAAGTCGTTTCACACGTAAAAATACACATTTGACGTTGCATGACTTTTTTGCCATCACCCATAGTTATTTGTTCTTAACAACTTGTGTTGTTTATCTAACTACTTCATATTAAAAATTATGAATTTTTTTCATATTTAGAAATTTCGAAAACTTTATAGAGTCCATAATTTGAGACATGGACGGAAATTGTGGATATAAGATATATGGCGGAACGATCGGGAAGTTATTGGTTCGACCTGTAGGGGGCCATACCCACATCCCGACTCTTTTTTCAAGTTCTGTCGTGAAGAGTCTTCTGAATTCTTTCAGATATTCGTCTAGACTTTGTCTTTCATTCATTTCATTTTGCAACTAAGACAGGTTCTTTAGCGCTGACGGAGGACCACCCATTTCGCCCTTGAAGTCGTAGCGCGCTTGCCAGGTTAGTGGTTGTTGTTAGGTCAATACCACTCCGACTTTGTTGTAGGAAACTAACTGCCCTACACATTAAGTTGTATGAATATTTACCGCATCTATGATGCTTTGGGGAATTTAAAGCAAAACACATTAGCTTGTCGCGATATTTTTGTAAGTTTCAATTTGTTGTAACTTGGCCCGAAATCTATTGAATATACGATGAAAAAAGTAAAGATGTTTTTTGTAGAACCAAATGAGATCTCCAAAAAGGTCGTGGGGAGAATTTCGCTATCTTGCTTGGTATCATCGATATTCATCACAAATCTACAAACAACTTCATTTTCTAATTCGTTTTTTTGCATTTAACTGAGAATCTAAGTAGAATAGCAAAATTTGGATAGATCTTTTTCGTAGAGCAAAATCAGATCTACAAAAAAGATCTGTATGAAAAAGTCGCTATCTTTCTCACATTTCGAGATTTGTACGACGTTAGGGGATTCAGTAGATGTGCGAATGAAGCCTCCTATGTATACGGTATACCTGGGTAACACGCCCACGGCCATTTTCACTACCTGACACTGGACCCTCATTTAGGCTATTCAACGTCTACGCAAGTTTTATAACGTTTGATTGCCAGTAGGTCAGATATTTCCATCAACCTTCAAATGCTTCGCGCACCCATTAAAATTGGTTCAAAAAATCTGAAAAAAAATCACTGGCTATTCCATCAATAAACCTGTATTATTTCGGAAAAGAAACTGAGATATGCGAAAATAATGATAAAATGGGCAACCCTAGTGCGGACGCATGTCTACCGCTCCCTACGAATTACAAACTTCAAACGTACCGTGCTTCTAGTACATTGAAATTATAAATCAAGTAAAATTTTGGCACGAAAGTGTCAACTCTAAAAAACCTTAAAATTCCCTTGGCTCCGACGAGGAAAGCCATAACGAGTCTTCTGATGGAAGAGCCAAAACGAAACTAAAAAAACCGTTATGACACGGTCAAACCGCGCGAGGTCTGAATCCGCTCGCCCCAACAATCCTCCGAACTCTTCTGATGGGCCTCAAAAGGCTCTAAAAAAACCCAGTGCCTCCAATCGTTATTGAAAATGACAAATTGTAGAGCAAAAAGTTAAGTAATTTCCTGTAACTCAACGCCTCGAAGAAAAACCTCAGGATGAAGTTTAATGGAAGTACCACGATCGTCCATCTAGAAACGACCGAGGACTGCAACAAAATCGCAAGTATCCTGAAAAGGCAAAACCTTAATTTTTTCACCTACGGCTTTCAGAGTGAGCGACCGAAGAAATTTATTTTGAAAGGGCTTCCCAGCAGTTTCTCGGAAGCCGACATTCAAGCCGAATTATCAAATCACGGCATCGATGTACTTTCCGTTTACCAGTCCGTGAAAGTAAATAAAGACGGAGATACCAAAGAAAACAGGCCTCGACCGCTCTTCGCAATCACGGTTGGCCCTGAAATAACCTTGCGCAGCATTGCTGCTATCAAAACTATTTTCTATCACACATACAAAATAGAAAAGTCCGTGAAATTCGAGCAACCGACCCAGTGTTTCAGGTGCCAATGCTTTGGCCATGCAAGCCAACACTGCAACCTGAACCTCAGATGTGTCAAGTGTGCGTCAAACCATGACGTCAAAGCCTGCACTTCTAAATCTGTTAAGTGCGGGAACTACGGACTAGCCCACACAGCCAGGTATAGAGAGTGTTCCATGTGCCTAAAATTCATGGGAACTCAAAAAAACGAGGACAGTCTGCCAGACCCAGCATAGCGCCAATGGAATTGCCCGCTACACCTCACTCGGCCACGATCGAGAATCTGGAAAGGAACATTCAGTTCCTCCAGTCTCCTGCAGTCCCTGTGCCAACTCCGATTTCTACTGCCAAAACAGCCAGGCCCACCTACGCTTCTTTCTTCCCAACGGCGGAAATCTCGAGAAGGAATGTTGTCGCACCCACTGCTGAACATAGGACCATCCCAATGTAAACACATGTTCTGGAATCTTATTTAAGTAGCACTAAAAATTATATAAACACAGCGAAGCAAGTCCTTGACGAGCTAAAAACCCTCAGAATCCCCGAAATCCTCTGAGAGCTTAAAGACATGATCTCTAAACTCCGGAAAGCTGACACCCCCATTGATAGGACGGCAATCATCGCATCCTACGCTCACCTGTTCTTATTTTCCCTAGTAACACCTATGATCCCTCCACAAACCTAACAAATATATTAGCAATCTACATTGTTGCGCTCAAACCTAATCTGGACGAATTGTTACACATTGTCCATAATAATAATTCAGAAATAATTCAGATGCTAAGCTAAACACCAAAACGAAGAAAATTAGCATACCAGACTTCTCGCTGATCAGGGACGACAGAACGACCAAAGCAGGTGGTGGTGTTGAGGTGGCGATCCACAACACCTTGAAGTATAAAACTCTTCCGCGTGATCTTCTGTCGCTCACCGAATACGTGGGAGTAGAGGTCCAAGTAGACAATAAAAAAACCAGAATCTACTCGTTATATAATCTATCTGATGTCTCACAAGATACCAACCTATTGAGGCACATATTCTCGGATAATACTCCAACAATTATCGCTGGAGATTTTAATGCAAAGGACACTGCTTGGACCTCCGCTAAGCCGAACGAATCAGGTAAAATTCTGTCAATTTTTTTGACGGCACCAAAAATTGATCTGCTTTCTCCAGATGTTCCAACACACTACTCTCATAATTCTAATACTCCTAGAACTATTTACCTTTTATTAACTGACAATGTCTCTGTCATTAACAATGTCAGCAATCTTTCCGAATCCCCCTCAGATAACCTACCACTGCTTTCCTCCTTGTTTGGTAGACCAACCTCACCTGAATCATGTAAAATATTAAACTACGCGAAAACCGGCTGGAAAAAGTTCAAGGACATCTTAAATGATGAGATTTCTACACCAAACCCGACTTGTAACAAAACTGAAGTAATAGATAAACACATAACAAATTTCACTCAAACTATTCAAACAGTCCTGGATTCCTCCACTCCCATCCGCTCGTCCACATCCACCCATACCCCTCTCCCACCCGAAATAGCCGCCTCGATGAAAATCAAAAACTCTATTAGGTCTAGATGGCAAAAACACGAAACCACTACCTCAAAACCGAACTCAATCAGCTGATCAAAGAAATCAGACTTGAAGTAACCGAATGGAAACAAGCAACTTGGCACAACAAACTCAGAAACATCCACCCTAAAGGATCACTCCATATGGCGTGTAGCAAAATATTTCAAAAATGCCGGCAAAAGTAAAATCCCCACACTCAAGTCCAATAAAACGATCCACACAGAAGGCCATGCCCAAGCAAATACATTCGTACACATTACGCAAATATACACGAATTATCGGCCTCTCGAGGCAATAAATCTTTCGAACAAGTCACCGGCCATGTGAAAAAAACTATTCTTAAAGCCCAAATTGCAACTCCCGCTAAATTCCTCACAAATCCCGGTGAAATCATTTCTGCCATCAAAATACTAAAAAACAAAACAGCCCCGGGTGTGGATAATATTCACAACATAGCACTAAAAAACCTCCCGATTAAAGCAATAAGTTTACTAACAAAGATATATAATGCATGCCTTCTCAAACAATATTTCCCGGAAATCTGGAAAGGAGCGGTGGTCATACCGATTCTCAAGCCTGGTAAGCCCCCTTCGCATCCAGTGAGCTACAGGCCTATTAGGCTCCTACCGGTATTTGCTAAACTTTTTGAGCGAATAATTTTAGCTCGTCTTAAAACACCCATAGAAGAGTAACAACTAATACCTACGAATCAATTTGGATTTGGATTAGAGCACTCGACCTGCCACCAGCTGGTTAGAATTACGAATGATATAAAATCCACGAAAGACCGGAAAGAAGATACCGTTCTTCTTCTCCTGAACAGCGAGAAGGCCTTTGATTCTGTTTGGCCCACCGGCCTTATATATAAACTCGACAGATTAAATGTACCTAAGTATTTATGTAAAATTTTACTATCATATCTTTCAAATAGATTTATTCGAGTTCGAGTCGAAACTACGCTTTCGGATAAAATTGAAATAGTAGCGGGGGTCCCACAAGGGTCTATCCTCCCCCCGTACTATTTAACCTGTACATTACTTCTGTTTTTTGCAGAATTCCTAGAAATGTATCTATCGCTGGCTATGCTGATGATATTGCTCTGTACTCAGCTAGCAAATCGATAAATAAAGCTGTCAGAAGAGTCCAAAAAGCAGCTGCTCTCACAATCAGTGAGCTTATGAAGTGGAAAATTCAAGTAAAGACTGCCGAAATCGAAGCAATCGTTTTTACTAGCTCCAAGGCCTATCGCCCTTCACTATTCGTAGCGATAAAGTGACCCCTGGGAACTCTGTTAAATACTTAGGTTTACATATTGATTCCAAACTCCTGTGGAAAAAGCACATAGACGAAATTAAGCTGAAAACAAAAATTATTCTAGTAAGATCAAGACACGCGATAGCGTATCGGGCCAAGCCCATGTTTCTTTTGAATTTCCCTCTCTCTTCGATCCAGTCGGCCCGCATACGCTATGAGTATCTTTACGCTTCAGAACTTACCCCCTCCACCCCCACCAAATTATAAAAATTCATATAAAATTAAACGAAACTCCTAGGCAAAAATTATGCTTAGTTACATTATATAATGTATTCATTAGCTGTCCAATGTCACCTTCAATTTATTTCTTTATCGTCAACTAGTGCAAAATCCAGTTCCATAGCAACGGACAATGCTCAATTTTCTGGATTTTCGCGATATCATTATGATTATGTGTGACATGTTTCGCGTTGTGCTGGCAACCCTGTCAATCACTTCGCATGGCGAAGTTCCTACATTACTACGCAGTCGGTAATACTTCACCATAGGTAGCGGGGGATTGGAACATAATTAAAACAATCATATTGGTATCTCTTCCTTTTTCAATGGTGAACAATGGTACGTTAGTTGTGTAGAGAATTCAATGATATACAATGGTAAAATATTATTAACGCTAAAAAAATTTGTTAACTATGGTCAAGTGCAATTATTCCTGATGGGTTCTACAGCTCCGGAGTCTATGCTGAACGAGGAGTGGGGGTAAGGCCAAGTGAGAGAGGCGGAAATCCCAAAATGCGCTCGAGCGCCAGAGGTTAGGGGTCAAAATCAACTCCAAATTTTGATGAAGGTCCACCCAATTTTTAGAAGTTTTCTCATACTCGAGCATTTTCTCATACTCAGCATCACCTCAGATGACAATAGAAATTGTTAATTAATCAATCATGATTTGTTAATTCTTTTGCGTGCAATTTCGAAGTGGTGACGAAACCTCACTTCACCTTCGGAAGGACCACCTATTTTTTTCAAGGTTTGTCACATTCAAAAAGGTCACCACCACCTCATATGACAACTAAAATTATCAATTAATTAAACATGATTTTCTAATTGACTTTTGTGCACTTCTATGTGGTGACAAATCCCCAGAGTGACCTTTTGAATGACCACCGATTTTTTCCAAGTTTTGTTACATTCAGAAAGGCCACCATCATCTCAGATGATGATTACAATTGTTAATTAATTAATCATGATTTTCTCATTAAGTTTTGTGCACTTATAGGTGGTGACAAAACTTTAGAGAGCTCATCTGAAGGTCCACCTATTTTGTCCAACTATTGTTACATTCAAAAAGGCCACCATCACCTCAGATGACACTAATAATTGTTGATTAATTAATGATGGTTTGTTGATGAACTTTCGTGTACTTCTACGTCGTGACAAAACTCCAGAGTGCCCCTTCTGAAGACCCACCTATTTTTTCCAAGTTTTGTGACATTAAAAAATGCTACCATCACCTTAGATAACAATTAAAATTGATAATTAACTAATCCTGATTTCCTCTCCCCCCTTCCACGCGTATATTCAATTGAATCTCTAAAAATAGTTCAACGTCATCTCGGATTTGAATGTGAATATGGTATTTATTGTTCAACGCATCGAGCTCAACATTTGGAGTTAATTTTGACGGCTAACCTCTGTCGCTTGAGCGCATTGTACCTCTGGGTACTTAGCCGACAAAGTACACAAAGTATGAACAGTACTTAATGTAATCGATTGTGCATCGAGTGTGCATTATTGTACATTGTTTAGTTTTTTTTGTACATCTCCTGTTTATTTATAAAAAAATAATGAATTTTTCGTGTGTTTTTAGCCCGACACATAATACAAAATAATTTAAGTGAAGTAAATTCCACGTGGATTTTGTAGGAAATCGTTTGTACATTCCAAAAAATATAATTTGTTTGTTTGTACATACGTTGTTACGTCTGTACAAACAATTAATTATCTTGGCATAAATCCTCACCACCCCCCCCCCCGTGACGATCCGCGCATATGCAGTGGCCAATCAGCTATTCATTACTTCGAATTATGTCTACAAAATATGGCTCTTGGTAGGTTTCACATAACCAGTAATCACCCCAGTTCTTTCTCTAATCCAAATTAATGTTTCTAATGTGATTGAAAAACTAATTACCTTTCCCCAGGTGCAAAATTGACATTCGAGGCGAAGCCGAGGATCGTAACAACGTGGGGGAGGGTGATTACTTTTTCATGGCGTGCCTGTAACTATTTTTTCTAGTCGAGCACTAAAATGGTGGTTTTCTCCTTCCTGACCAGAAAATGAATGTTTTTTTTATTAAGTAATGTGTTCATTTTTAGATAATTAGAAGAATCGTGTCAGTAGTGCGGTGTAAGTGACTTAACGAAAAATCCGAAATGTAACTTCTTACTAACAGATTCAATTTGAAATGAACAATCTTCAAATTCCAGATGTCGCTTTGTAATTATCAATTAAGAATGATAAATTGACGATCAAACATTATGAAAATGAAAAGTTAACGATTAAAAATTGCTAACTGGAAATGAGCAATTAACAATCGAACATTGACAATTTAAATCGAAAATTAGAAAATTGATAATTTACAAGGTGAAATTCACAATTAGAAATTGGTAATTACGATGAATTGACAATTAAGAATCCTATTCAAGAAAGCGCATAAACAAAAATGAACATCGTCAGAGTCGAAAGTCGTAAGACCATTCCTTATTGGTCTGTCATAATTCATTTTTGAATCGTGGTTCATTCATTGGCTGATCAGATTGGTCACATGACATCGTGAAGATGGTTGGTAACCTTTGCGTCGATAGACATCGATATTTGGGATACCGGTTTGGCTTTAGTTTTCAAAAGTATGACAATTGTTCAAGTTGTCATAACTTATGTAGTTACTAAAGATTATATGCACAAAATATTTTTTGAGCTTATGTTAATTTATTAAGTTTCGAGTGTTTTACATATTCTGTCCAGTGTTGTCAAATTTTATATGTATGCGATAATTACAGAAAAAGCAAAAGATGGGTACTCCACATTGGAAAATTGAAAGCTCTCATTTTTTCGAAATCAATGATCAACAGTATTTTCAACTCCGCAAAAGATATTGTTCCCGCAAATGGCAAAGTTGAATTCAGCGCGCGAAGCTCGCTTTCGGTCTCGTTCACAACTGAAAATTGAAGATTGAAAATTGTCACTGAGAACTTGGCAATTAAGAGTTATGAAAAAGAACCACTACCAATTGAAAATTAAAAATCGACAATTGAGAATTTTCAATGCACATGCCGAACTCTGAATATACCCTTCCCTACTTGTTTTTACACTTTAAAAGCATAGCTAGAATTCGGGATGTGTGATTGAGATTAGATGCTGCAAATTGCAATTGGAATATACAATTTGAAATTTATGATTTAGGATCTGAAATTTGGGATTGGGGGATTCAGAATGCGGATTATGAGATTTGAGATTCGAGATTTTGGATTGGATTAGCAGATGGTGGAGTTAAGATTTCAGTTTTGGAATTTTGGATTTGCCTCAGAATTTTTAGTGCATGGTGATTGAACTTCACCACAATTGTTTTGACGCCATTGAAGAGCTCCTAATTTGTGTATTCGACCCACATGATTTAGTTGGACTTTCCCCAATTATTATAAAAAATAAATTAAGTACTTTTTTAGAAATTAAAAAAAAAATCATAAAAAAATTGTTTTCTCTTCTGCAGTTGAAAGCACCAAAATAGCACCTCATTATTCCGCACGAGTTTTTTTTTTGCTTTATGAAACTCGATCCTCCTATATTAAAAACGCGATTTTTAATGGTTTTTTGGCGAGCACCAAAAAAATGGATTGAACACCAAAAAGCACCTAATTATGAGCCCGGTGAAGACCCAATTTGAGTACCTAGGACTGCCAACTCGATACACCTTGTGCAGATACTGGCACTTCCACGATATTCATCGACTAACTAATTTATGCTCTTAAGTATGACCGAGTTGCCCTCCATGTTCATATTTGTTATATAAATTTTTTGCCTGTGAGTAAAACTCTCCATATCTTTGATAGCAATCAATACTGCTCTACGCAACGAGAGTACTGACTTAGTGCAATTTGTGACGTTTCTTGACGTCGAAATAACATTCAGTCATTATTACAAAACAATTGAACATATCCAACAAAAAGTTGGAATAATATTCTTTTCACGTGTTCTCCTGTCATGAACTATTAATTCTTACGGCGAAAATATTCAGAAAACAATTGTGGTGAAGTTCAATCACCATGCACTAAAAATTCTGAGGCAAATTCCAAATCCAAAATTCCAAAAGTGAAATCGTAACTCCATCATCTGCTCATCCAATGCAAAATCTCGCATCTCAAAATCCGAATTCTGAATCCCCCAATCCCAAATTTCAGAACCTAAATCATAAATTTCCAATTTTATATTCCAATTGCAATTTGCAGCATCAATCACACAGCTCCAATTCTAGCTATACTTTCAAAATGTAAAAACAAGTAGGGAAGGGTATATTCAGAGTTCGGCATGTGCATCGAAAATTCTCAATTGTCGATTTTTAATTTTCAATTTTTAGTGGTTCTTTTCCATAACTCTTAATTGCCAAGTTCTGAGTGACAATTTTCAATCGTCAATTTTCAGTTGTGAATTCTTAAATGTCAAATCATCGTAATTGCCAATTTCTAATCGTGAATTTGACATTGTAAATTATGAATTTTCTAACTTTCGATTTAAGTTGTCAATGTTCGATTGTTAATTGTCCATTTCCGGTCAGCAATTTTTAATTGATAACTTTTCATTTTCATAACGTTTGATTGTCCATTTATCATGATTAATTGATAATTACAAATCGACAACTGGAAATTGAAGATGGTTAATTTCACATTCAATTTGTTACTAAGAAGTTACATCATGTATAAAACGGTCATTCATGTATAAGCAAATACTGTGAAATGGTAACGTTGAAGCAGAACACTTTTGATCACTCAAAGGCGAAACAATTAGTGAAATCAGAAGGAAATGAAAAACTCTTTGAAAAAAATAGGCCAAGCCCATGTTTTGAGGTGGTGTACAGCCCACTATATAAGGTCACTGAAATGGCAATAGAGATTACAATCTGGCTTGGAGATTACATATTGAAACAATCAAACAAATATGAAAATACGCCAAGCTCGTGAATTGCTCTGCAGTTAATCTTAACGTCACTAATGCACATAATATGCATGTCAAAAGCCGGAAAAATGGATCCAGAAGAAAAAAATTGGTTGAAAAACATCTTCAGGACCAACGGACAAGGCGCGGTTTTTAAAAGGCATATCAAAGAAACAGGTAGTCCCTGGTATTACTCGGTTAGTAGCGTTCGTATTGAACTATAAGGGATCGACCCGAATACGTCTAACAGCAGCATACTCAATACAGCAGCAAAACACTACAGTATAGACTAAATCGATTATTCAAAAATGAAATACGCAACCTCTGTTTCAAATACTAACGCACCGATTACTATAGAATAATCATTCGCACTAACGACTTAAGACTCTGTACAGGCTACATTATGGGCCATGAAGATCTTACTTCAGTGGACCTTTCATGATGGGGAGAGTAAGGAAAACAATTAAAACTTCCGAGTGCATTACACCACTATGACCGCTAGGGATGTTTTGAGAACTCCACTGAATTGGAATATTTTTTATTTCTAATTACCTATGGTCATGAAATATTTACAACAACCATGGCTATATTCGGACAAGCATATACAGTCAAATTGACGACATAAATCATGTGGTAGTCGGAGGGACTAATAGATAATAACATCCACATGTGTACAATCGTACATGATAATCTGGTATAGGCGAAAGTACATAATAAAATATATTCAAATTACCATGGTATGCAAATTCGAGTGTGTCGGACAAACCGCGCCAAGTCCGTTGGTCATGACGCTGTTTTTCCATCAATTTTTTTGTTCTGGATCAATTTTTCCGGTTTTTGACATGCATATTATGTGCATTAATGACGTCTAGATTAACTGCAGAGCAATTCATGAGCTTGGCGTATTTTCATATTTGTTTGATTTTTTCAATATGTAATGTCAAACCCAGATGGCAATGAATATTGCCATTTCAGTGGTCTTATCGAGTGGGCTGTACGCCACCTGAAAACATGGAGTTGGCCCATTTTTTTGATTTTTTTCTGATTATATAATCTGCTAAAATCTCCTGCACTTAGCCAATCCCTAAAACTCACTTTATGCAAAGGGGTAATCAGACCTATTATCACTTATGGTTGTCCCGCCTGGCACAATGCAGCGAAACCTGTGTAGAAATTACGCCGCGCCACCACAGGTTGTTATTGAGCCGCGCTGGCTCGGCTCAACCTCCGCTCGCCGGCCGGGCCATTGGAGTGGGGGAATCTTGCATTCCGCGCATTGTAGAAGAAAAGTTTCTAGTCGAAGCAGATGTATGCAACGATGTTTTTGAAACATTTAAATTTTCAAAGATTTTAAAAGAATGGCTAAAAGAAGTTTTCGAGTTTAACGCGAAAATAACAAACGCTCAAAATATTTAACCGTTGGCTGATCGTCTCACCTCACCAAATATTTATTTGTTTCGTATTTTTACCGTTCTCATGCTGTAGCGAGATTAACAATCTATTTTATTAATAACAATTAACTATGGTTGTCAGCAAAAAAAAGTTATATAACATGAAATATGTATTTTTGCGTGTGGAGCAACTTTCATTGAATAATTTGTTTCATATCTTTTACCGTTCTCACGGTGCAGCGATATAAACAGTTCAATTTGTGAATAACTGAAATAAAAACGCTGGGTCAATTATGTTCAAACTCCAATCAGGCCTAATTTGGGCGGAATTCTATCGAACGAGTATAAGGAAACCCAAATCGGATAATATGTTCAATAAAAATCGTTCGACAAAATTTTGCTCACGTACGGACACACAGACACACACACACAGTCAAACATCTCGCGCAAAATGGTCGGAAACGTTTCTAACGGTCATGCAACGTGGAGATCAGGTGAAATTTCCGGTTTCGATTTTGGGACAATAACAGTAACTTCCCTCAAGATCGAGAAACTAACAATATAAATAAAAATTCAAATAAACATATTGACTGCATCCATTCTAATCATATCTACTATATGAATGATCTTACTCTAATTTTGAAATTGTTAAAAATTTGAGAAAATAAACGAGTGCAGAATTAGGTTAGCGGAAATAGGTTATATCATGCCCATAACCCCTCAAACTCGCCTTAATTTCCAAGCGGAGGTTGAGCGGCGAAACGCGGCCAGAGCTCGGGTGTCGTTATCGTTGAGCGGGTTTTGTCGTTATCGATACGCCGGGCATTGCAACCATAGGTGAATTTATCGATAGAATCAACGAGATATTTAAATTTAAGGTACAATCCCCTCCTAATCCCCAGCTCCAAAACAGCAATATTGACAAGAAATCAAATTGGTCCCGCTGACTACCTATTTGTCCCACCTTTCCGTATATCCCGTTCTCCCCCTCCCCTCATACACCACTTACGTATAAGGTTTTTTAGAAGTCATTTTTCCTTATATCGAGTCATCCTGTAAAAATCACAAATATTTGTAATAATGAAAAATTCGGTTAAACTTTGATCAAATTAGATATAAAGCCAATGGCTGGTGATCTAGAGCGTAGCATTTAAAATATTAATACTGTATATAGTATGTATATATGACAACTGTTAATAAACAATTTTCAAGTGAAGTCAAAGTCAAGTCAAGTCAATTGGGCAGTATTTGTTTTGAGTCGGTACCGTGCGGACGCATGTCTACCGCTCTCTACGATATATAAGTTCCAACGTACCGCGATTATAGTACAGTGAATTTTTAGAGTCTTGTTAAAGTTCTGGCACCAAAGTGTCGAACATAAAATCTTTCAAACTTCCTATGGCTCCAAAAAGAAAAGCGAAGATGAGTCCTCCTTTGGAAGACCCAACAAAAAACAAAAGAAACCGTTATGGCACGGTCATTCAGTGCGAGCTCTGAACCCGCTCGCCCAAACAATGCTCCGCACACTCCTGACGGGCCTCAAGAGGCTCGAAAACAGACTTCTGTACCTCCAATCATCATTGAAAATGACAAAATGGAGACAAAAAAATTAATCAATTTTCTGCAAAGCAACGCCGCAGATAAAAATTTCAAGAGGAAATTTAATGGAAGTATCACGATCGTCCATCTACGAACGACCGAGGACTACAACAAAATAGCGAGTATTCTGGACGAGTTATTACACATTGTCCATAGCAATAACATTAAAATTTGTCTGATTTCAGAGACTAAGCTAAACAGCAAAACGAAGAAAATAAACTTTCCAGACTTCTTGCTGATCAGGGAAGACAGAACGGCCAAAGCAGGTCGTGGTGTTGCGGTGGCGATCCACAAAACCTTGAGACATAGAACACTTCCGCATGATCTCCTGTCCCTCACCGAATACGCGGGAGTAGAGGTCCAAGTGGACAATAGAATAACGAGGATCTACTCAATTTATAATCCACCGAAAATCTCACTAGATACAAACCTTTTGAGGCACCTACTCTCCGATACTACTCCAACAATTATTGTTGGAGACTTCAACGCGAAGGACACTGTTTCGACCTGTGCTAGGCCGAACGAATCAGGTAGGATTCTCTCAAATTCTTTGATGGAAGAAAAAATTAATCTGCTATTTCCAGACGTTCCAACACATTACCCCCATAATTCTAACACTCCTAGTACTATTGACCTTTTATTAACTAACAGCATCTCTATCATTAATAATTTCGCCACTCTCTCCGAATCCCCATCCGATCACCTACCACTGCTTTTCTCCCTATTTGGCAAACCAACCTCACCAGAGCCATCAAAAATTTTAAACTACGCGAAAACCAACTGAAAAAATTTCAAGGACATCTTAAATGACGAGATTTCTACACCAAACCCGTCATGTAATAACACTGAAGCAATACATAAACACATAACAAATATCACTAGAATCATTCAAACAGCCCTGGATTCCTCCACTCCCATCCGCTCATCCAGATCCACCCATACTCTTCTCCCATCCAAAATGGCCTCCTTAATAAAACTCAAAAATTATATTAGGTCAAGATCGCTAAAAACGCGAAATCGCTTCCTTAAATCCGAACTCAATCAGCTGATCAAAAAAATCAGATTAAAATTAAGCGAATAGAAACAATCATCTTGGGACAACAAACTTAAAAGATCACTCTATCTGGCGCGTAGCAAAATATTTTAATGAACCGGCAAAAGCAAAATTCCCACACTCAAATCCAATAACACGATCTACACGGAAGACCATGAAAAGGCTAATACACTTTGTAAACACTACGCAAATATCCACAAAGTATCGGCCTCCCGAGGAAACAAATCTTTCGAACAACAAGTCACTGGTCATGTGAAAAAAACTCTCCTCAAAGCACCTGGTGAAACTCCCGTTACATTCCTCACAAATCCCCGCGAAATCATTTCCGCCCTCAAAACCCTCAGAAACAAATCAGCCCCGGGTGTGGATGACATTCCCAACATAGCACTGAAAACCCTCCCGATTGAAGCAATGAGCCTACTAACAAAGATATATAATGCATGCTTCCTTAAACAATATTTCCCGGAACTCTGGAGAGGAGCGGTGGTCATACCGATTCTCAAGCCTGGCAAGCCCTCTTGTATCCGGTGAGCTACAGGCCTATTATGCTCCAACCAGTATTGGCTAAATTTTTTGAACGAATAATTTTAGCTCGTCTCAAAAAAACCTATAGAAGAGTTACAACTAATGCCTGAGAATCAATTTGGATCTCGCTCAGAGCACTCGACCTGCCACCAGCTGGTCAGAATTACAAACGACATAAAATCCGCGAAAGATCGGAAAGGAGATACCGTTCTTCTTCTCCTGGACAGCGAGAAGGCCTTTGATTCTGTTTGGCCCGCAGGCCTAATATATAAACTCAACAGCTTCAATGTACCTAAGTATTTATGTAAAATTTTACTATCATCATATCTTGCAAATAGATATATTCGAGTCCGAGTCGAAACTTCGCTTTCGGATAAAATTGAAATAGTCGCAGGGGTCCCACAAGGGCTTCTGTTTTTAGCAGAATTCCTATAAAAGTATCTATCGCTGGCTATGCTGATGATATCGCTCTGTACTCAGCTGGCACTTCGATAAATAAAGCTGTTAGAAGAGTCGAAAACGCAGCTGCTCTTACAATCAGTGAGCTAATGAAATGGAAAATTCAAGTAAATACAGCCAAAATGGAAGCAATCGTTTTTACTAGCTCCAAGGCCAATCACACCTTGACTATTCGTACCGATAAAATCACTCCTGTGAACTCTGTTAAATACTTAGGCTTACATATTGGATCCAAAGTCCTGTGGAAAAAACACATCGACGAAGTTAAGCTGAGAACTAAAATTATTCTAATAAGATTATATAATCTGCTAAAATCTCCTGCGCTTAGCCAATCCCTAAAACTCACTTTATACAAAGGGTTAATCAGACCTATTATCACTTATGGTGGTCCCGCCTGGCACGATGCAACCAAAATCCACTTGAATCATCTTCAAGTTATCCAAAATAAATTTCTCCGAATAATAGGCAATTTTGAAAGAAAAACCACTATCGTGGAGATACACAATACGCTCGGCATGGCAACCATAGGTGAATTCATCGATAAAATCAATGAGACATTTAAATTTAAGCTACAATCCCATCCTAATCCCCAGCTCCAAAACATCAATATTGACAAGAAATCCAATTGGTCCCGCTGACCACCTGTTTGTCCCACCTTCCCGTATATCCCGCTTTCTCCCTCCCCTCATGCACCCATTACTTACAAGGGTTTTTAGAAGTCATTTTTGCTTATATCGAGTCATCCTATAAATATTCACAAATATTCCTAATAATGAAAAATTACGTTAAACTTTGATCAAATTAGATATAAAGCCAATGGCTGGTGATCTGGAGCGTAGCATTTAAGATATTAATACTGTATATAGTATGTATATATGACCAATGTTAATAAACAATTTTCAAGTCAATTGGTCAGTATTTGTTTTGAGTCGGTGTCGTGCGGACGCATGTCTACCGCTCTCTACAAAATATAAATTCCAAACGTACCGCGCTTACAGTACAGTTAATTTATAAATCTTGTCAAAGTTCTGGCACTAAAGTGTCAAACTTCAAAAATCTCAAACTTTCTCTGGCTCCCAAAAGGAAAGCCAAAATGAGTCCTCCTGTCGAGGACCCAAAAAAAAACTAAAAAAAACCGTTATGAAACCGTCAACTAGTGCGAGCTGTGAACCCGCTCGCCTCAACAAACCTTCGAACACTCCTGTCGGGCCACAACAGGCTCAAAAACAAACATCAGTGGCTCCAATAGTTATTGAAAATGACAAATTGGAGACCAAAAAATTAATCAACTTCCTGCAAGTCAACGCCTCGGACAAAAACTTCAGGATGAAATTCAATGGTAGTACCACCATCGTCCATCTACAATCGACGGAGGATTATAATAAAATCGCAAGTATCCTGCAAAGGCAAAATTTACATTTTTACACCTTCGGTCTAAAAAGTGAGCGTCCGAAGAAATTTATCATAAAAGGTCTTCCCGCCAGTTTTACTGAGCACAAGATTGAAGCGGACATATCCAAACACGGCATAAGGGTATTATCAATCCGGCAGTTTGTGAAAACAAACAAGGACGGAGACAGCAAAGAGAGTAGGCCACTACCGGTGTTTGCAATTCCGGTTGGGCCTGATGTAACCTTGAGCAGCCTCGCTGCTATTAAGACCATTTTCTATCATACATTTACGATACAAAAATACATCAAAACCCAACAACCACCACAGTGCTACCGGTGCCAAAAATTTGAACCCGCCAGTCAGCACGGTAATTAAAATCACAGATGTGTGAAATGTGCAGGTAATCACGACATCAAAACCTGCACCAGCAACTCCCTGAAGTGCGCAAATTGTCGTCTAGCTCACACAGCGAGCTATCGTGAGTGTGCCTCACGAACCAAATTTGTAGAGACTCATGAAAAAAGAGTCCAACCACCAGCACCAAAAAGAGCAGAGCGGGAACTGCCCGCTACCCCACACTCGGCTACGATGCAAAACCCGGAAAGCAACATCCATTTCCTCCAGTCTCATCCAGTCCTCGAGCCTACGCCAATCTCTACTGCCACGAAGATGTCCAAGCCATCCCACGCTTCTTCTTTTCCAAGGATGGAAACCTTAAGAACGAATGTTGGCGCACCCACCGCTGAACCTAGGACCATTCCGATGGGGACTCATGATCCGGAATTACATTTAAGTACAACTAAAAACTTTATTAATAGAGTGAAACAAGTGCTTGACGACCTAAAATCCCTTAGAATTCTCGAAAACCTCTCAGAGATTACGAACATGATCTCTAAAATCCAAGGAGCTGAAACCCCCCTTGATAGAATCACAATCATCGCATCCTATGCATACCTGTTCTAATCCACCGCTGAACCACCCACGATCGTCCTAAAGGATCGCGATCGGTAACCAGGATCAATAAAGCTGTTCGAAGAATAGAAAATTCTGCTTCTCTTACAATCAGCGATTTAAATAAACGGAAAATTCAAATGAATGCTGCTAAATCAGTAGCAACCTTATTGACTAGCTCCATGGCCAAACCGACTTTAACTTTGCGTAGCAATAAGATTACCCCAACCGTTTTTGTGAAATATTTAGGTTTACACATTCATTCCAACCTCCTGTGGAAAAAACTTACATCTGATATCAAGGTCAAGACTAAAATTATTCTAGTACGATTGTATAATTTGCTGAAATCTCCAACGCTCAGTTAATCTCTGAAACTCACTTTATACAAAGAGTTAATCACACCTATCTCTTATGGTCGTCCTGCCTGGCACGATGCAGCACAAACCCACTTAAATCATCCTCAATTTGTCCAAAATAAATTTTTATGAATAATAAAATGGTCGGCATGCACAATACGCTGGGCATGGCAACCATAGGTAAATTTATCGATAGAATAAATTCGACATTTAAATTTAAACCACAATCCGATCCTAATCCCCAGCTCCAAAACATCAATATTGATAAGAAAGCAAATTGGTCTCACTGACCACCTGTTTTGTCCCACCTTTCCATATATCCCTTTCTCCCCCGCCCCTCATGCACCCATTACTTACAAGGTTTTTTAGAAGTCATTTTTCCTTATATCGTGTCATCATGTAAATAATCACAAATATCTGTAATAATGAAATATTAGGTTAAACTTCGTTCAAATTAGATATAAAACCAACGGCTGGTGATCTAGAGCGTAGCACTTAAGATATTAATACTGTACATAGTATGTATATATGACAAATGTTAATAAACAATTTTCAAGTCAAGTCATGTCAATTGGTGAAATGGAAACGCGTCTGGTTTCCGACGCCCAATGACTAGGGTTCGAATCCCCGTCGTTGGATATCACATTTTTATATTTTAAATGTTTATGCAGCTTATGCCAGCCTAGCGGGTCTCACTCGAGATAGTGGTCGACGACCAAATATGTAGTGATTCGCTTCATTACGCCTCTACAATTAGTGCAGGCCACACAAATTTTATGAAAACTTAGAAATTTTAAATTGAAAAAACAATTTATGTTCAAATAAAAGTTTTCATCAAAAAAAATTCCAAAATCTCAAAAAATTTAATAAAAAAAAAATTTTGATCGAAAAAATTTCAAACAAATTTTCAATGAAAATTGTTTTCAAAGAAAGAAAAATTTGCAAACTCAGAAAATTCGAAATAAAAAAAAATTCTGGTCAAAAAAATTTCGAAATCAAAGAAAATGTCAAACAATCTCTCACAAGTTCAGATGGAAAAAAAATTTTTTTTAACAAAAAAAAAATTTTAAATAAAAAAAAAAATTTATCAGTTGTAATACCACGGGAGCTTCAAAATTATCGAGTATTTCCCGATAGGTTCGTTGCAAACAAATGAAGGAGTTAAGTTTTTAGGTATAAGGAAAAACTTCACGACTTCGTTTGTTTGCAGGGAACCTTGAGGGAAATACTCGATTAATTTTGAAGCTCGAGCGGTATTCGTCCGATTATTTTTTCAATCCAAATTTCGGTCAACAGGATTGGCCCATGAGACGAACCCCACAGTTGTCAAAAGCAAATTTTATTTTCAAAACAAATATATTTTAATTCAAATTAAGGGTATTGCAGTTGAAAATACAAATGTTGTAGACATTGGTGGATGTTTTCTTCGTGTCAGAATTGTCAGTAATAATCCCAGAGGACGTACATGGTATGACGTTCATCGTATTGACTTCGGTGGTTTCATTTTTTCGTAATTTCTTCATAATTTTTTCGTGGTGTCCGGGATCGATTTGAAGATAGGGCTTAATCGAATTACTGTTTGCATGTCCAGTGAGTTTCATGATTTGTTGTTCACCGATTTCCGATTTTGCCAAATTGGGCACAGCGGTTGCGCGACTGGAGTGATTAGTAATCTTTTTGTTGTCAACATCAAGCCCAGCTTACTAAGCTGATTCCTTCACCCATTTCGCAATTGTGTTTTGGCCTATGGCAGAATCTTTGAACCACTCACTGTCTTTATTTTTCCAGAAAGGATTTGGGGTCAAAAAATAGCCTGTCGTTTTTCAATTTCGCATGTTTCTTCTCGCACAATTTCCTAAAGAGCCTCACCGGACATTTATCTGGGAATTCTCTATTTTCTACTAACCATTTGCTGTCCGCGCACTACCCCCTTGTGTGGCCTTGGTAAAAATGGGATTGTATTGAATTCGCCCTGTCTTACTTCCATCATTCCCTTGCTCTTCCTTGAAGTGATGAACCGATGCCATACAGCCCTCGCCGCCTCTCTAAGCCAATTCTACCGAAATAATCATGAATAATTTCTTTTGCAGACCGTCAGGAGTCTCTTCATCCCACACGTTGATCATTGTATCCCAATCCTCTTGTCCCAATGCTGCTGCACTCGCCTTCCGCTTTTCTGGAATCGCTTGGCATGCTCTGCGTTTTGCATCGCGGGCTGCTCTCGCTGTTTTGAAAACAGCATCACAAAATGGATTGACGTTGATGTTAAAGTCATTCAAACATTTTTCCTGGAGTAATTTAGCCGTCTGATTCCACATTGCTGTGACGGTGCCCTCTTTATAATCGTCTCCATTGATTTTCTTCATGTGGTAAGTATAGTTTTTTTTTTTTTTTTTTTTTTTTTTTTTTTTTTTTCACTCTTTCTCTATTCGTATTCACCCACGTCCCCGCTGGTAAGCATTACTACATGGGCAATACTACGGATCAGAGTACCCACCCATTGCGGCTGGGGCCGACTTCGCCATTTCAGCTCATCGTATTTCTAATCACAGGGTAAACCTCCGTGATGATCTAGTGGTGATCTAGTGGTTAGGATTCTACGTTGTGGTAAGTATAGTCTTTGAGGATATTTGCCAATTCCTCAACACTAGTGTCCGCACGTAATGTGTATTGTCTCTCATCACGGAAAGTTGTAAACTGATTCCAGACAGTTTTTTTTTCGATTTCACTGTATTAACTAGAACATTCCCCTTCACTTTTTCGTCGATGGTTTGTAGGGAATGGTCTCCGACTCGACTCATTTTCACGTCAAAGCCACAAGGAATTACAATCGAATTAAATCTGTCATTGACATCTGGGGTTAATGCGACTGGATATTATTTTGTTTCTTGTATATAGGAACTACCAGTCAAAATTATCAAAAAATTATCAGTATAATACCATAGTCCTTGGTATCACGTGACGTCGAATGGGCCAATCCTGTTAACGGAAATTTGGGTTGAAAAAATAATCAAAAAAAAATTTTCTAATGTTCAGTTAAAAAATTGTTGGTATCAAAATTTAGAAAGCGTTTGAATTGTTGACCATAATTTGTACACCCCCGGATGTGCTTTTGCACACTAACTTACAGGGTTTCTCGCTTACATAAAAATTTCCAATACTGTAGAATATGAAAACTCTCGACAGAATGATTGTGATAGGTAATTAAATTCTAACCTTTCTACTTATCCATAAGCCCTTCCAGAGATTATCTTTCTCAATTTTTTTTTGCTACTTTATAAATGAAAAAAAATTGGCGGTTTTTTTTTACACGAAATTCTAGTTATAATATTTAGAATATTACCCGTTATGCTTTTCTCCTTTTACTTATTTTTGGAGGACTTTTCCCTTTTCAGATCCCCTACATACATGCATAGTCATAAACAATACGCGAAACAAGTTCTTACACTTAGAGCCTTACATTAATACAGTTCCCCTCTTGAACCCAGACTGCTGCTACATTGCCAGATTGGCCGGGCCTCCGTTTCCGCAGTCTGGGTGATTTAAACAGATGTACAATGTTTCCTCGCATGCCTCCTCAATCGACCACTCCTACTTCCCTCCCTTCCCCTCTTCACATTTCTAACTTTCGTATCCAGCTCACTTCCCTCCCGTTTTCATGTAAAATCTCGCACAGTCATACGCACACCGTTACACCAACATAATCGAGATACGCGGCAGCGTATCGGCCAAGTCAATTTGCAAATCTCTGAAATCTGGGAAAGTTGGCCGAGAGCTGCCGCGTAGATATACACGACACAACTACCCCCTCCACTACTCCCCAACACGAATAATTCAATAAAATGAAAATGCTCAAGATTACGGGGAAATTGACCTTAGTTTTACTATATCAGTCGTGTATGCCCTTCCCATTTACGTTTTTATTTCTTTTCTCCAATTGATATTTAAGAAAATTTGATTATAACAGCAAGTCGTTTCTGTATTTTCGCGAATGAGAGTATTTTCTGTCAGTTTTTTCTTCTAAAGTTGGCCTCCTTGCGTGACGTAATCAGTTTACCGCTAAAACAGTGTCGGTATGGTAGAAAATAGTAGTCTATTATTCACCATTGATTAAAAATACTAGGGACTGAGGAAAGCGCCAGATGGCAGATGTAACTCAAATATCTGAAAAATATATGTTGAACAGGGGTGCTCATCTCCAACGGGCTTCGCATTTGATGACTTCACTATAGTTAGCGGGGGGTTGTAAGATAATTAAAACAATCATATTGGTATCGCTACCTTTTTCAATGGCGAACAATGGTACGTTATTTATGAACTTTTGGTATGCGTAGTTTTTGCAAAAACAAATTATAAAATAAGCGGGATTTGGGTTTGACCCTCAACGGGCCGAACCAATAACTTTCCGATCGTTCCCCCGTATATGTTATATACAAAATTTCGGTGTGTGTCTCACATTGTGAACGTTTTAAACTTTCCAAAATTACCAAATATGTGAAATTTTATAATGCTTAAAATATAAAGAGATTTTTAAAGAATATACCCTTTCTTGCGATACAGTTAGATAAACAATTCAATTTGGAAAAACTATGAGTGTTAGCATAGAAAGTCATAAAAAATCAAATGCGTACTTTTACGTGTAGAACAACTTTCATTCAACAACTCCTTTCATATCTCTAATTATTGTCGTAATACACTGACATAAATCATTCAATTGTTAAAAACAATTAACTATGGGTGTTGGCAACAGAGCGATACAACGTCAAATGTGCATTTTTTCTGTATAGAACGAGTTTCATTGGACACTTTGTTTCGTATCTCGAATTATTGTCACGATGGGGCGATAGAAAAAAATGGATTTTGTTAGTAACTATTAATTATGGGTGTTAGCCAAAAAGTCATAAAACATCGAATGTGATTTTTCACGTGTGGAACGACTTTTATTTGACACATTGTTGCGTATCTCCAACTGTTCTTACGATATAGCGATGCAAACAATTGAATTTGTTAATAACAATAAATTATCGGTGGCGGCCAAAAGTTTTTCGAACATTAAATATGTATTTTTGTGTGTGGAAGAAATTTGATAGAATAATTTTGTTCGTATCTTCAATCGTTCTCACGACGCAGCGATAAAAACAATTCATTTGTCAATAACTACAGAATCGCTGGGTCGATTATGTTCAAAATCTAATCAGGACTAAGTTAGGCGGAAACCTATTCAATGAGTGTAAAAAAAACAAAAAAGGCGTAATTTGTTTGGGAGAAATCGTTCGACAAAATTTTGCTTACATACGCACACGCACACATACACACACCTAGACTGGGAGAAACGTAACTCTCGAAACCAAGGGTGCCAAGGGTGCGCTCCCTATAACAGCCCTGAAGGAAACATGAACAGTGATGATAAAACAATATTATTCCACGCGGACAACCCCAAAAGGGAAATTCCGCCGTCGGTTACTACCAGGTGAAAGCCCTGATGGCCGGCGCTGGTTCCTCGGATTGTGGGAAGAGCCAACCATCACTTGATCGTCCCCGGGTGGCCCACTTGGGCCTTAATGCTACAAGTGGAACTGTACCTACTATGCAGAGCACATGGAACCTGTACGAGAATGATTTGGCAACGCTAGTGAATTCTCTCACAAATAAAAACAGGAGAACCATCAATGAAGACATGAGAAAGCTGGCCAAGAAGATCCAAATGGCCGCAAAGCGAATAAGATCCATGACGGAGACAGGGGTAGGCAAAACACCCTTGCCAGCAGGCTCACCCCTCCAGGTCCTAGATTGTCCCAGCTAAGCCTAGGGAGTAGCCATAAGTCCATAGAAAAACCGAAGACATCTGAGGAGACCCCAACCCGACGGGACAAAACAAAGGAGAGGACACCGCCTGATGACACAACGGGCAAAATGCTCCAGAGTGCCGACAATGAGGCAGCAGCAACGTCGTCCAGCAATGTGGAGGAGCGCATAAAAAATCGAAACCGGTTAGAGGGGAACAGGGACATGGAAGAAGCATTGGATTCTGAAACAGAAGACGATGAAAGTGCTTGGGAGAAAGCCAAGAGACGGAGAAAGAAACAGGAGCCGTCCCAAAATCTTCGTGGTGCTACGCAGACTAAACCTCGGTTGAAGCAGAAAGCAACAATCCGACCTGATGCGCTAATTATTCACCCGACGGGGAAAGATACGTACTCGGAAATATTGGGACCAATAAAGAAGGACCAAGGTGTTTCGAGAGGAAATCCTTGCGAGAGGAAAGAAGGACGAAGGTGTTGAGTTAGACTAGGCGCTAGTTGGAGTCTTCCAGAACTAAGCCAAAGTGTTTAATAAGGGACCTCAAGAGGAACTCGAAAGTAAAGACCTGGACGACGTCGCTACGAAAGAAGACATACTCGATGCCCTGAGGAAAGCTGATGGCACAGATAGTGATATCTAATTGAGTGCCATCAAGTCACTTTGCAAGGCATACAGAGGAACACAATCGGCGACGGTGGTACTCCCTGCCGCTACTGCAAGGAATATACTGAGTAAAGGTAGCAAAATACGAATAAGCCTGGTATATGCCCGCATCGTGGCAGTGGTAAGGCCCTTAAACTGCTTCAAGTATTGGCACTACGAGCATCTTGCCGTTAATTGCAACAGCCCCATTCACCGATCAGATCTGTGCTATAAATGCGGCGAAAAAGGGCACAAAAGCTCTGATTGTGCAGCGTCTCCGAAGTGCGTTCTATGCGTAGAACTGAAGCCCACGTCACTGGTAGCATCAAATGTCCAGTCTAGCAGGGTGCACTCCAGAAGATCCGTACACAGTTATAGTGCGGGTGTTACAGGTGAACCTGGCTCACTGCGCCACAGCACACGATCTGCTGACGCAGACGGTTCGAGACCTGAAGATTGATGTTGCCGTCATTTCGGAATCTTACAGGAACCTATATACCCAAAACTGGATTACCGATAGTAGCAATAAAGCCGGCATTTGGTCCTACGGTGCTCTGCCATGTGAAGCATATAACGGTGACCAACAGTCTGGATTTGTTGTGGCCAAGGTAAATGGTGTCTATCTGTATAGCTGCTATGCACCACCAAGTCTTTGTTATGAAGACTTCACAGCATTCCTAGATAGGCTCGGGGTGGATGCGAAACAGCACTTCCCAGTAGCAATCGCAGGAGATTTCAATTCCTGGGTAGTTGACTGGGGCAGCCAGGAAACCAATCAGCGAGGACGAGCTTTACTGGAAGCCATATCGACTCTAGATGGCGTCCTATTGAACGATGGAACCGACATTTCGCAGAGGACAAACGAGCTCAATTATAGATCTCACCTTCGTCAGCAGTAGCCTGCTCAAAAGCAATTGTGCATGGGAGGTATCCGAGATTTATACTGCCAGCGATCATCGAGCGGTACTCTGGGATGTGTCGGTTGATTGGAGGTCCGCGCCCACATCGACCAAAACAGACGAAACCCCCTGGAATGTGAAAAAATTCGACATCACCAGTTTTCTTGCGGCATTAAAGATCGACTCAGTAGGTGGTAGAAATGCCACCGAAAAAGTGGATGGAGTCATGCGGAGAGTCACCGATGCCTGCGACGCGAGTATGCCCAGGAAAGTCAGTGGAAACCGACGACCATCGGTGTATTGGTGGAGCGATGGAATAGCTATGCTTCGCAAGGAATGCTTCGCAGCGAGAAGAACTTGGCAACGTCCAAGGAAGAAATCCAATTCCGAAAGCCTTCAACTAAAGTATAAAGCGGCTAAGCTTAAGCTCACCAAGGCCATAAAGCTTTGGGAATGAGACTGCTGGAACGAACTTTTGGAGGAAGTGGAAAAGTATCCTTGGGGCAGACCGTACAATGTGGTTATGACGCGACTCAAGAGCCAGCCGATGCCATCACCGACCTGTCCTAGGCTTGTGGATAGAATTGTCTCAGTCTTATTTCCCCAACAAACGAGTGTGACTGAGAAGCAGGTGGAAGGTGCTATCATCGTCGGAATACCGCCGATTAAAGCTCAGGAACTATTGCAGGCCTATAGTAGAGTGGGCAACAACAGGGCCCCCGGTCTTCATGGTGTGCCAAATATAGTGTTGAAGGCCGCCATGATTGCAGCACCCGGAATGTTTCTCGAAATGTATAATGCGTGCATCCAGGAAGGTATTTTCCCCAGCAGATGGAAACAATAGAGGCTCGTACTTGTCCCCAAGGGGAAAAAGCCACCGGACGAACCATCATCATATCCACTCTGTATGCTGGATACGGCGGGCAAGATTCTGGAGCGCATAGTACACCAGAGAATTGAGGCAGCGGTAGAACCCCTGTTGGCTGACGGTCAATATGGTTTCAGGCGTCGACGATCCACGTTGGATGCTATTGACCTCGTGGTGAGAACAGCGAAGAGAGCGATTGAGGGCGGACGATGGAAAGGAGGTACGACACAATACTGTTGGATGTTACTCTGGACGTCAAAAATGCTTTCAACTCGGTACGGTGGGATTCCATTTTGGCTGCATTATTGAAGCTATCTGTACCGGCATATCTCCAAAAGATGGTAGGTAACTACTTCATCGACAGAGTTCGCAAGTATGATACAGAAGTAGGCCCCAAAACATATAAGGTGACTGGGGGTGTACCTCAAGGCTCAGTGTTGGGGCCCCTTCTGTGGAATATCGTGTACGACGAATTGTTGAAACTGGCACTGCCGACGGGGGCAAAGCTCGTGGCGTTTGCAGATGACGTGGCTATAACCATCGTGGAAAAACATCTATTCACGCTTCAGCTCATTTTCGATCATGTTTTTAACAAGTTACGGAAATGGATGGACTCGATTGGTCTAAAACTTGCAGAGCATAAGACTGAAGCACTACTCATCACAAGCCGAAAGAAATTGGAGACAATCACTGTGCTGCAAGTCGGCGAGCACAAAATAACTTCCCAGCCCTATATACGGTAGCTAGGAATTATGATTGATGCCCGACTCAGTTTTAGACAACAAGCCCAACACGCAAGCAGTAAGGCGGGTGCAGTGAGGACTGCCCTTGCAAGACTCATGCCGAACATTGGAGGGCCAAAACAGAGGGGACGACTCTTGTTACCATCAGTTGTCACATCGGTATTAACATATGGTATGCCCATATGCACAGATGCCCTACGAAGTCAAGCAGCACGACGGCAAATTGTTCCAGTCTACAGGCTGAGTACCCTGAGGGTGGCTGGCGCATACCGTACAGTATCCAACGAAGCAGTGTGCGTCATTGCTGGGATACCTATCGAAGTTCTAGCGGAGGAGCGTAGTCGACTCTACACACGTAAAAGATCAACTGAGCTGAGCCCAGTAGAACTGAGGAGCGAAGAACGTAACCACAGCATCCAGCGATGGCAGCTACAGTGGGACGCCACGAGCAAAGGCCGGTGGACTCATCGACTGATTCCGGAGTTGAATGTTTGGCTTGACCGCTCACATGGACAAGTCAATTACTACCTAACCCAGATGTTCTCAGGACACGGGTGCTTTCGGGAATATCTTCACAAATACAAGCATGAAGATTTCCCGGATTGCCCAAAATGTCAGGGAATTCAGGAAAACGCGAAACATGTTCTCTTTGCATGTTCGTTGCATGACCGGTGGCTATATGGGGAAATAGCGTAGGCAAACCCATTAATGTTAGAAATCTTGTGGAATTTATGCTGTCATCAGAGGCAGCATGGACCGCGACAAGCGATTTCGCAATGGAGGTTCTGCAGGAGGTGCGCCGCGCGGAGCAGCTTCGGAAAAATCCAGAGTAAATGGAGGATCTTCTTACCGTGAACGACCGGAAAGGATTCGCTACTAAGGAAGCCGCCGCTGTCGTCCCCTACGCAACGAAGTATTGCTCCGCAGATCTTCCGTCGTGATTTGGGCATACTGGGATATAGAAGGTTGTCCTTCTACTAGTGTAGGCCAAGGGGTATTGTCCCTTGTTTTTGTTTTTTTTTCTGTATTCTGTACTTTTAATTTGTAAGTTTTATGTTGGTTTGTTTTCAATAAAGGGTTGCAAAAAAAAGGGATGAAACACAAAATACACACCCAGACAAACGCACACATAGACAAACATCTCGCTCGAAATGGTTGGAAACGTTTCTAGGGGCCATCAAACGTGGAGATCAAGTGAAATTTCCAATTTCGATGTTCCGACCCATAACCATAACATCCCTAAGATCGGGAAGTTAAAAAGGACCTATCATTGGCGGGGGAAATTGATGCGAAAAGTCTGAAAAAAATTAATTGCATCCAATGGTGAACACTAGGAAAATATTATTAACGCTAAAAAAAATTGTTAGTTACGGTTAAGTGCAATTGTTAATGATGGGTAAGGCCAAGAGGGTAAGTCACAGAGGCGGAAGTCGGAAAATGCGCTCGAGTGACTGAGCGCATTTTAGGTAATTAATACCTTTAATTGTTATTTGAGCTGATGGTGGCCTTTCTGGATGAGACATAACTTGGAAGAAATGGCTCCACCTTCAAAAGACCACTCTCGAGTTTTGTCACAACTTACAAGTGCACGAAAGTTAATTAATAAATCATGACTAATTAATTAACAATTTTAATTGTTATCTGAGGTGATGGTAGCATTTCTGAATGTGATGAAGTTTGAAAAAAAATTGAACTTTCAGAAGGGCTCTCTGAAGTTTTGGCGCCACCTCGAAGTGCATGAACGGTCATCAATAAATTATGATTAATTATTTAACTTTAACTCTATCTAACCATAATTTCGTCTCCCCCCTTCCGCGGGTAAATTCCATTGAATATGTCAAAATGGTCCAACGTTATCTCCGATGTGAACGTCAATAGGGTATTCATTGCTTAGAGTATCAAGCTTAAAACTTGGAGTTGATTTTGACAGCGAACCTGCATCACTCGAGCGCATTTTCTGATTTCCGCCTCTTTCACTTGCCCCTCAGGGCCATATCCCCACTCCTCGTTGAGCATAGACTCAAGAACTGTAGAACCCGTCATTAACAATTGCACTTGACCGTAACTAACCAATTTTTTTTTAATAAATTTTTATCAATAATATTTCACTGTTGACCACCATTGGATTTTTTATGCAATTAATTTTTTTCAGAGTTTTCCCATTAATTCGCCCCGCCAATTATACATCCGTTGTTCATACTTTGATTTTCCAAAAACTACGCATACCCAAAAGCTTATAAATAACTTACCATTGTTCATCATTGCAAAATGTAGCTATACCAATATGATTTTAATTATCTTACAACCCTTCGCTAACTATAGCAAAGTACACTGTAATGTGAAAACTACTGATCATTATACTTGTTTATTACGAGAGAGCGAGATCGAATGGATCCATTTCGATGATGCACGCATCACAACAATGTGATGACCACGCAATTCTGAGAATGTGTATCTCTTATTGTTGAAACAAGCTAGAACTAAATAATACATCTTAGTTTGATGAAGTGACTTGCTAATCCTAGCAGAATACAGCTCCGTATTTACGAGTGACATCGACATGGAAACTATTCACACGAGTTTAAAAAAATTAGTGAAATCTCACCAAAAAAAACACAGGCCAAGTCAATTTATTGATTGATTTCGTCCTCCAGAGTAGCAATCTTGGAAAATAAAATAGAGAAAAACTTTTATTTCCTAGAAATACTAAAAAATCATTTCGATGCGTCATTGATGATCACCTGGGTATTTGAAAAAAAAACGAAATAAAGAAAGAAAGGCTAAGTGAGAGATGCTTACGAGAAAAAATCAGTAGAGGCAGGACCGAGGCACTTGGCGCGGTTTTGTTGATTATCGAAGATCACTGCTCAGCATCATTCGATAAATTTAACCTCTGGAGTACCCACGGGGAAGTCGTAGGCAACAGTCACCAGTCAACAGACGGTTACCTCGTCGTCTGCATCCTATCAACCGCGCTATGTACCCAGGTTCTGCCTCCACGGATTTTTGTCTAGTAAGCATCTCTCACTTGGCCTTTCTTTCTTTATTTCGTTCTTTTGCTTCCGAATGGAAGCATTGCAATCGGTCAATTTTCACTTTTGCTAATTATGCTTGTGAACGATATACAATGGTTTGAAATGTAAAAATACGAAGTTTTAATACATAGTGTCTGTATTAATTTTTTTCAAAAATCTTCACTTACAAAATTTAACATAAAAAGGACTAAATAAGAGAATAAAAACTTGAGAATAAAAACTGAAAAAATTGTCAGTTATTGGTATTGAATGCACCTACCTGTGGGCGCAAGTTCCACTTTTTTGTTTTTTCTTCGATCGTTCATATCTCTGAAACTAATGAATATTTTTTAATTTATTTTTTATCAAAATGTGCGTCTCAACGAGCTCCAAAGAATGGTTGAATAACATCTAGTACGTTGCTCACAAGAAATTGAAGATATTTCAATTTCTCTGTTTTTTTTCGCTTTTTGCTTTTGTACGCACTCGAGCGTCTCGAAAAATTGGGATGAAAACTTGCAATTTGAAGTAAAGATTCCTTTTGTTGTGGTGAAGAACCCTGTTGAATAGCGATTTGATCATATCATTAGTTTTCTAGATTTGAATTTTTTCGTTTTTACGGTTTTTATTTTATTTCGCGATAATTATTCACCCGATTTTATTGTTTTTTTTTCGAAGTGTATGCCTTAACGAGATCTATAATATTTTTTTTTTTT
Source organism: Asobara japonica (assembly GCA_026005395.1). Taxonomy (NCBI): domain Eukaryota; kingdom Metazoa; phylum Arthropoda; class Insecta; order Hymenoptera; family Braconidae; genus Asobara; species Asobara japonica. The sequence goes on from BQMI01000167.1 coordinate 155,114, forward strand.
ATTTACGCTTCGATGCGATTATGCATACGTGGCGACCCTCCCACCGTGCCGATGGAAACCGAATTGTTCCCAAACTGTACAGCATTCACTTAATTTGACTCAATCAATGCAATGCCTACCAGACTTTACATTGCTCGGGTCAATTTACAATTGATGGAAAACCACGGAAAACCTCAATTTGTACAGCCGTTTCTTTGACGAAACTCCCGTTCGACTATAAATCCTTATGAATTCAAGAGCTGGACAATTCCACTCTACTATACCAATCGGAGAGTCCCCAAGCGAGGACTCGATCCGTGGAACTCGTGTGCCAAAGGCCAGCGCTCTAGCCACTCGGCCATAGCCGTCGGTAGATCTATAATATGGTTGCAAAACATTCAGTCACTTAGTTTGGGTACAATGAGATATTCGTATTTTTTAACTTTTGACTTTGGTTTTACTTTTTGTGTTTGTTCGCACTCTAGCGTCCGCAAAAATTGAAATAAGAACTTGAAATTTGGACCAAAGGTTCCTTTTGTTGTAGTGAAGAACCCTATTGAATGGCGATTTAATCGCATCATTAGTTTTCTAGATTTTAATTTTTTCGTATTCACGGTTTTTATTTTATTTCTCGATACTTATTCAATCGATTTGTTTTTTTTTTTCAAAATGTGTGCCTTAACGAGATCTATGATATGGTTGAAAAGCATTGAGTCAATTAGATTGGGTAATATAAGATATTCCTTTTTTATAAGTTTTGACTTTGGTTTTACTTTCTGTTTTTGTTCGCACTCTAGCGACCGCAAAAATTGAGATAAAAACTTGAAATTTGGAAGAGAGGTTCCTGTTATTATGGTGAAGAACCCTATTGAATAGCGATTCAATCGCATCATTAATTTTATACATTTCAATTTTTTCATTTTTACGGTTATTTCATTACTTCATCCCATTTTTTTCCCAAAATGTGAGTTTTAACGTTATCTATGAACTGGTCGAATAACATTCAGTCAATTACTTTGGGTAATATGAGCGATTCCTGTTTTTGATTAAGTTCGCCTGGAAAAAGCTTTTTCAATACTGAAACATTCTTATTTTGTGTGGATTGGACCATTCGGAAGCTTACCACCAATGAAATTGGGGGAAATAAAAAAAAACGTTGACATCTTTGACAAGTTCGAATGGGGGGACCCGAGTACCGCCTGCTTGTTTTCAAATGCCCAGGTGATCATCTATGACGTATCGAAATGGTTTTTTGGTATTTTTAGGAAATAAAAGTTTTTCTCTGTTTTATTTTCCAAGATTGCAACTCTGTAGGACGAAATCAATCAATAAATTGACTTGGCCTGTTTTTTTAACACAAAAGTTTTTTTGTTAACTTACCGATAGGAGAAGCTATTGTAATCACCCCGAAAATCAAAAGTAAAATTTTCACTTTTCTCGATGGTTGACGACATACTGATAAGTTTTCTGAAACATGTTCGGATGTGTGTGTTTTTTTTCTACTCTTTCTCTATTCGTATTCACCCACGTAACCGCTGGTAGGCATTACTTCATGGGCAATACTACGGATCAGAGTACCCACCCATTGCGGCTGGGGCCGACTTCGCCATTTCAGCTCATCGTATTTCTAATCATAGGGTAAACCTCCAGAAACCCCTGTGATACGATGGCGGGCGTCTACGATGGAACCCTCCTTCCCCCCCCCCCCCGCGCGACGGGTCGCGTTCGGTCCCGGCTCACGGTCTCACTTCATGGATACCGCCGATAGCACACACGGAATGTTCCTGCCATCGGTCAGAGTCCGTGAGAAAATATTTTTCAGAAAAAATATTTGCAGTGAGCGGGAATTGAACGCGGGACCTTTAGAATAGTAGGCAGACACTCTACCCACTACACCAAAGCCCCGTCACGTTCGGATTTGTGTGTGTGTGTGTGTCCGTCTAGGGACATAGAAACTTTGTCGGACTTTTCGGGAAGAACCAATGAACCTATTTGGGTTTTTTTTTTATCGATGCGTCTCCATGGCGCCCAGTCCGGAAAGGAGTGTCACAGTGAAATAACAATTATTTCTATTGTTATTAACAATGTCAATTATTTATAACGGTGTATCGCACGAAATATTATATCTACGCAAAAATGCCTTTAATCAATATTGTTCCCTATAAGAAAATACATATTTTATCTTTCTTGACTTTTTTCGTATCTTTAACCGTTTCATCGGTGGAACGTTATAAACAATCCGTTGATCAGACATTATACGCACGCATGCACACACACACACCTATACATTCAGGAGATTGGCTTCCTTCTTTCTCTTTTTTCTTTAAAAAAAAAAAACCGGGTGTGTCAGACTCACGCACGGCAGAAGTGAAACTTCTAAGTTGGTTGTTCCATGCATGCGAGCCCCGGTTTAGATCTCTCCCCCCTCTCTCGTGTTAAATTCAGGTTTCCATATTTTTTTTTCAGAAAAGCGTAAATATTACTCATTATTTTTTTATTATACATTGATAAAATATAGTTATAATTACAATGGAATCATAGGCACCTTTTCAACACATTTCTAGTATATACATCGATTGTATTCACAAATTATTAACATGACATCGCAAAATTTTCCGGATCACTCTCACAATAGTTATTTGCTAATATACTAATAATCGGCTTATGATAGCTAAAGTGGGAGATATATACATTTGCGCTGAAATTGTTGATGAATCGTGCGAAAACTGCGTCTATTGTCGTTCCCTGTCTAGTTGTACCAACATTTATATCGTTGACAATATCTAGATCAAAGACTTCTTTGAAAAATTTCAAAAGTTCCAACGATTCTTTGCTCGCGAAAATGACATTCAAATCTCCGGTAACGATCATTGGCAACTCATGGTAATTTTCATTTAACAGTCTTGAACCACCTTCCGTATATGCCAAGAGTACATGGTGAATGAACCTTTTGATTTCCGTGATAGATTTTCCGGGAGAAATATAAATTGATACCATCAGAACTTTTTTGCCATTTCTCAGGGAACATTCTACCCCGCACAAATCACCCACGGATGACACATTAGTGATTTGTGAGTGATGACCTCTTTGTAAGGAGAAACAAAGTCATCATCAAATTCCATGTTTGTTTCACCGTCATCATCACTATCCGTATCAAAATCCATATCACTTTGTGATTCATTGTTAGGAAGTTCCTGGGAAATATCTGCATGCTGCAACCATGAACTCACAGTTAATAAACTCACTATTATCGACTTTTTCTTTTCATTCTTTCGAAAATGATACGTACATTATCCCAATTATTCCTATTAGCATGATTCGTATGTGTTGTTCTTGCGTTTTGTACAGGTGCGTCTTGAATCTCATCAATCCCATGTGGAGTCCTTGTCCGTCGGATAGGTGCCTCGCGAATTCCATCAATCCCATTTGTGGTTCTTGGTTGTTAAATAGGTGCCTCTTGAATCTCATCTAAATTCTTACAAAATAAATTTATTTTATATATTATTATTAAAATCCGTGAGAATCCCGATCAATGTATTATAAGACGCAATTATTCACTTCGAACATACCATTTGAGGTATGTTTCTATTATTAATCTTAGTTGATTTCTTCCGCTGAGCTGTTGTTGTCTTTCTGGCAACATTTTGTGTTATTGGTTGAGACTGTCGATGCACCTGTACCGTATGTTGTATATGTTGTGGACCATCATCTGGGCTAAGGACTGGAGCAACAGGCGTATTGGGCTGAGTGACTTTTCGCTGTTGCTTTTCTTTTGATGACATAATGTTTGCAGCACCAGTTTCAATCGATTTCAACAATTTCTGACGTTCTCGGTACGCTTTACTAATCGCAGCTCGCGTTTTAGGTGGAGGTTTCGGAGGCCGTGCGAGTTTTCGACGCTATCTGTAATTCCTACTGTATTCAGCCCATTTCGTTATTGTGGGCTTCGGCTCTGCATTTGTTGCTGCACTTGATGCTTGAAGCGCGTCCACATTCGAATCCGTTGAAGAAATCACGCCCCTAGATCATATATTAGTGTTCTTATTTTCCAATCAATTTTATATTCCGATTAAAAAGCGTATTGATGACAGAAAGAACGCGACAAACCAATTTACCGGGGCTGTGTATTAATTACGAGTTTAGTGAATTTTCTATTCAAACCCACACGTTAACGAGGTTATGTATTCAAAATCCCCCATTCGTGATGTATTTCATCGTACATTTATGTGATATATTTGTTTGATATATTTACTTAATATATATTTACCTTGGATTGCCATGTATTTCATCAGGCATATTGGAGACAACTATCTGTTGATGAGTCGCATCTGATGCGCAAGTTTGCGTCACATCTGTCTCACTCTGACTCATTTTGCCCGTAACTTAATTGTTCACCAACACACACTGAATTTCCTCTAAATAGTTACTCAATAAAGAAAAATCAATAGCCGTAATACGTCTATTCCTTCGATTTAGCGATATTGTTAAAAACTATTAAGAATATCGCTTCGTTCAGTGCAAATCACAGGTCAACGCAATATCCCAACCTCGCTTTACACTTACTGAACGGCTGATGCACGGCGTGGGTAGTTTGCTATAGAGCAAACAGGAGAGAAAGAAAGGCATTCGAGAGAGAAGGGGAGAGACGGCGTGTCTCGGTGGCTCCCTCACATCGTTCAGCGCTTGCGATGCGAGAGAGCGACAGAGAGAGCGAATAGGCGAGAGTGGGAAGGAGCAGCTACTCCTTGGCCCCGTCCATTTGACGGATTTCGGTAACGCTCCGAACTTACCGTTTCACTCGCCTATTTTCAATCTGCCTTGGGGCCCCCGACGCGCCTAAAGAAGTTTCACTTCAAAAAAAAAAAAAAAAATGGTGTGTCATGAAGACACCCGACAGAAGTGAAACTGAATGATTGGATCGGCAAGGATTATTTAATTTTCTATGTTTAGAGGGAGAGGAATCATTTTAATTACGTGTCAAGCACTTCTTGATAGTAAATATTAATTTATTCATCATAATAATTATACTTTTTTCAAGATACAATAATATTAGTATGAATATGATCAATTAAATCTCAATCAGCTTCACCTTCATTCTCTGGTAGACTCCTCATGAACGAAATGATAGGTTTGTGGTAACTAAAATAGGTAATGAAGACTCTTGACTCCAAATTTTCGATGTAACGTGAGAAAACTGCATCGATCGTGGTACCATGGGGTGTAGTCGATTCAATTGGTGAATTGTTCATTTCCAATGACAATTTCTGTTGCAAGAACTGAATTAATGGCTTGGAATCCTCTGAAGCAAAATTAACATTAAAATCTCCACCTAAAATCATAGATATTTTGTCCAGCTCTACTCCAACTTCTGCAGCCCCCACTGGAGTATACGGCAGCAAGTGAAGGTGAATAAACTCTATTATTTTCGCCATCTTCTGATTTGGTGAAATATAGAGTGCTATAAGCATAATCCGTTGTCCGCTTTCTGTGCGACATTCAGCTGCACACATTTCTCCAACAGATGACAACCCAATTGAAAGCGATTCTAGTCGTTTCAAGTTCAGGTCCATAGTGGGTGTCATGATGTTCGTTCCATGAGCAGTATTGCAAAGTATTGCGACACCCCCTGCTCTCACATTATGTCTTTTGAACTGTACGACATAATTAAAATTGGGAACATCAATTTCTTGATCGTTTTCCTTCCACGTCTCTGAAAGTATCAATATATTAGACCGTAGAATCACCGGATCATTGAAATCTCCGCTGTGAGCTCCTAAGCTTTGGCAATTGAGGGTTGTTATTGATAAGCCTGGTCTGCTGATGAACTCTCGGAGAATGTCAGTCAAAGTTATCAATGGATTTGTTGATAATCTTCTAAATTCTGATTGTAGCTTGTCCATTGATTGAGCTTTTTTCCGTCCATGATAAAATTTGTTCTTTCCATCCTTCGCAACGATGTACAATCCCTGTATACTTGTGACACGGGACAAGGCTACGTAAAGAAGTTGTTGCAAATGTGTCTTTTCGTATTCATAGACGATTTGATTAAACGTACTACCTTGAGACTTGTGGATAGTAATAGCACACGCTGATACCAATGGCAGATGATTTGTTTTGACGGAAATCGTTTTATTATTGTTCATATATATCGTAGAAGTTCTTCGTGCAATGGGAACTGCCGTGTGGCTGATGTTGTTTGCTTGGATGAACGCAGCAGCTTTTCTCCGGACCTTCTGCCCCGTCTTTGGTGAATCTGGAAATTCCAGCCACACACGAGTTACTGCCCCTGACTCATCAGTTTCGATATGAACTAGTTTACCAACTGCTCCGTTTGCTAAACCATCCGAGACATCCACATTGGTTGTTATTATATACCATTTATCTAACACTAGTATTATCTCGTAGGGTAGACCTCCAGTGTCTATTACCGTTGTTTTATGCAATTTTTGTCGTACAAATGATTGTTGCTCAGCATTATGGCAGCCGGTGAATACATCAGTAGCTATTGAGACTGTTTTATTCTCTGCAGAATTAAGAATTGTCAAATTGTATTCGTTTACAGCATTATTTGTCAGATATAGCCGAATTCCATGTGGACAAAGACGATCTGCTTCCTCTCTTGTATAAAAACGAGACTCGATTAGGTGTATCTGTTGTTGATCCAATTCTTCGCCATTTCCAATTTTAGTTAATAAAGAGGAGAAATCAGCATTCGCTTGTCTCATGACTTTATCCAATTCATAAAACTTCAAGTCACGCCAAAGTGTTGGTGCTGCTATGCGTCGTTTTGTTGCTTGATAGATGGGTGTAGCACGCACTGGAGGTAACTGACGCAAATCACCTATGAAAATGATATCCATTCCTCCAAAATTATCTTGGAAATTTCCTGTTATTTGTTTTAACCGTGCGTCAATTTGAGACAGCAATTCCGCTCCTACCATACTGACCTCATCGATGAGTATAACTTGGACGTATTTGAAGAGCATTCTGTACTGTTGAGTCACTTCAATTGATAATGCTAATAGTTTTGGAAAGGGATATTTTCAATGCAGTGTGGATTGTCGTACCATCAATTGCTATTGCAGCCTTTCCTGTTGATGCACATGCGATGTAAGCATTGCAAAAACCATCATTATCTGTGAAGCGGTTATAAATTTCCATGAGGAGTCTAATAAGGAATGTCTTCCCACATCCTGCTGGCCCAGTGAAGAAAATTTATTATTTCAGTGATTATTTTATATTTCAGTTACGTTGGAGATTGCTAATTCCACGGTTCGTTTTATTGACGTATTCCACTACGCATGCAGCACATGAGTATTCTTCGGTGATAAATTGCACATCCATGTTTGATTTCAAAATATTGAAAATGAATGGGTTGAATGGATTATGCCACTTTTCCACGGGTTGACGTTTAAGAAATACTCTGGGACGATTGTTGCCAGCTCGAAGCACATTCATGTAGTAATCATCTGATAGTATTCCATTTCCCTGATAGAAACTATCAATATCAGCATAGTCATTGTTCTTTAAGTTTGTTCTTATCGTGTTGTAATGTTGTTTATACGTGTGGAATCCTGGTTCTTCTTTCTGCATTGGTGTCAGTATAGTTGTGTATCTGCATGGCATGAATGGAGCTTCAAATCTGCATATTTGATGAGCGTTCGCAGCTATTTTTCTGTAACATGTGAACGTGTGCTTATGTGTCTGTAGTTTGATGTTCCCCGACGATTCCGAAGTGGCCACTGATATCAATGTATCAACTAGTTCAATAGATTTTAGTCGGTCAGCACCTAGTGGATCCGCTGGAGCATTCTCAAGCCATAGCAGAATGTGTGCATGGGGGCTCCCACGATGCTGCAATTCAATTCTTTTAAAATAATGGACAACACGACATTTCCCGAAGGGAGAAGACTTTTTGGACTGAAGTATGTTCATTATAACATTGATGAGCTTATTAAAATAGAGGGCACATGTTACAGCATCTTCATTGATGAGTGTGCTCTTTTCAATATAATGGAGTTCCTGAACATCTTGTTCTGTAATTTCTGCTCCATTATTCTTCAATTTATATAATAATTGTAATAATGAGGGCCAACCAACTTCATTAGCACTCATAGTTAGGAATAACGTGGGTTTTCCGAGTTGTCTGATCATTGCGAATAAGTCGCTCTTTCTTTCAGCCCAATAACAAGTCGAGTTAGGGATACAACGTAGAAAAGCCAAGTTGCTTTCTATACAATGATTTATATACTCCTCTGATTGAATTTGTTCACGTGTAATTTTTGCGTCTTTACCTACGTGTTTAAAAGCAATGGATAGACTGTCACGGACTCTAAACCTCATAATTTTCATTGCCATATAGAGTAAATGATAAGGTGTAACCCCACGTCGATCAGATCTCCTTAGCTCACTGGTAGCCATCATGAATGGAGTCACATTGAGATCTTCACTAAAGCGCCGGAATTGTCCGAGATAGATAGTAGGGAAAGATAACTCTTCTGCATACTCATCAAATAATAGACTGTGAGGGACATTCATTTCTCCAGGAGCAATCCTCAAATATTTATCGTCATTCCAGAGTAATGTGTGTTGCTGAGCGAACAGGCTCTCCTCCATGGGGATGTCTTCACTCAGTTCATCTATAGGTATCTGCTGAACGACACAATCCTCATTAAAGAAAGATTCATCAACTTTGATGTCGTACAGTTGATACAATGGACTCGGTACTAAGCATCTTAGCCATATTTTAATATTTCTCTTGTTTATTAAACCTGTCAAGTAGCTTGATCGATGAATTCTTTTTCTCTTGATATGAACGTAAACACAGTGATCGTCGTCAATGTTCCTGGGCAAGTGATTGACCATTGTATTGACATCCACTGGAACATTGATCACCTGCCCCAAAATTCCAAATTGTCCATGCACATGACCCAATCTGCGAATTTGCATAAATGGAATTCTATGAGAAATGAGTCTCTCGGACACTAAATCTAACTTCGGAAGATGTGCAGGGATCGGGGGATATACAAAGCCATTTAATTTCGACAATGCTGGAATTTTGTCTCTCCTCAAAGCCTGGCGACAGCTGGTGCATGCCAGCTCATTATTACTTCTGAATTCTGGAAATTTTTGTTGAATACGAATTTCATTTTCAACGGATAGAGTCATTTTTAAACCATAATCTATCACATACACAATACGTAAAACCGAATGGATTATTTATAAAGTGACGGTGAAAGTTCTTATGTGCAGTTTTAAACTCATTAAAGTCTGAATATTGTAATCGATCACCACTATGTACATCACAATCAGGAGCAGGATGAGTCGAAGTCGTTGCTAATAGTTCATTCTCTGGATTATTTACACTATCGTCCACACTGTCACGTAAGAGGTTAGCACGTGTTTGCCTCCGTTCCCTGCTATCTCGTTCAATTTCAGTTCTACTTTTTTTCCGTTTTCTATTCTGATCAATTCCTTCACTCGCCCGTTTTTTCTCCCGCTACGTTTTTGTCCTTTCTGCACCCGACTTCGGCATATTTGCACAAAACTCTCGATTTAAGTAATGAAGACAGGCACAAAAACAAAATACGTTGCTTATGATCACTGTGTTAGAAACCAACAGCTGTTTTCCGCGATCGCGACGCCGCCTGAACGCAGAGAATGACATGAAAGACAGAAAGTCTTCCGTCTCATTCTCGCACGATACACGAAGGCCTCTCACTCTCGCCCGATAGATGAGACGGAAGGTAGTCCGTCTCACTCTCGCTCGATTCCCGGAGGCCTCTCACTCTTACTTACTACGTTAGAGCGAGCGTCACCAAAAAGGTTGCCGATCCAGATTTCAAAACCCTCCCATAAGAAGTTTCACTTCAAAAAAACACCTATACATTAACACGACCACACACACACATCTATACATCAACACACAGACACACTTACCTATGCATTAGTACGCAGCTACACACATACACACAGGGAGGTGTCGGTTGATTGGAGATCCGCACCCACACCGGAAAGAACAAATGGAGTCGGCTGGAATGTGCGAAAATTTGACATTGCCACCTTCCTTATGGCACTGAAGACTGCCCGATTAGACAGTAAGAATGCCACAGGAAAAGTAGACGAAACCATGCGGAGAGTCACCGACGCCTGCGATGCCACTATGCCCAGGAAATTTAGTGGAAACCGACGGCCACCGGTGTATTGGTGGAGCGGTGAAATCGCGACCCTCCGCAGGGAATGTTTCGCAGCGAGGAGAGCTTGGCAACGCGCAAGGAAGAAGTCCAACCCCGAAAGTCTCGAAGTGGAGTTTAAAGCCGCTAAGCGTAAGCTTACTAAGGCCATAAAGCTTCGCAAACGAGACTGCTGGAACGAACTGTTGGAGGAAGTGGAGAAGGATCCTTGGGGCAGACCGTACAAGGTGGTTATGACGCGGGTCAAGAGCCAGCCGATGTCATCACCAACCTGTCCTAGGCTCCTGGAGAGAATTGTCTCAGTCTTATTCCCCCAGCAAATGAGTGTGACTGAAAAGCAGGTGGAGGGTGCTATTATCGACGGAATACTGCCGATTACAGCTGAGGAACTATTGCAGGCCTGTAGTAGAGTGGGCAACAACAAGGCCCCCGGTCTCGATGGTGTGCCAAATATAGCGTTGAAAGCCGCCATCAATGCAGCACCCGGCATGTTCCTCGAAATGTATAATACATGCATCCAGGAAGGTATTTTCCCCAGCAGATGGAAGCAACAGAGACTCGTGCTTATCGCCAAGGGGAAAAAGCCACCGGACGAGCCATCATCATATCGTCCACTCTGTATGCTGGATACGGCGGGCAAGATCCTGGAACGCATTATACATCAGAGAATTGAGGCAGTGGTGGAACCCCTATTGGCCGAAGCTCAATACGGTTTCAGACGACGACGATCCACGTTGGATGCTATAGACCTGGTGGTCAAAACAGCAAAAAAAGCAATAGATGGCAGGCGATGGAAAGGAGGTACGAAGCAGTATTGCTTGGTTGTTACCCTGGACATCAAAAATGCCTTCAACTCGGTACGGTGGGATCCCATCCTCGCGGCATTGTCGAAGCTGCAAGTACCGGCATATTTGCAAAAGATGGTAGGTAATTACTTTACCGACAGAGTACTCAGATATGACACAGAGGTTGGTCCTAAAACATATAGGGTGACTGGGGGGGTACCTCAAGGCTCAGTGTTGGGTCCTCTTTTGTGGAATATCGTATATGACGACTTGCTCAAAATAGCATTACCGGCGGGGGCCAAACTCGTAGCTTTTGCGGATGACGTAGCCATAGTCATCGTAGGCAAACACCTTTCCACGCTCCAGCTCATTTTCGAGAATGTTTTTAACAAGATACGACAATGGATGGACTCGATTGGGTTACAACTTGCGGAGCATAAGACTGAGGCACTCCTCATTACGAGCCGGAAGAAAATAGAGACAATTAGACTGCAAGTCGGTGAGCACGAAATAATTTCCCAGCCCTACATACGGTACCTGGGAATTATGATTGATGCCCGACTTAGTTTTAGACAGCAAGCTCAACATGCAAGCAGTAAGGCAGGAGCAGTGAAGACTGCTCTTGCAAGACTTATGCCAAATATTGGAGGGCCAAAACAGAGGAGAAGGTATCATCAGTTGTCACGTCGGTATTAACATATGGTATTCCTATATGGAGTGATGCATTACGAAGCCAAGCATCTCGGCGGCAAATTGTTCCAGTCTACAGGCTGAGTGCCCTTAGAGTGGTCAGCGCATACCGCACAGTATCGAACGATGCTGTGTGTGTCATTGCTGGGATGCTACCTTTTGAAGTGCTAGCGGAAGAGCGTAGACGACTCTACACACGCAAAACATCAACCGAGCTGAGCTCAGTGGAACTGAGGACAGAAGAACGAAACCACAGCATCCAGCGATGGCAGCTGCAGTGGGACGCCTCGAGCAAAGGCCGGTGGACTCACCGACTTATTCCGAAGCTAGATGTTTGGCTTGACCGATCACATGGACAAGTCAATTACTACCTAACCCAGATGCTCTCAGGACACGGGTGCTTTCGGGAATATCTTCACAAATTTAAGCATGAGGATTCTCCGGATTGCCCAAAGTGTCCGAGAATGAAGGAAAACGCGGAACATGTTCTCTTTACGTGTCCGCGTTTCGACGTCCAACGAGCTGTATGGGAAAATAGCGCAGGCAAACCCATCAACCGTGGAAATCTTGTGGAAGTTATGCTGTCATCAGAGGCGGCATGGAACGCGACAAGCGACTTCGCAATGGAGGTTTTGCAGGAGCTGCGTCGCGAGGAGCAGTTGCGGAAAAATCCAGAGTAAACGGAGGATCTTCATACCGTTAACGAGCGGAAAGGATTCGCTACTGAGGAAGCCAAGGCTATCGTCCCCTACACAACGAAGTATTGCTCAGCAGATGTTCCGTCGTGTTCTGGGGACCAACCGAGCTGTATTGTATGTGACAAGGGGTATTGTCCTTTGCACGTTATGTTTTATTTGTTAATTCTGTAAGTTTGTTTAATAAAGGAAAAAGTAAGAAAAAGAGGAAGGAAAGAGAAAGAAGGAAGTGTGAGGAAGGAGGTTGACTTCCTTCTTTCTCTTTTTCTTTCAAAAAAAAAAAAAAAAAAACATACCTATGTATATGCATATACATACACACCTATACATCCGCATGCACACATACACAAACGTTGAAATGATTTAGAAACCTCTATGCTGAGAAAAATGAGGGATCGTAGAGAAAGGTAAGAAATGTTACTACATAGGAAAAGATGTCCAATCCGAGACTTTTTAACTTCCCGATTTAGGAAGTTATTGTAATCACCCCGAAAATCAAAAGTGAAATTTGTACGAGATTTTCACTTTTCTCGATGTTTGACGATATGCTGACAAGTTTTCTGAAATATGTTCGTATGTGTGTGTGTGTCCGTCTGTGGACATAGAAACTTTGTCGAACGTTTCCGGAAAAGCCAATGGACCAATTTGGGTTTTGTTTTTTGATCGATGCGTCTCCGTGGTGCCCAGGCCGAAAAGGACTGTGAAAGTGAAATAACAATTATTTCTATTGTTATTGACATTTTCAATTGTTATTGATGCTGTATCGAACGGAATATCATAGGTACGCAAAAATATCTCTAGTAAATGTTGGTCCTTATAAAAAAATTCATATTTTGTCTCTCTTGACTCTGTTCATATCTTTAACCATTTCGCCGTTAGAGCGTTGTAAACAATTGCAATCATTTACAACGAGAAAAGTGAGAGATTGGAAAGCTTATCGTATCCAATCTAATTGATTGGTTTCTAATGGTAAGCTTATGGAATCTAATTGATTGGTATCTAATCAATGTTGTTCCTTACATAAAAAAAGGTGTCTAGTGTGAGATTTTTTAACTTCCCGATAGGAAGTTGTTGTAATGACCCCGAAAATGAAAAGTGTCAGATCAATGAAATTTTCGCATTGGCATCATCCGGACACATTTTCAATGAAATGTCTGTGTGTGTGTGTGTGTGCGCGCGTATGTATGTACGTATGTGAGCATTTTTTTGTGACAAGAGTTCTCCTGAACAGCTGGACCGATTTGAATTTTTTTTTTTTTTCAAAAATTACATCTAGTCGTTGCGAAGAGTGCAAAACACAATTCCTTCAATTGTTATTAACAACTTCAATTGTCCAAAACGTTGTATTACAAAAACTGTGGGAGAGAGAGGAAAAAGTTTCCAACGAATGTTGTTCCCCATATGAAGATACATATTTTATGTTGAATGACTCTTTTTCAGAATTGCGCTAATTTACGAGATATCGCTCAATTACCAATGTTCGTTGTTTATATCGGTATATTTCGATGACCGATACAAGAGAAAGTATCAAACAAAAGTTGTTCCGCTCGTGAAAGTAGCTATTTCATGTTATATTACTTTTTTTGGTAAGTCTCATATTTTACGAGATACCGATAAAAATCGTAATAATTGATTAATAGTTGAATTTGCGTTACTGATATACAACTTGACTTCATACGTATATCGTCACACACATACAAACATACACAGATCCACTATCGGGAAGTTATAGATGCTACTCGTCGAGGGTCACACTCACATCCCATTTTTTTTTTGTGAGATCCCCTCCTATCTCCATGCACTCCTTCATTACACGTTCCCAGGACTCGATCCCCCATTCACACACCCTGCACCTTCTCTTCCATTCATCCTCCCAATAACTTGCCTCTCTTATGCGTTCCCCCATTCTGAACCTGAACATCACTTGCCTCTTGCTTTCTTTTTTCCTGGAATCAAAACTACCTCCCCCGTTGCTCAAACTCTATCGACGACTTGTTCTGTTCTCGTAATTTCCTTAACTTTTCTGCCCCTCTCCCCTCTGAAAACCTGCCTTCCTCTAACCTCCACGAAATCTTTCAACTCAAGATTCCACTTCCAAACCACCCCATTTATCCACAACACTTCACTTACCAGACATTTTAAATTACCCGTCCCTCTTTCTTTCCTCACCCTATTGCCAATCAACCATTTTCCCCTCTTTTCTTTCCACGTTAAATCACCCTTAATTCTTTCACCTCTTCCTTTCAGTCTGTTCTTATTATCAAACACCTCTTTCTTCTTGCCCATATTCTTGAGTTTGAACCATACCATTGCACCCCTCTCCTCACTTCCCGGCCCAGTCTTCCTCGTCTCGTCAACTGCACCCTCCACATGTCTCCACCAACTATTGCTCCGGTTCCAAACAAAACAGTAAAAAATCGCAAAAAAAACGAATTTTGTGCAAAATGACCAAAATATTTTCTCAATGTTAATTATTCAAAAATAATACTTTTATTGAAAAACTCAGAATTTATGTATACGCAACAATTATTCTGGTATTACGCGCAAATTTCATCTACAAATTTCACAAAACTCAAAAATTGCAAATACCTATTTCTTTCACAAAATTGAGATAAAAATCGAGATGAATTTTAGCCTTTTAAAAAATGAATTGGGGACGCTAAAATTGAATGCGATCCTTGTGGAGTCCTGAAGTACTAAAAATAATGGCGGATAAGAGCCCGAATTATGCGCGGCCATTCAGAAGTCGCTGATTGTTCATTTCAAACCGGCACGGCGATGAATTCACCTGAAAATGCTCAGGAGACAATAACATAAACTAAGAAGCAAGATACGATGAAATGTTGTGTCTCGGAATGTGCAAGTATATCCGCCAAAACGACCAATGTGAGTTTCCATAAATCTCCACCACAAGACCGACCCATGTCAGTAGTAACCTCAAACAATAATGGTGCTTCACGAACCATATTCCTCCACACATTGATTTCCTCCAGAATTAATGTCACCATTACGATACCCGTATCTAGGCATTCAAATTTCAATTACTCTCCACTTTATCTCTTCGATGCGTTGTCTATGTTGTTTTCACTATTCGCCTGGCCGGCTGTCATTCGCGCTCCGATTTGAACATTCGGGCTCTTATCTGCCATGTTTGTTAGCTTCGCGAGCGCCGCCATCGACAAATGGCGGGCCCAATAGTTACGCGCAAGTTTTGAGAGGGAAAAGCGCCATTCAGCGTCCTACGTGATTGGCACGGAGCGACCCACCCAGACCCGCGCTCCGGTAGGTGTCGTATACTTTTTATATCTGAAATTTCGTCTTCTAATTGATAAAGTATTTTTGTTTATTAAACTAGCGGTGTCCAAATGTGTGTGCCCCATATGGGGCACAAACAAAACTTCCCTATTTGGTATTTCAGTACAGCATAAACACGCAATCATTGTGATGACCAAACTCAACAGTGATATCAATAATTGAAATTGTAACTAATAATTACTGCTCACGATTACTTTAGTTTGATTTTTAAGCCCATAAAACTATTCAACTGGAATTCGTTCGCCTGGTTACCCCGCATCCACCTCTGCACTTACTTACTTATTCCGCTCTTCGACATTTTTCCAGCAATTGTCGACATATTCACTCACCAAGCATATTCTAATTTGACTCGCGATATGTTTTAACCTATATTGAAAAAAGTCATATTGAATGTGCATTTTTGTATAAGGAACAATATGCATTGTGATATGCATTGTGCCCATCTTTCAAATTGCTCAAACAACTATACCTCCTTGATTATGCAAATTGTGGAAACAAATCATAACACATCAAAGGTGTATTTTCATATAACGAATAATTCTCTTGTGAGAAGTTTCCCGATAACTTCAAAATTTCACCCGGTGAAATAGTATAAACAATCACAGTGGTTAATAACATTCCATATACTGCACGAATCCCATCCAAAGTGAAATCCGCTCGATTTTGCATGGAAACGCTTCGATTGGGAACGTCATGACTGCGCTGAGTTCATTCGTTCACTCATTACATGCATAACTGTTGAGACGGTCATACCTCCTTAATGATGCAAAATATCGAAGAAAGTCACGTTTATAAACTTCACCCAATCTCTAATAGTTTATGCTATAGAACATTATGAACAATTGAAATTGTTAATAACAATATATATACTGCACCAATTTCCTCCAAAATCTAATCAATTCTAAGTTACACGGAAACCCTTCGAACGCGACCTTGAAATCTTCCATAACTTCATTTGTTCATGAGAAATCGTTGCGCAAAATTTAGTACACATACACCCACACACACCCAGACGCCAACTTAGAATTGGACGGAGATCACTTTGGTATACTTAAAATCCTACTTCGATAATGAAACAACAAATTTCGGTTTTGGGTGCATTACAATCGCAACGAACAATCGGGAAGTTAATAATTTGAATTTCTACTGGGCCGATATCCTAGGTTTATTTATGTATTATTTTCACATTCAGTAATATTTTAGGATGGAATTCTCTGTTTCATTGTTTTAGTGTCACTAAGTAGAATTATATTAAATGAATTTATAATTTTTTTCTGACACGTGGCTCGACTCCTTATTAACTTCCCTATTATTCGGGAAGTTATTGTAATGCACCCAAAATCCAAATATGTTGTTTCATTATCTATCTAGGGTTTTAAGTATACCAAAATGATCCCCATCAAATTCTAAGTTGGCGGCTGTGTGTGTGTATGTGTATGTTTGTATGTATGGGTACAAAATTTTGCGCAAAACGAACGAATGAAGTTATGGAGGTTCTCAAGGTCGCGTTCGAAGCGTTTCCATAAAGCTTAGAACTGATTAGATTTTGGATGGAATTGGTATATCGTTATTAACAATTTCAATTGTTGATAATCTGCTCTTGCATAAACTATTAGAGTTGGCGTAAAATTTATAGAAGACTAGTGGTGTGCAAATGTGTGTGCCCCATGCGGGGCACAAACAAAACTTCCCGATTTGGTATTCCAGCACAGCATAAGAACGCAACCATGGTGATGAGCAAACCCAACAGGGATATCAATAATTGAACTGGCGACTAATAATTACTGCACCCTATCGATTCAGTTTGATTTTTAAGCGCCATGCAAATATTCAACTCGAATTCGTAATTTCTTAATTATCACGCTCTTTGATCATTCCCGCAATTGTCGACATATGCAATCGCCAAGTATATTCTAGTTCAACTCGCGATATGTTCTAACCTATATTGAAAAATGTCACATTGAATGTGCATTTTTGGATAAGGAAGAACCCTGGTGATATGCATTGTTCCCATATGTTAAAGTGCTCAAACAACCATACCTCCTTAATTATTCAAATTATGGAAAAAAACTCATTATATATAAAAGGTGTATTTTCATATAAGTAATAATTCTCTCTTGGGAAGTTTCCCGATGGCTTTAATATTTTACTCAGTGGAACAGTATAAACAATTACAATTGTCAATAACCCTGCCTATATGGCACGAATCCCATGCAAAGTGTAATCCGCTCGATTTTGCACGGAACCGCTTCGATTGGGACTGTCGGGACAGAGCTGTGTTCATTCGTTCACTCATTACAGACATAATTATTGAGACGGTCATACCTCCTTGATTATGCAAATTGTCAAAAAAAGTCATCCCACAGAAAATACGTATTTTTATACGGGGAACAACTTTTTATATAAATTTTACGCTAACTATAATAGTTTATGTAATAGAACTGTTGGACTTGCTGGGTTTGAGAAAATAAATAGTACACCTTTAGTAACTCTGAAAACTCTGCTTTAATGTAAATAGTGGAAAAGCACCAGTTAGGTTTAGCACGCGTATGTTACTCTCACGAGTGGCAAAACGGGAATGACTGACTGGCATGGCGTCGGTGCCATGGTAACTTCGCTGTTTGGCGCGCCACTGTGGTGGCAGCACCTGACGGTTGGACCGGTCGGGAATCTCCGCTGCAACACTCCCTCCATTCCCTACGGCTCAACCGTCTGAATCCTCCAGTTCTGTATACTAGTTTTTGTCTGGAAGAAAGCGAATTAAATTAGTCTCTGATCTCTAGTCTATTTTTCATCTCTTATACTCTACGTCATAAAGCTATCAACCAAGTATTTGTGTGCATCTATTGCCAATGGTTTGGTCATACAGTCTGCTAGATTTTCTTTGGTTGCTATCCATTCTACTCTAATTTTGCCTTGATTCCTTTATGAAATCCTCACGATTCTCTGCTATAGTTTGTCTAATCCCATTTTTCTCTCTTTCTCTCAGCTGCTCTCTGATGACTCCTATGCTATCGTCAAAAGCCTTCAGCTTATGACTTCCCTCTTTCTTGGTGCATTCTCTAGCTGCTTTGTTGTCACACCAAAGAGTGATTGGGTAGAAAGTTTTTCCAATAATGCATCTAGTTGCCTTGTCCAGCGAAATCAGTTCAAAGCCTGATTCGCTATTCGCTAGATAATACGCATGGCAACTTGATTGAGTCACAGTACTGTGTTTGTGGCTTCGCCAAGTGATTACGTCTCCGAACATTCTCACAATATATCCAGCGGAAGACGTTGAGTCTTCCTGATTATCTCTGAAGCTTGCATCTGTAAATCCTTCTAGGTCTTGCTCTGTTCCTCTGAATTCAAGCCCCTTGTTAGGAGTACCTTTCAGGTACCTGAACACTCGTTTTACGCTCTTCCAATCGTCTTCGGTTGGCTCTGATTGTTTCCTTGCTAGATAATTTACAGCAAAGGAAATGTCCGGACGTGTGGCGTTAGCCAGATACATCAAGCTCCCTACAGCTTCTCTGTACAGTGCTCTAGTGATCTCAGTATCAGTTTTCTCAGGAGCTTCCTTTCTTCTGTTTCGTTTGGTTACCTGTCTGGTTACCATTGGTGTACTCTGAGGCTTACACTCTGACTTATTGAATTTTTCCAACATCTCTTTAATGTATTTGGGTTCGTTAATGCGCATTCGGTTCTCTCCTCTATTTCTTTTAATTTCCATCCCCAAAAGCACTTTTGGCTCCCCAAGGTCTTTCATATCAAATGCTCTATTTAAATGTCTCTTAATCTCTGTCATTTGTTCGGTGTCATTTCCAGTTAATAGGATGTCATCTACATAGAGTACTAGGGTCACCATTTTTCCCTCTTTCCTCCAAGTGGAAAGTTTATCATTTCCTCTCCAAATCCCTGATTCCATCTTTTGGGACTGGTTTTTAGGCCATATAGGGCCCTTTCTAGTTTGCAGATCTTTCTGCGATTTCTGTCACTTTCTAGTTCCATTCCATCGGGAATTTTCATATAGATCTCTTCTTCTAGGATCCCATTCAGAAAGGCTGTCTTGACGTCCAGTTGGCACACATCTAAATCATACTTATTAATGATTGCCAAAGTAGCTCTGATTACAGGCAATCTTGAAACTGGAGCGTAAGTTTTACTCAGGTCATACAGATTCTTGTCTTTAAATCCTCTGATGACCAATCTGGCCTTGAATCGAACGGATCCGTCTGCTTCTGTTTTTCTCTTAAATACCCATTTGGAATCTATTATGTTTGCTTAACTCTCAGTTATCTCTGGTTTGTTCAAAGTCTCCAAACTTTTCTTTCATTGATCTGAGTTCTTCTTGCACTGCTCTTTTCCATTCATCTCTTTCATCTGTTTGCATGGCTTCTGAGTATGTTACTGGTTCCGGTATTGCCTTGGTTATAAGGCATTGGGTCTGTCCTGGAGTTGCTCTTATCTCAGGTTGAGATATATCAATTATGTCCTTGCTCAGATATACGCTTCTCTTCTGCGCCTCTGCTTCTATTCTCTTCTTGCTTCTGGTGGTTGGAGGCGGAATTTTCATCTCTGTCTTCTGATCTTGGGATTTAGTCCTCTGTTAGGATTTTAGTGGTCTTCCTCTCTTCTTGGGTTCTGTTTCCTCTTCCTGAGGCATTTTGTCTCCCTCATGTTCCTTTTGTACATTCCAACTAATTTCCTCTGATTCTCCTACTAACTTCTGTTCCTGGTTTTCTGATGTCGTTTATATTCGTTTGCGTCCACTCGCTACTCATTGAACCTGACGTTTCTGGATTCTAGAATTTTCCTACTACTAGGATGCCATAGTAAATACCCTGTATTCGTATATCCTACCAGAACAGCACAGCATATCCTACCGATGCATCCGAATCTTCTCAGTTTCTCCACGTGGCTTTTAGCTTCAGGAGTGAATCTTTCCAGTGGGGTCTGGAATGCAATGGACTTGTCGGGTGTTCTGTTGTATACGTGAACAGCTGCATCAACATCAAACTCCCACATACTCTGAGGTAGGCCTGAGTCTATCATGTACGCTCTGACTTTTCTTTGGATGGTCCTGTTAAATCTCTCTGCTATTCCATTGTGCTCTGGTGTGTACGGTGGTGTCAGTTCCAGCTCCATCCTCTCCTCGTCCAGGATTTCAATGAACTGTTTCCCTGTAAACTCTGTTCCTTGATCTGATTTTATGTAACAGACCTTTCCATCTCTCCCTATTTGGTTTCTGAACGAAATCAGCATTTTCTCTAAGGCTTCTCCTGATTCGTCTTTCGACTTCAGTGGGTATGCTCTTGCCATCCTGGAGTAATCATCCACATAGATGCTGATGAATCTCTTGTTCCCAGGGTATGACACGGGTTTGATTGGTCCCATGGTGTCAGTGTGTATGGTCTGAAGTGGTCTAACAGCTCTAGTTCTGTCCTCCTTGAAAGGCAGCTTGCTCATCTTTGCCAGTAAACACACTTCACAATCTAGTATTGAATCCTTCAACCTGAGCCCTTTCAAGTACTCTGTAGTCATTTGAAGTTTTCTCAAAACTCTCAGTAAAGCATGGGCCAATCTGATGTGCCACATCATTCCTGTATCTGGTATGTCTTGCCACATAAGGCCTCCTTTTCACCCACTGTGGGTTCCTCTGTGTTTCTGAGATTGTTATCTTCGTCTTTCTCTGTAGTTTCAGCTGGCTCTTCTGTGACAGTAGCTGCTCCCTTTTCTTCTGTTGGCTCTTCTGGGGATGATACCTTTTCGTCTGTTGTCTCTACGTCTGTCTCTGTCTCTTCAGTCTCTGGATCTCTAATTGATTGATTTTGCCTCTTATCAGTTGTTACAATTTTCACTACATAGCATGCACTAGTTTCAATCTTCTGATCATCTTTTATGATTTTACAATTTATTAACCAATTGGGTTTGTTGTAAATACCCCTCAACACTGTTTCATCTGTAATTTTGTTAAATACTCTCAATGTTTTATCGTCGAGATAAATACTCAGTCCTCTGTCTGCTAACTGTCTCAGTGACAAGAGATTGTCTGAGATGTCCTCAGATGCAATTACATTTGTTAAGTTAATCACTCTATCATCGGGTGACTCGGGCCTTACCAACATTTCCCCTTTGCCATTTATTATAATATCAGCTGTTGTATTTTCATTGGCGCTCTTACTAAACTTATTCGTTACCTCCTATAAACGTTATATCATTTTTATGTAATGTCTTACCCGATTCAGACGCCTCTCTCACTCTTTTTATTCCCCTCTCATTTGGCTGATTGTCTGATCCCTTTGCTCTGCCTCTAAAGTTACTTTTGTCATTTGCCTTGCTGTTGTACACTCCCTTATACCCCTTTCTCTAACTTTGATTCCCCCCTCTATTCTGTTGGTAAGGGTGTACTCGGTTATAATGATAGTTACCTCGGCTTCCTCCTGGCTTGGGACGATAATTAGGGCAGTCTTTTCCCTTGTGGGTCTTTATATCTCTGCAGAAATAGCAGTACCATTGCTCCTTCTTCCCCAGGGGGCAGTCGTCCAGCCAGTGCCCCTGTTGGTTGCAACGATGACACTTGCCAACATTCTCCCCCTGGGTCATCATTGCTCTCTGGACCTTCTTTTCCTCACTCTGTTCTGTCTTAGAATCTGATTCTAACTGTAGTAGAAAGTTTTTAATGTCATTTGTTTGTGTTGCGTTTGTCTCGTCAATATCTCAGCAGCTCTGATCTCAGGTGTTGCCTGAACAACAGCTTGATAAAAGGCTGACCTCTTTTTTATCTCTGTTAACTCTATCTGGTTCTCACTGGCTTCATAATCTCTTACAATTGACAAATCTTACATTTCAAAACTATCACAAAAATCATTCACAGGCTTCCGGTCTCATTTTGATTGCGTATAATTTTATTCGAATTGTGCTCGCATTGACATTGTTCTCAATTCTTCGTGACACTTTTAACAAATTTACAATATGCTCTGGATCTGTCTCATTCACAATCTTTTTATGATAACAATCATCTATTCTGTTAATTATTATGTCTCTGGCTAAATTCTTTCTCTTTTTCATTTGACTCTCATTAATGACCGTTGAGTCTCCTTCTGATTTGTTGATAGTGTCTAGTAAGTCATGAGTCATTAATTCTGATTTTAGTGAATCATACCCCAAATTTATATCTGATTTCGTCGTCAATTTATAATCGCGTTTGAGATTCACTTTCTGATTAAAGCCCTGTTCTACTGCCTGTCTTATTGAACTAATTTGCTCTGTTTCGTCTATTATGTTATTTTTCAGTCCCTGTATGTTGGAAATCTCTATTCACTTCTTTTTTGCAGGGGGCTCTGAATTGGGGGTGCATTGCTCTATGGGTACATTATGGCTGACATAGTAACTTTTATTGTGTGTCACCTCTGCTCTCTTCAATTTGCAGCGCTCAGCTTCTGCCAGGTTTTTGGATGTGATGGTTACCGTTTCCATTGCCGCCTCCAGTCCTCTAACCGACTCCCAATTTTGGTTGGCGGTTCTGTCCAAGCACCTGAGGACACCTTTCAGGTTGAAGGTCAGAACTGATAATTCGCTGGTCGTTGTGGTAAAGGTGTCAACCACCCTGGCCAGCTCATGGGTCATCTTTTCTTGGGAGGCGAGGATCTTCCCCATGCTCTTCATCATCGTTTTAAGAAGTGTCCTCTCCACTTGACTGGACTGCCCTCTGATTGTCCCATGAGTAGTTTCCGTGTCCTCTGTTCTCTCTCCCTCTCTGTACTCTATCTCTCCGTCTGATCCTCTGTAGGAACCAGTCTGGCTCTGGACCTCCGAATGCTTGGATTCATTGTCATCTGAATCCAGCTCTTGTGTCTCATGGCTCTCCTCAAGGTCCTGATCTGACTCTCTGGGGTTCTTCTGATCTGCCATCTGTACAGGGTTTTTAAATGAAAACATTAATTTGCATATATAGATTTTCCTAGACATCTCGTTTCTCTGATACGAGTGTGATTCTGATCTAACTCTGACTCTGACTCTAAGTTACCAGGTAACTGTCCATTTTCAGTTTTAGTTTATAATGTTTCATTTCGTGCTCCAGAACCAGTCTGCCCACACTGCGTTCAAACTGATTGGAAACTGAGAATTGGCTCCGCCGCAGCACAAGCATACACACGCACACCTGTACCGAGCGTATATTACACGAACGCAATGTAATTTGCTCGGAGGCGGTTGGCCACGCACGCGTGTAAGGCACTGTCGAAGTTCCCGTGTCCCCGCTTACAAGTGTTGGTTTTCAACGTACAACATATATATACCTTCAATTGTCCTGCACTATGTTTATTTGAAATTGGGTATTTTCATATAGTATCCTATTTATTCTGTTTTAGTCCATGATTCTGTTTTATTCTGAATTGTTCTCAACTTCTATTTATCCTGAGCGGTCACTATATTTATCCAAATTTTGACCCATTTAGATGTTTTTGGCAGAAGGGGAGGTTTCATGGGTGATATGAATTATCACTGTATTTTCTCCCTCCTAATTCATTGAACCCATGAGTTGTTTGAACTTCCCCTCTAAAACTTTATCTCACCCAAATTTCATTTTTGTAGTATTCGACAATCATAAAATTCAAAAAAAATCTGGTATTATATTTCATCTCCTCTGGAATTCTAAATAAATTTCTAGCATATCTAATTCTGATCTGATTTTGCGTAGATTGTCGAAAAAGGAAAGAGGAAAAAAGAAACTAAGAAAAACCTGGTTATTTTCCCTATTCTCCATCCCGGAAATAAGAACAATATTTTATTTAATTCATATTAATTTTGCCGCTCATCTGTCAAGATGACTGCTCCCTCCGTTTAGCGCGGTAAATAAGTTGTTGCCTCCTCGCGTGGTGTGTGAGAGAGAGATCGGTGACGTCATGGCGCCCCGCCGCCGCACAGCAACAGGTCCGTTACTGCTCCCGCGGGGTACCCATTGTTTGCGCGTCCCCCCTTCACCCCACTTTTCACCTGTAATTTCCTGTATTATCTCTATTCCCTCTTATAATTACATTTAATTTGCCTGTTTTCACTCTATCAATTGGGTTTATCCCCCTTTTTTCCACTTTTCACGTAGCTACATTCCCCTCCGATCACTTTCCTAAGGACCTGTTTTCCCCTCTTATTACTTTTCTACTTGTGCCAATTTCCCTCTTATCACTTTTCTACTTGTATCGGGTATTTGTTATAAAAATCCCACTTACCTCTGCCTTATTTTCCGTTGCAATTTTCTCTGGATCTCTGTCGTATGCTTCTGTCACTTTATTTCACTCAAAACGCCCAACAAATCTCAAATGCCCATAACCTGTTGGACTTGATGGGTTTGAGGAAATAAATAGTACACCTTTAGTAACTCTGAAAACTCTGCTTTAATGTAAACGAGACCGAAAGCGCGCTTCGCGCGCTGAATTCCACTTTGCCATTTGAGGTAATAATATCTTTTGCGGAGTTCAAAATACTGGCAATCATTGATTCCGAAAAAATGAGAGCTTTCAATTTTCCAATGTGGAGTACCCATCTGTTGCTTTTTCTGTAATTATCGCGTACATATAAAATTTGTCAATACCGGACAGAATATGTAAAACACTCGAAACTTAATAAACTAATATAAGCTCAAAAAATATTTTGTGCATGTAATTTTTAATAACTACATAAGTTATGATAACTTGAACAATTGCCATACTTTCGAAAACTAAAGCCGAACCGATATCCCAAATATCGATGTCTATCGACGCAAAGGCGATTACCAACCAACTTTACGATGTCATGTGACCAATCTGATCAGCCAATGAATGAACCACCATTCAAAAATGAATTGTGACAGACCAATAAGGAATGGTCTTACGACTTTCGACTCTGACGATGTTCATTTTTGTGTATGCACTTTCATGAATAGGATAGTGGAAAAGTACAAGTTAGGTTTAGCACGCGTATGTTACTCTCACGAGTGGCAAAACGGGAATGACTGACTGGCATGGCGTCGGTGCCATGCCAATTTCGTTGTTTGGCGCACCACTGCGGTGGCAGGACCTGACGGTTGGACCGGTCGGGAATCTCCGTTCCAACAAGAACATTATCAACAATTGAAATTGTTAATAACAATATATATACTGCACCATTTTCACCCAAAATCTAATCGGCTCTAAGTTATATGGAAACGCTTGGAAAGCGACCTTGAGAACTTCCATAACTTCATTTGTCCGTGAGCAATCGTTGCGCAAAATTTTGTAGACATACATACACACACACACACATATACCTACCCACACACAGACGCCAGCTGAGAATTTGACGGGGATCCTTTTGGTATCCTTAAAGCCCTAGTTAGATAATGAAATTACAAATTTGGATTTTTGGGGCATTACAATAACTTACTGAAAAATCGGGAAGTTAAAAATCGATTTCGGGGTCATTACAATAATTTCTGCAAAATCGGGAAGTTAAGATTTCTATAGAAAAAAAAGCACGGTACCCGGAATCGAACCGGAGTTCCGCTCTCATTTGTGTTCGCCTAACACTGATTGCATACATCTTTATTCCACTGGCCATACCTCCTTAATTATCCAAATTATGAAAAAAGTCATTCTAAATAATATCTGTATTTCTGCATGTGGCACAACTTTTCTTAAAGAATTTCCCCGCTAGCTCCAACCGTTCGTGCTGTAGAGCGTTATGAACAATTAAAATTGTTTATAACAATACATAGGCTGCACCGATTTTCTCCGAAATCTAATCAACTCTAAGTTACGCGAAATCGCTTCGATTGCAATCTTGATAACTTTGATGACGTTATTCGTTCATGAGCGATCCGGGATCAAAATTTTGGCCACATACATACACACACACACACATCGTAGACGCCATCGTATCACAGGGGTTTCTGGAGGTTTACCCTGTGATTAGAAATACGATGAGCTGAAATGGCGAAGGCGGCCCCAGCCGCAATGGGTGGGTACTCTGATCCGTAGTATTGCCCATGAAGTAATGCCTAACAGCGGTTACGTGGGTGAATACGAATAGAGCAAGAGTAGAAAAAAAAAGAAAAAAAAAGAGAAAAAAAAACACACATACATACATTTACTCGGAATTTGATGGGAAGCATTTCGGTATACTTAGAACGCCAGTTACAGGCCGAAATGCAAAAGTTCGATTTCGGGGTGATTAATATAATTTCCCTATCGGGAAGTTAAAAAGGTGATCCCTATACAAAAAAACATGCTTTATGTAGAATGACTTTTTTCGATAATTTGCATAATTAAGGAGGTATGACCGTCTGAACAATTATGTGTGTAATGAGGAAACGCATGAATGTCCCAATCGAGGCATTTCCGTGCAAAATCGAGCGGATTATACTTTGGATGGGATTCGTGCAGTATATGCAATGTTATTAACAATTGTACTTGTTTATTCTGGTACACTGGGTAAAATCTTAAACTTATCGGGAAAGTTCTCAGAAGAGAATTATTCCTTATATGACCCACCTAGGTGTGAATACACCTTTTATGTGCAATGACTTTTTGCATAATTCGTATAATTAAGGAGGTATGGTTGTCTGAGCAATGTGAACTTCACGAACAATGCATATGACCAGGGTTGTTCCTTATACAAAAATGCACATTCAGTGTGAGTTTTTTCAATACAGCGTGTCCCGCAACTGCGCACTCTAAATTTGAGGGTGGGACGAGGGCAAAAATTGGAGTCGAAAGTTCCTTTTCCACTTTTCTCTCCGAGGCCCCCCCACCGAGTTACTCAATTTTTAAATGAGCGAATCAGAGCGTAGCTCCGCCCCCTTGACCAGTGGTTCTCCATTGAATAGTTATCAATTAGTTTTCACATGTTCCACGTCACATGTCCCATGTGTGTACACACACACATACTCATACACATACTCATACTCATACGCATACACATACATGTACACATACTCACACACATACAAGGGACGGGGCTTTGGTGTAGTGGGTAGAGTGTCTGCCTACTATTCTAAAGTCCCGTGTTCGATTCCCGCTCACTGCAAATATTTTTTCTGAAAAATATTTTCTCACGGACTCCGACCGACGGCAGGAACATTCCGTGTGTGCTATCGGCGGTATCCATGAAGTGAGACCGTGAGCCGGGACCGAACGCGACCCGTCGCGCGGGGGGGGGGAGGGAGGGTTCCATCATAGGCGCTGGCCATCGTAGCATAGGGGTTTCTGGAGGTTTACCCTGTGTTTAGAAATACGATGGCCTAAAAATGGCGAAAGTCGGCCCCAGCCACATGGGTGGGTGTCCGGTATGCGCCCTGAGGGAATGCTTACACGGCCGCTACCGAGGGCGTACAAATGAGAGGGACGGAGGAAAAAAAAACACATACACATACACATACATCGGAGAAACCTAACTCCCGATACCAAGGGTGCCAAGGGTGGGCTCCTTATAACAGCCTATGAAGCAAGCATGAACAGTGATGATAACACAATTGTATCCCACGCGGATAACCCCCAAAAGGGAAATTCCGCCGTCGGTTCCGATCAGGTCAAAGCCGTGGTGGCCGGCGCTGGCTCCTCGGATTGTGGGAAGAGCCGACCATTACGTGATTGTCCCCGGGTGGCCCGCTTGGCCCGAAATGCTACAGGTGGATTACAAACTACGATGAAGACGACATGGGATCAGCAGGAAAATGATCTGGCAACGCTGGTGAATTTTCTTACCGAAAAAAATCGAAGAACGGTCAACGAAGAGATCCGAAATCTTGCTCGGAAGATCCAAACATCCGCGAAGCGGATAAGAGCCATGACGGAAAGTAGAGTATTCAAAACACCCTTGCCACCAGCGGCATGGCTGACACCCCCAGGTGCCAGATTGTTCCAGGCAAATCAACGGAGCGGCCATGATCCCATCGAAAGACCGGGAACATCCCAAGCTACGCCAACAAGACGGGATAAAAGAAAGGAGAGAACGCCGCCCAATGACACAGCAGGAACGAATCTCAAAAGTGCTCTAACAGTACCCATGAATGTGGAGGAGCTGATGAGTAATGAGACTTCACCAAGTGGAAACAGGGCCACGGACGAAGTATCCAATCCGGAGATGGAAGATGATGAAAGTGATTGGGAGAAGAGCAAGAGACGAAGGAAAAAACGGAGGCCGTCCCAAAACCCCCCAGGAGTTACGCAGAGTAAACCTAAGCCGAAGAAGAAAACAGCTATCCGACCGGATGCGCTGATTATTCGTCCGACCGGTACGGAGATGTACTCGGAAGTTTTGGGCCGAATAAAAAAAGACCAGAGTGTCTATGCGGCTAGTGCATGCGTGGACAAAATACGCAAAACAGCCGCAAGAGATGTTCTGTTAATTCTTGCCAGAGGAAAGAAAGAGCAAACCATTCAGCTAGAGAAGGCGCTGGTTGGAGCCCTCAAAAATGACGCAAAAGTCCTTAATAAAGGACCACAAGAAGAACTGGAAATAAGAGACCTCGATGAGGTCACAACCAAAGAGGATATTCTCGATGCCTTGAGAAGAGCTGACGGCGCGGATAGTGACGTCCCACTGAGTGCCATCAGGAGCCTTCGGAAGTCATACAGAGGAACACAAACAGCTACAGTAACACTTCCTTCAGCTACGGCAAAGAACGTATTGAGCAAGGGCAGTGAAATATGAATAAGCCTAGTATATGCCCGTAGTGTGACAGTGGTAAGACCCATGAAGTGCTTCAAGTGTTGGCAGTACGAGCATCTTGCCGTTAATTGCAAGAGCTCCATTGATCAATCAGACCTATGTTATAAATTCGGTGAAAAAGGAAACAGAAGTTGCGATTGTAAAGAGTCTCCGAAATGCGTTGTATGCATAGAACTGAAATCCACGGAAGACCATGCCCATGTAACTGGTAGCATCAAATGTCCAGTCTACCAGGGTGCAGTCCAGAACATCCGTACACAGCCATAGTGCGAGTGTTACAGGTGAACCTTGCTCACTGCGCAACAGCACACGATCTGCTGACGCAGACGGTTCGACACCTGAAGATCGATGTTGCTGTCATTTCCGAACCTTACAGGAATCTCCATTCCCAAAACTGGGTGACCGATACTAGCAATAAAGCCGTCATTTGGTTCTGCGGCGGTTTACCGTTTGAAGCATACGATGGTGTCGAACAGTCTGGATTTGTTGTGGTCAAGGTGAATGGTATCTATTTCTATAGCTGCTATGCACCATCAAGCCTTTGTTATGAAGACTTCGCAGCATTTCTAGATAGACTCGTGATGGATGCGAAACAGCATGTCCCGGTGGCCATTGCGGGAGATTTCAATTCCTGGGCAGACGACTGGGGTAGCAAGGTGACGAATCAGCGAGGACGTGCTTTACTAGGAGCCTTCTCGACTTTAGATGTTGTCCTATTGAACGATGGAAGTGAACCAACATTTCGCAGAGGACAAGCAAGCTCAATTATAGATCTCACCTTTGTCAGCAGTAGCCTGCTGAAAAGAAATTGTGCATGGGAGGTATCTGAGATCTATACTGCCAATGATCATAGAGCGGTACTCTGGGAGGTGTCTGTTGACCGGAGGTCCGCGTCCACATCAGAAAGAACAAACGGAGTCGGCTGGAATGTGAGAAAATTCGACATTACCACCTTCCTTGTAGCACTGAAGACTGACCCCATAAACGGTAGCAATACCGCAGAAAAAGTCGACGAAACCATGCGGAGAGTCACCGACGCCTGCGATGCCACTATGCCCAGGAAATTTAGTGGAAACTGACGGCCACCGGTGTATTGGTGGAGTGATGAAATCTCCGGAGGGAATGTTTCGCAGCGCGAAGATCCTGGCAACGCGCAAGAATGAAGTCCAATCCTGAAAGCCTGGAAGTGAAGTATAAAGCCACTAAGCGTAAACTCACCAAGGCCATAAAGCTTCGCAAACAAGACTGTTGGAACGAGCTTTTGGAGGAAGTGGATAAGGATCCTTGGGGCAGACCGTACAAGGTGGTTATGGTGCGACTTAAGAGTCAACCGATGTCGTCACCGTCCTGCCCTGAGCTCCTGGAGAGGATTGTGTCTGTCTTATTTCCCCAACAATCAAATATTACTGGGACGTATGTGAATAATGGTATCAACGACGAAATTCCACCGATTACAGCTGATGAACTATTGCAGGCCGTAGTAGAGTGGGCAACAACACGGCCCCTGGTCTCGATGGTGTGCCAAACATAGCACTGAAGGCCGCCATTAATGCAACACCTGGAATCTTTCTCGATATGTACAATGCTTGCATTCAGGAAGGTATCTTCCCCAGCAGATGGAAGCAACAGAGACTGGTACTGCTTCCTAAGGGAAAAAAGCCCCCGGACGAACCGTCATCATATCGTCCACTCTGTATGCTGGATACTGCGGGCAAGATCCTGGAGCGTATTATACATCAGAGAATTGAGGCAGTGATGGAACCCCTATTGGCCGAAGCCCAATACGGCTTCAGACGACGACGATCTACGTTGGATGCTATAGACCTGGTGGTGAAAACAGCGAAGAGAGCGATTGAGGGCGGACGATGGAAAGGAGGTACGAAACAATACTGTTTGGTTGTTACTCTGGACGTCAAGAACGTTTTCAACTCGGTACGGTGGGATTCCATTTTGGCGGCATTATCGAAGCTATCTGTACCGGCATATCTCCAAAAGATGGTAGGTAACTACTTCACCGACAGAGTTCTCAAGTATGACACAGAAGTAGGCCCCAAAACATATAAGGTGACTGGGGGTGTACCTCAAGGCTCAGTGTTGGGGCCCCTTCTGTGGAATATCGTGTACGACGAATTGCTGAAACTGGCACTGCCGACAGGGGGCAAAGCTCGTGGCGTTTGCAGATGACGTGGCTATAACCATCGTGGAAAAACATCAATTCACGCTTCAGGTCATTTTCGATAATGTTTTTCACAAGATACGGAAATCGATGGACTCGATTGGTCTACAACTTGCAGAGCATAAGACTGAGGCACTACTCATCACAAGACGAAAGAAATTGGAAACAATCACGCTGCAAGTCGGCGAGCACAAAATAACTTCCCAGCCCTATATACGGTACCTAGGAATTATGATTGATGCCCGGCTCAGTTTTAGACAACAAGCCCAACATGCAAGCAGTAAGGCGGGTGCAGTGAGAACTGCCCTTGCAAGACTCATGCCGAACATTGGAGGGCCAAAACAGACGAGAAGACTCTTGTTGTCATCAGTTGTCACATCGGTGTTAACATATGGTATCCCCATATGGACAGATGCCCTACGAAGTCAAGCAGCACGACGGCAAGTTGTTCCAGTCTACAGGCTGAGTGCCCTGAGGGTGGCTGGCGCATACCGGACAGTATCCAAGGAAGCAGTGTGCGTCATCGCTGGGATGATACCTATCGAAGTTCTAGCGGAGGAGCGTAGACGAGTCTACACACGCAAAACATCAACTGAGCTGAGCCCAGTAGAACTGAGGAGAGAAGAACGTAACCACAGCAGCCAGCGATGGCTGCTACAGTGGGACGCCTCGAGCAAAGGCCGGTGGACTCATCGACTTATTCCGGAGTTGAATGTTTGGCTCGACCCATCACATGGACAAGTCAATTACTACCTAACCCAGATGCTCTCAGGACACGGGTGCTGTCGGGAATATCTTCACAAATTACAGCATGAAGATTCCCCGGATTGCCCCAAGTGTCAGGGAATTCAGGAAAACGCGGAACATGTTCTCTTTGCATGTCCGCGTTTCGACGTCCAACGGTCTATATGGGAAAATAGCGTAGGCAAACACATTAATGTTGGAAATCTTGTGGAAGTTATGCTGTCATCAGAGGCAGCATGGATCGCGACAAGCGATTTCGCAATGGAGGTTCTGCAGAAGCTGCGCCGCGAGGAGCAGCTTCGGAAAAATCCAGAGTAAATGGAGGATCTTCTTACCGTGAATGACCGGAAAGGATTCGCTACTGAGGAAGCCGCGGCTGTCGTCCCCTACACAACGAAGTGTTGCTCCGCAGATGTTCCGTCGTAATTTGGGGATACTGGGATACAGAAGGTTGTCCTTCTACTAGTGTAGGCCAAGGGGTATTGTCCCTTGTTTTTGTTTTTTTTGCTGTATTTGTACTTTTAATTTGTAAGTTTTTGACGTGACAACGTCTTATAATTCGATAGAGCCGGCTGCACGCACGAAAAAACATGACTCATGCGGCGTTACCTCGCTCTGAGGCGTTCCATGTAAGGCTTGAAGTGCAAGCGAGAGCGCGGAACGAGCGACAAAGAAGCACAATCGGCCTTTGCGTTCGGCAGCGTTCGACATCCGTCTCTCTCCTACTTGAGTGAGCGATGCGTCTGCGAGGACAGCTGCTATACTATAGTACATTTACATGTTTTGATCGATTATCAAGTGCAGTGAAAAGTGAATGTGGTGTCAATTGTTTAGAGCAACGATAATTACAGCGATAAAGGTAATGATTCTTTCGATATTAATTATATATTCAGTGATATATTGTCGAATATTCGTGCTTTCATCATTAAAATGAATAGCATCCGTCCGCTAGTGGAGCGATTGTAGGTTATGCTATAATTGTCAAAATTAAAACAATAAGTTAACAGAACTATTTCACGTTGAGTAAAAAATCGATGGCTTTACTATTCAATCGAAATAATTATCGAGCGTAGCTATGATTTAAAAAAATTAAAACATAAATATTAAATCTTCCACATATCACAACACCGTGTCTGAAATGACAGGTTGGACCAGCCATCTGTCAAAGGGAACATTTTCTCCTATATCAAACACATTGAGGCGGGCTTTTTAAAAACTAGATACGAAAATTTTAATGTTTCCAATTTTTAAATTTTAAATGTAAGATTTATAAACAATAATTCAATCATTGTTTATTCTTATAATGAATTATTCAAAATTATTACTTTTTTATAACAAATTACAATAAAATTTGCAAAAATAATTAAGTAACTAATTGAAAAAATTTAATTATATTATTAAAATAATAAAATCAAAATTTAAATTTTAACAATTGAGTAGAAATTTGAACAATAAATTTTATTCAAGTATTTTGTTGTATTTTTATTATTTAAATTTAAAATGAAGAATTGAATGATGAATTTTATGAAAATTTTTTTTATATTGTATCGAACGACGATTTATTTTACAGAACCGCTCACAATCCCACCATGGAAAAAAAGCCTGACGAACCAGAGGATGTCACGAATAAGCCACTACCTTCGATGAGTGAACCCACGGAGGTTCAAGATGCTGTAGCATCTACTTTAGCAACGCCATTCGCGCAGCCAATAATCACTGCTTCAAAATCGAAAGCTCAAAAACAACGTGAGTACAGACAGCGTATCACAGCATCTAGAACTCCTGCTCAGGCGGCTGCTGCGAGAAAATCGAAAAACGAAAGACAACGCAACAACAGATTACGCCAAGCTGCTAACTTGGCTATTGCCAGTAATTCTGTTGAAACGACAACTACATCTCCATCTCGTTCAGGGGAAGAGTCGAATAATGTCCAAACTAGAAGTCAACGACAACACGCGCAACAACAATCTAGCACCACTGCAGATCAACCTGATGAGCGTGTCAATCTCACGAATGAGCTACTCTGTCCTGCAATTCCGGTTCCCATGGAGGTTCAAGAAGCTGTTGCATCTACCTCTGCGACGCTATTTGCAGAACCAACAACTGCTGCTCCAAAAACAAGGGCACAAATACAACGTGAGTACAGACAGCGGATTGCTGCATCCAAAACTCCTGTACAGGCAGCAGCTGCAAGAGAAGCACGTAATGTCAGAGATCGAAACAACAGATTACGCCAAGCTGCTGACTTGGTTATTGCCAGTGGTTCTCTAGAAGTGACAACTACATCCTCATCTCGTTCAGGGCAAAGGTTAAGCACCGTCCATATTGATACTCAACGACAATTTACCAACCAACAACGTCGAACTTTAGCAACAGAACCAGCAGAAACTACTGTACAACCAAGTACTTCTTCAGATCAAATTGAAGTTCAAGCACAATCTACTTGGAACACTAAATGGTCATCATCAATCATAAGATTCAAATCTACTTTTTTGGACAATGATTTTGGCTACGCTTGCTCGGTCTCTGACAGACTTTGGTTTAGAAACGACCTTAAACCCATCACTGTAGCACAGCTGAAGGTAATTTCGGATTGGTTTATCAAAGAAAATCGACAACTGAGCAGCGAAGAATATGAACTGGTTTGCAATACTTGCAAAAAGTCACTAAACAAACAATCGATGCCACCGCTAGCAAAAGTTAATGGATTCTCATATCCTGACCCACCACCAGGCCGACCACCGTTAGATCCCATCAGTGAACGATTGATTTCGCCTCGTCTACCATTTATGCAAGTGCGTCGTCTGCGCCATGATTGCTCTTATGGAATCATAGGACAAGTGATAAACGTACCAGTCGACGTTCAAGAAATGGTAAAATGTTTGCCGCGACAATTGGATGAGGACGACGTTATTAATGTAAACATTAAAAGAAACCTTGCCCACAAATCTGTTTACATTAGCGGATACATGTCCAAAAGTACAGTTACTTCGTGGTTAACTGTTCTGCAGAACTCTCCATTATATCGTTTGTACGAAATCAAAGTGGACTTGTCGAGACTGAATCATGCTTTGCCAGACTTCGATGACGTAGAGGATGACCCGTCAAACCGTATAGAAAATATATCCGCAGAACAGAATCCTGAATCTGAAATTCTCGCTTCAAGACAACATACCGTGATGTGGAACGAAGAAGATTGTCTCAATATCGCACCAGGACACCGGGCAACTCCCATCAACATCATTTACGACCGTCATGCAGAAGAGTGATTCCCATCAATATACTATGAAAATCCACGTCGATTCCACATGGGAGTTTCAGTGACACCTTACATGATGGCAACCTCTTTGCCATGATTCGTCAACTTGGTAAACCAACCATCTTTCTCACTATAAGTGCAAACGAAATACGATGGATGAAATTGCTTGCTATACTTCTCAGACTGAGCAATAAATATCCTGGAAAATCAGCAGGAGATCTTAACACTTCCGAGCGGTGTACTTTAGTTAGTGACGATCCTGTGACGTGCTGCATTTACTTCTACAAGCTCGTCGGTTCCTTGATGAAAATGCTGAAATCCAAACAGTCCTATAATCCATTCGGAGAGTATTTTGTTAGAGATTACTTCATTCGTTTTGAGTTCCAGCATCGAGGAAGCCCCCACGCATACATTTTATTGTGGTTAAACAACGACCCACATGGAACCCCGTCAGAAAATATGCCAAAAACCATTGAGCTCGTAGATAAATTGAGTACGGTAGCCCGAAATGATGTACCTAACAATTCCATCTACGCGAACCAGATACACAAACATACTTTCACATGCACGAAGCGAGGTGAGACAATTTGTAGATTCGGAATTCCGTACTGGCCAATGTCTACGACTCGTGTATTGGTTCCAATGCCTCAGTCTGATAAACGCCGTCGAACACTACAACAGAAGGCGAAGGAACTGCGTACTTCACTCGATGAACGTCGGGACGCGGGCATGGATGACTTTCTTGGAGCTAATGGTTTGACACACCATTCATACCTGGACATTGTGCGCTCAACGTTACGCAGACCAACTCTTCTGTTCAGACGAAACTTTGACGATCTTATGACAAACACGTTCAATCCGTACATTGCTGGCGAAGTCAACTCAAACATCGACATTCAATTTATCTTGGATGAATACAGCTGCGCAGAGTATGTTGTGGAGTACGTAAATAAATCAGCTCGTGGAATGGGCAATCTACGTCGTGAGCTTACTACGATGATGCAAGAGCATCCCGAACGGGACGACACAGACCAGTTGAAAGCTTTAAGCATCAAGCTGCTTAACGCTGTGGAGATGTCAGCGCAAGAAGCAGCATGGTATCTCCTACGTCAACCAATGAGCGAGACAAGTCGTCAAGTTGCGTACATTCCAACAGTATGGCCGACGGTAAGACAACGTTGCCGCAAACGTCGTCAACAAATCTACCGCGAAGGGCTTGACGAAAACAGTACTGATGTCTGGACCAAAAACATAATTCAGCGCTATGAAGAGCGTTCTGCATCTTTAGAACAAGTGTATTTAGCTGAGTTTGCATCGTGGTATGCTGAAGCTAATGATTTCGTTGACGAGGAGGACGACGTGCACGTGGATGGCGAAGAAGATCTAGAAAGTGAACCCGTAGCAAGTATGTCAAGAGCACGAAATCAATACCGCAAACGACTAATCGGACGCGTTATACGGTACAGACATTACGACATGGACGAAACTGTCAATTATAAACGAGAAATGGTTCTATTATACGTACAATTCCGCAACGAAATTGTTGATCAAAATAAATTTCTCCAATTATTTGACGACAACAAAGACGCGATCATGGAACGCCGTAGTCAATTCGAGTCTAATTTGAACATTGAAAACTTCATGAGAGAACTTGAAGCGATGATGATTTTGCAAAACGAAGACAACAGTAATTTGCGGGAAGAAGAATCCAGAACAGCCTTTGTTCAACAGTTGTTAGGAGAGGATGGTGCCGAAAACGTCGATGATGTTCACCAAATCGTCTCACGACAAAGATTCTCGATTGTAAAGGAACGCAGCAATGTAATGTCAAAGCAACAGTATTGTGAACTTGTACGAACAACTAATCCGGAACAACGACAGATCATTCTTGAGGTTATACATCGATTGCATGGTTGTGGAGATTACACTTCTGAAGCAGTTCAAATTTTCTTCACGGGTCCTGCAGGCTGTGGAAAAACTTACACGTTAAAGTGCCTCATGGAGACATACAACCGCTACACTCAGGAGCACAACTCAATGAACAACGCCTACATTGCCTGTGCAAGCACAGGTAAAGCCGCTGTACCTCTTGGTGGCACTACAGTCCATTCAGCGTTTCGTCTCACAACTTCTCGCGTGACGAAACTCTTATCCACAGAAAATTTGCAAGCTCACAGAAACATGTTCGTAGGCGTCAAAGCTAGTTTCATCGACGGGACCAGCATGTTAAGTTCAGCTATTCTTCAACAAGTTAACTACCGATTGCAGCAGATTACTGGCATATACGACAAACCTTTCGGAGACATTCACGTTATACTATGTGGAGATTTCAGACAGCTTGCACCTGTACGAGCAACTCCATGTTATACTATACCGTTCAATCAATTAGGAGGTCCGATTCTTTGGCACAGCATTGGTTACTTCCCATTGGTTCGTGTTGTGCGACAAACCGATGAGCGGTTTTCAACGATTCTAAGAAAAATCGGCGATGGACTTCAACTAAGCAACGATAATATCTCCCTTATTGAGTCCAGACATAAAACTCAGGCTTGGTGCAAGGAAAACGTGCCTCATGCTGTCAGGCTGTATTATAGTAACAATGACGTGGATTCGTACAACCGAAGCGCAATTCTAAATGCATACAACTGTCTCGCACATGATATTATGCTTGGTTATTCAAGTGAACAAGAAAGAGACAATACCAAGGTAAACTACACAAGATGACAGTGGCAGAAACCGATGGAGTACCGTACCTGCTGCCATTGGCAGAAGGATATCCCTACATGATAACTTCTAACATAGATGTCGCTGATGGGTTAGTAAATCGATCTATTGGTGTGTTGCGACATATCGAACGTCAGCAGTCAAATGTAGATGACAATTCTGCAGAAGCAGGACCATCGACCAGTACAACTTCGCCAGCAGCTAGAGAAGAAATTGTTACTTTATGGTTCGAGTTTCCAGAAGAAACAACAGGAACCACAGCCAAAGTTAAATGTCGACCTCACGTGCAAAGCAAGCCAAATACTTTGTCTACAAACTGGGTACCAGTTTATAAGAAAATAGTAAACATTACGCTCACAAAAACTATAAAATGCAAACGAAAACAGTTTCCTTGCGTTCCTGCTTGTGCCATCACTATTCACAAGTCACAAGGTGGGACGTTTACTGTCATTGTTTATAAATACTCATCCAAGCAACCGCAACAGTTGGTGTACGTGGCGCTGAGTCGGGTAACAAGTTTAGAAGGCTTGCATATTATCACCGAAAAAGATGCTCCATTTCGGTTTAAACACGGATGGGAGGGAAACGATTCACAGACAACAAGAGATATCCGTAACGAATACATTCGACTTCGTGGACACACACTTCGAACAATTACTGATAATGCAGTAAAATTCTGTAATGACTCAAACAATGCAGGACAAATTTTAATAACGACCCTTAATTCACAGAGTTTGCCTGCTCACTTTGCAGATATTGAAAAAGACACAGTGATTCCAAGGTCTGATTATTTGATTCTGACTGAAACGTGGATGCGTGACAATTGTGATCCAATTTCAATTGAAAATTTTGAATGTGTAACCCGGCAGAATAATCGATCTGATTCTGAAACAAATGCAGCAGGTGGAGTGGCAATTTATAGAAACTTATCATCGACATCCACAGCCAAAATTCTCAACGTTGAACTTTCGGATACAACCCGCCTTATTAGAAACACTGGTGACGTTTGCTTAGCAGAAGTTACATGCTTCACCGCTGATACCACGTTCAAAATGGTTCTTGGCGCAGTTTATATTCATCCCG
The DNA here is from genome assembly GCA_026005395.1 of Asobara japonica. Classification (NCBI taxonomy): domain Eukaryota; kingdom Metazoa; phylum Arthropoda; class Insecta; order Hymenoptera; family Braconidae; genus Asobara; species Asobara japonica. The sequence continues at coordinate 194,422 of BQMI01000167.1, forward strand.
GAGCAAGTATTTCTAACATCAGTGTTCTCCTACATCAAGCACTATTTCCGTATGTTTATAACAGCCAGTATGTATATCCCATCATGGAAGTTGATACCGATATACCAATTCTTCTTTGTGGCGACTTCAACACAAATGTGAAAAATGACGAAACATTCATCAAATTCATGAAAGACATGTTTAATGTCGATTGTGCATCAGACGTTAATAACTCAACAACACTAGGAGGCACCACCATCGATTTGACTTTTTCAAGACACATTAAACTCGACACACTACCTTTCATTTCCTACTTTTCCTATCATCGTCCTATTCTCAACAGAATAACACAGATTGTAAGAAATTAAATATTACACATGTTTAAAAGTTGTAAAACAATTGCTCAACGCACATTTATACTTGTAAAAACTATTAAATTGTAAAAAAAACATTGACATAACTGTATTTATGCGTACAAATAAATCTAACTTGATCAATTTCATTGTGATTTCCAATTACCTCCTTCTCTATATACATACAAATCTATTAAACAAATTAAATTAAAATTTTCTTTTGAAAAATGCTACCATTCCATCAGTATTTTCTTAAGACGTTGTCATGTTCAACTATCGTCAGTAAACCGACTTTACAGACAACCATTTTTTTTGGTTTGTTTTCAACGAAGATTTAAAAAAAAACGGAGAAAAGAGAAAGAAGGAAGCGTGAGGAAGGAGGTTGGCTTCCTTCTTTCTCTTTTTTCTTTAAAAAAAGAAAAAAAAACACATACACATACACATACATGTACACATACTCATACACCTACTCATACACACATAGGACATGTGACGTGGAACATGTGAAAACTAATTCATAACTATTCAATGGAGAACCACTGGTCAAGGGGGCGGAGCTACGCTCTAATTCGCTGATTTGAAAATTGAGTAACTCGGTGGGGGGGCCTCGGAGAGAAAAGTGGAAAAAGAACTTTCGACTCTAAATTTTGACCTCTTCCCACCCTCAAATTTAGAGTGCGCAGTTGCGGGACACCCTGTATAGGTTCGAACATAACGCGAGTTGAACTAGAAGATACTTGGTGAATGTATATGTCGATGATTGCGGGAAGGATGTCAAAGAGCGGGAAAGTACAGAGCTAGAGAGGGTATCTAGGCGGACGAATGCCAGTTGAATATTTTTATGGGGCTTAAAAATTAAAGTAAATCCATGCAGTAATTATTAGTCGCAAGTTCCATTATTGATATCACTGTTGGGTTTGCTCATCAGAATGGTTGCGTTCTTATGCTGTGCGAAATACGAAATCGGGTAGTTTTGATTGTGCCCCGTACGGGGCACACACATTTGCACACCACTACCTTTAGTTCTAAGTTACCTTAGTCCTAGTCATGTGTACGAGTGGTGCATTTCGTTGGAGATTTGGTTAGCGTTGCCGAGGGTGAGAATTTTACAGTTGACCACTTTGGCAAAAGTGATCTGGCGCTCAACATTGGTTTCGTTAGTTAGCCGTGGGGATGGATACTTCGGTGAATACGGATTAATTTTGTTGAAAACCCAAGAACTCAAAACACCAAATTCTAACTATTCATTTACTTTTAAGACAATTCTGTATTTGATCATTTATTTACTTGACGTTTCCAATTACAAGTGTCCATTCCTTCCATTGAGACAACAAAAAAAAATTGAAAAAAAAGATTTAAACTGTTTTTTGTTACTTTTTTTTATTCAATTTTTTCACTTTAATGGAAGTTTTACAGTTGAATGGTATTCCAGAAAGAAGACACAAAAGTAAACACACTAATTTTATTGTTTTCGTTTTTCAATCGAACTTATATTTGTTCCATTGGAATAGCAGCAAAAAATGAAGGATTTTATGCGATTTTCAATCAATTTTTTCAGCAAAATGCAGTTTTAAAGTTCAACAATTTTTTTGTTAATGAAAACGGCAAATTAAAACCCCTAATTTTCAGTTTTTGTTTATTGACTTCTTTTTCTTGATAAAACGTCTGTTTTTCCAAATTTGAACCACTTTTACATATGAACGATTTTGAAAGAATAAAGACGAAGAAATTAAACCCCCAATTTTATCATGTTTCTTTTTGAATTTTCTTTTCTCAATAGAATATTAAACATTTTTAAGAATGATAGGGCATTACAGTCCATTGTAGCGAACAAAAAATATGGTGCGGCTAAGCTACCAACCCTATTCCCCAGGCTAGAGAATTATCACCAGCAGTAACGCTCTCATCTTGACAACGTTGCAAGGAGCGTCCAATCATGGGCCCCTCAGCGTATACGAGTATATCTATGTGTGTAAGTCGAAACGTCATGGCGTCAAATGATCCGGGTAAAATCGTACTTGATAAAAATGGCATAAGACTCGTCATATGGAAGCGAAAACGTGTGTCGGGAAATTTATCAACAGAGATTGAGCCAGGTGCAAGTGGGTAAAAGTAGTAAGAATTGTGTGAGTGTACAAATGAGGAGGAAAATGGCTGGGTTGGACATGAGTTTTGAAATTATTTATGATACATTTCGAACTCATCAAGAGAATGGCATAAAAACACTTCTGGGTGTTGATGGGAATGAGGTTGTAAGAGATACAAAGACCAAAAAAATTATCCAAAGCATTGCTGATTTTTTAACGAAATTTCCTGGTGACATATAATTCTATCTTTAAATTGAAGTTTACGAGTTGTTTGAGGTTTAAGATCCATGTAATGTGTAACACTTTTCCTCGATTCTATCCGGAGAACCAAGGAGAGTTATTTCTTTCATCCATTCCCACATACAGTGACTAAAGGTGGGGGCGCCAGCTACCTTTTTGTGGACCAAAGGTAAGGAAGAAAAAACCAGAAACCAGAAACAAGCGAAAACAAAAAGAACTAGTGGTGTGAGCATGTGTGTGCCCCATTCGGGGCACAAAAAAACTTCCCGATTTGGTATTTCAGCGCAGCGTACTAAATTTATTCTTTTCCAATATATCCTGGTTCATCAATGTGACATAATAAACAGCTGCAGATTTAACAATTCGAAACTGATTCATTTATGAACCAGATAATTAGGAATATGTGAGTAGACGTATGGCGAGCATGAGGATGCGATTTATGCGGGGCACTTGAGTGGGAGTAAGTTGCCAATAGAGATGCGGCCGCCATACAAACGATGACTTTAATATTTTACCCAGCGGAACAGCATAAACAATTGTTGATAACATTGTATATACCCTGGCGTTTAAAGCGCCACTGAGTTCGGTGGTCAGCGGTGGCTGTTGGTGCTTGATCGGTGGATACTTTTGTTGGGTCCAAAAACGGCAGATTTGACACATAGTCTTCTTTGTATTATTTTTTAAAATATTTTTTGGAAGTATTTTCGATAATTCAAAATGCTTAATCAGTTCATTATTAGAAATCCCTAGGATTCATGTTGGAGGGCAACACCGCGAGATGGCGGCAGCGCCGACTTGCAGACGTGCATAGTTGTTGTAAGGCAACAGCATTCGGTAAGTTGCAGGCCGGCCGTCCGCGGCGTCAGTAAGGGGTGCCGTTTTGTTGGTTTTTTAATAATTTTGTTAATAAGAAGGTGATAAACAATTCAAATGGTTAATAACAATATATGATCAGGTCTAAATTGACAAATGGACAAGTGACAAATCGACAAATTGACAATTGACAATTGACAAACTGCCAGTTGATAAATTGACAAATTAACAATGGGCAAACTGACAATTGACAATTGACAAATTGCCAGTTGACAATTGACAAATTGCCAGTTGATAAATTGACAAATTGACAATGGGCAAACTGACAATTGACAATGGGCAAACTGACAATTGACAGATTGACAATTGACAGATTGACAATTGACAGATTGACAATTGACAGATTGACAATTGACAGATTGACAATTGCCAGATTGACAATTGCCAGATTGACAATTGACAGATTGACAATTGACAGATTGACAATTGACAGATTGACAATTAACAGATTGACAATTGACAGATTGACAATTGACAGATTGACAATTGACAGATTGACAATTGACAGATTGACAATTGACAGATTGACAATTGACAGATTGACAATTGACAGATTGACAATTGACAGATTGACAATTGACAGATTGACAATTGACAGATTGACAATTGACAGATTGACAATTGACAGATTGACAATTGACAGATTGACAATTGACAGATTGACAATTGACAGATTGACAATTGACAGATTGACAATTGACAGATTGACAATTGACAGATTGACAATTGACAGATTGACAATTGACAGATTGACAATTGACAGATTGACAATTGACAGATTGACAATTGACAGATTGACAATTGACAGATTGACAATTGACAGATTGACAATTGACAGATTGACAATTGACAGATTGACAATTGACAGATTGACAATTGACAGATTGACAATTGACAGATTGACAATTGACAGATTGACAATTGACAGATTGACAATTGACAGATTGACAATTGACAGATTGACAATTGACAGATTGACAATTGACAGATTGACAATTGACAGATTGACAATTGACAGATTGACAATTGACAGATTGACAATTGACAGATTGACAATTGACAGATTGACAATTGACAGATTGACAATTGACAGATTGACAATTGACAGATTGACAATTGACAGATTGACAATTGACAGATTGACAATTGACAGATTGACAATTGACAGATTGACAATTGACAGATTGACAATTGACAGATTGACAATTGACAGATTGACAATTGACAGATTGACAATTGACAGATTGACAATTGACAGATTGACAATTGACAGATTGACAATTGACAGATTGACAATTGACAGATTGACAATTGACAGATTGACAATTGACAGATTGACAATTGACAGATTGACAAGTGACAATTGACAGATTGACAATCGACAGATTGACAATCGACAGATTGACAATCGACAGATTGACAATCGACAGATTGACAATCGACAGATTGACAATCGACAGATTGACAATTGACAGATTGACAATTGACAGATTGACAATTGACAGATTGACAATTGACAGATTGACAATTGACAGATTGACAATTGACAGATTGACAATTGACAGATTGACAATTGACAGATTGACAATTGACAGATTGACAATTGACAGATTGACAATTGACAGATTGACAATTGACAGATTGACAATTGACAGATTGACAATTGACAGATTGACAATTGACAGATTGACAATTGACAGATTGACAATTGACAGATTGACAATTGACAGATTGACAATTGACAGATTGACAATTGACAGATTGACAATTGACAGATTGACAATTGACAGATTGACAATTGACAGATTGACAATTGACAGATTGACAATTGACAGATTGACAATTGACAGATTGACAATTGACAGATTGACAATTGACAGATTGACAATTGACAGATTGACAATTGACAGATTGACAATTGACAGATTGACAATTGACAGATTGACAATTGACAGATTGACAATTGACAGATTGACAATTGACAGATTGACAATTGACAGATTGACAATTGACAGATTGACAATTGACAGATTGACAATTGACAGATTGACAATTGACAGATTGACAATTGACAGATTGACAATTGACAGATTGACAATTGACAGATTGACAATTGACAGATTGACAATTGACAGATTGACAATTGACAGATTGACAATTGACAGATTGACAATTGACAGATTGACAATTGACAGATTGACAATTGACAGATTGACAATTGACAGATTGACAATTGACAGATTGACAATTGACAGATTGACAATTGACAGATTGACAATTGACAGATTGACAATTGACAGATTGACAATTGACAGATTGACAATTGACAGATTGACAATTGACAGATTGACAATTGACAGATTGACAATTGACAGATTGACAATTGACAGATTGACAATTGACAGATTGACAATTGACAGATTGACAATTGACAGATTGACAATTGACAGATTGACAATTGACAGATTGACAATTGACAGATTGACAATTGACAGATTGACAATTGACAGATTGACAATTGACAGATTGACAATTGACAGATTGACAATTGACAGATTGACAATTGACAGATTGACAATTGACAGATTGACAATTGACAGATTGACAATTGACAGATTGACAATTGACAGATTGACAATTGACAGATTGACAATTGACAGATTGACAATTGACAGATTGACAATTGACAGATTGACAATTGACAGATTGACAATTGACAGATTGACAATTGACAGATTGACAATTGACAGATTGACAATTGACAGATTGACAATTGACAGATTGACAATTGACAGATTGACAATTGACAGATTGACAATTGACAGATTGACAATTGACAGATTGACAATTGACAGATTGACAATTGACAGATTGACAATTGACAGATTGACAATTGACAGATTGACAATTGACAGATTGACAATTGACAGATTGACAATTGACAGATTGACAATTGACAGATTGACAATTGACAGATTGACAATTGACAGATTGACAATTGACAGATTGACAATTGACAGATTGACAATTGACAGATTGACAATTGACAGATTGACAATTGACAGATTGACAATTGACAGATTGACAATTGACAGATTGACAATTGACAGATTGACAATTGACAGATTGACAATTGACAGATTGACAATTGACAGATTGACAATTGACAGATTGACAATTGACAGATTGACAATTGACAGATTGACAATTGACAGATTGACAATTGACAGATTGACAATTGACAGATTGACAATTGACAGATTGACAATTGACAGATTGACAATTGACAGATTGACAATTGACAGATTGACAATTGACAGATTGACAATTGACAGATTGACAATTGACAGATTGACAATTGACAGATTGACAATTGACAGATTGACAATTGACAGATTGACAGATTGACAATTGACAGATTGACAATTGACAGATTGACAATTGACAGATTGACAATTGACAGATTGACAATTGACAGATTGACAATTGACAGATTGACAATTGACAGATTGACAATTGACAGATTGACAATTGACAGATTGACAATTGACAGATTGACAATTGACAGATTGACAATTGACAGATTGACAATTGACAGATTGACAATTGACAGATTGACAATTGACAGATTGACAATTGACAGATTGACAATTGACAGATTGACAATTGACAGATTGACAATTGACAGATTGACAATTGACAGATTGACAATTGACAGATTGACAATTGACAGATTGACAATTGACAGATTGACAATTGACAGATTGACAATTGACAGATTGACAATTGACAGATTGACAATTGACAGATTGACAATTGACAGATTGACAATTGACAGATTGACAATTGACAGATTGACAATTGACAGATTGACAATTGACAGATTGACAATTGACAGATTGACAATTGACAGATTGACAATTGACAGATTGACAATTGACAGATTGACAATTGACAGATTGACAATTGACAGATTGACAATTGACAGATTGACAATTGACAGATTGACAATTGACAGATTGACAATTGACAATTGACAGATTGACAATTGACAGATTGACAATTGACAGATTGACAATTGACAGATTGACAATTGACAGATTGACAATTGACAGATTGACAATTGACAGATTGACAATTGACAGATTGACAATTGACAGATTGACAATTGACAGATTGACAATTGACAGATTGACAATTGACAGATTGACAATTGACAGATTGACAATTGACAGATTGACAATTGACAGATTGACAATTGACAGATTGACAATTGACAGATTGACAATTGACAGATTGACAATTGACAGATTGACAATTGACAGATTGACAATTGACAGATTGACAATTGACAGATTGACAATTGACAGATTGACAATTGACAGATTGACAATTGACAGATTGACAATTGACAGATTGACAATTGACAGATTGACAATTGACAGATTGACAATTGACAGATTGACAATTGACAGATTGACAATTGACAGATTGACAATTGACAGATTGACAATTGACAGATTGACAATTGACAGATTGACAGATTGACAATTGACAGATTGACAATTGACAGATTGACAATTGACAGATTGACAATTGACAGATTGACAATTGACAGATTGACAATTGACAGATTGACAATTGACAGATTGACAATTGACAGATTGACAATTGACAGATTGACAATTGACAGATTGACAATTGACAGATTGACAATTGACAGATTGACAATTGACAGATTGACAATTGACAGATTGACAATTGACAGATTGACAATTGACAGATTGACAATTGACAGATTGACAATTGACAGATTGACAATTGACAGATTGACAATTGACAGATTGACAATTGACAGATTGACAATTGACAGATTGACAATTGACAGATTGACAATTGACAGATTGACAATTGACAGATTGACAATTGACAGATTGACAATTGACAGATTGACAATTGACAGATTGACAATTGACAGATTGACAATTGACAGATTGACAATTGACAGATTGACAATTGACAGATTGACAATTGACAGATTGACAATTGACAGATTGACAATTGACAGATTGACAATTGACAGATTGACAATTGACAGATTGACAATTGACAGATTGACAATTGACAGATTGACAATTGACAGATTGACAATTGACAGATTGACAATTGACAGATTGACAATTGACAGATTGACAATTGACAGATTGACAATTGACAGATTGACAATTGACAGATTGACAATTGACAGATTGACAATTGACAGATTGACAATTGACAGATTGACAATTGACAGATTGACAATTGACAGATTGACAATTGACAGATTGACAATTGACAGATTGACAATTGACAGATTGACAATTGACAGATTGACAATTGACAGATTGACAATTGACAGATTGACAATTGACAGATTGACAATTGACAGATTGACAATTGACAGATTGACAATTGACAGATTGACAATTGACAGATTGACAATTGACAGATTGACAATTGACAGATTGACAATTGACAGATTGACAATTGACAGATTGACAATTGACAGATTGACAATTGACAGATTGACAATTGACAGATTGACAATTGACAGATTGACAATTGACAGATTGACAATTGACAGATTGACAATTGACAGATTGACAATTGACAGATTGACAATTGACAGATTGACAATTGACAGATTGACATTGACAGATTGACAATTGACAGATTGACAATTGACAGATTGACAATTGACAGATTGACAATTGACAGATTGACAATTGACAGATTGACAATTGACAGATTGAATTGACATTATTATTGACAGATTGACAATTGACAGATTGACAATTGACAGATTGACAATTGACAGATTGACAATTGACAGATTGACAATTGACAGATTGACAATTGACAGATTGAGAATTGACAGATTGACAATTGACAAATTGACAATTGACAGATTGACAATTGACAGATTGACAATTGACAGATTGACAATTGACAGATTGACAATTGACAGATTGACAATTGACAGATTGACAATTGACAGATTGACAATTGACAGATTGACAATATTGCACAGATTGACAGATATTGACAGATTGACAATTGACAGATTGACAATTGACAGATTGACAATTGACAGATTGACAATTGACAGATTGACAATTGACAGATTGACAATTGACAGATTGACAATTGACAGATTGACAATTGACAGATTGACAATTGACAGATTGACAATTGACAGATTGACAATTGACAGATTGACAATTGACAGATTGACAATTGACAGATTGACAATTGACAGATTGACAATTGACAGATTGACAATTGACAGATTGACAATTGACAGATTGACAATTGACAGATTGACAATTGACAGATTGACAATTGACAGATTGACAATTGACAGATTGACAATTGACAGATTGACAATTGACAGATTGACAATTGACAGATTGACAATTGACAGATTGACAATTGACAGATTGACAATTGACAGATTGACAATTGACAGATTGACAATTGACAGATTGACAATTGACAGATTGACAATTGACAGATTGACAATTGACAGATTGACAATTGACAGATTGACAATTGACAGATTGACAATTGACAGATTGACAATTGACAGATTGACAATTGACAGATTGACAATTGACAGATTGACAATTGACAGATTGACAATTGACAGATTGACAATTGACAGATTGACAATTGACAGATTGACAATTGACAGATTGACAATTGACAGATTGACAATTGACAGATTGACAATTGACAGATTGACAATTGACAGATTGACAATTGACAGATTGACAATTGACAGATTGACAATTGACAGATTGACAATTGACAGATTGACAATTGACAGATTGACAATTGACAGATTGACAATTGACAGATTGACAATTGACAGATTGACAATTGACAGATTGACAATTGACAGATTGACAATTGACAGATTGACAATTGACAGATTGACAATTGACAGATTGACAATTGACAGATTGACAATTGACAGATTGACAATTGACAGATTGACAATTGACAGATTGACAATTGACAGATTGACAATTGACAAATTGACAATTGACAAATTGACAATTGACAATTGACAAATTGACAATTGACAGATTGACAATTGACAGATTGACAATTGACAGATTGACAATTGACAGATTGACAATTGACAGATTGACAATTGACAGATTGACAATTGACAGATTGACAATTGACAGATTGACAATTGACAGATTGACAATTGACAGATTGACAATTGACAGATTGACAATTGACAGATTGACAATTGACAGATTGACAATTGACAGATTGACAATTGACAGATTGACAATTGACAGATTGACAATTGACAGATTGACAATTGACAGATTGACAATTGACAGATTGACAATTGACAGATTGACAATTGACAGATTGACAATTGACAGATTGACAATTGACAGATTGACAATTGACAGATTGACAATTGACAGATTGACAATTGACAGATTGACAATTGACAGATTGACAATTGACAGATTGACAATTGACAGATTGACAATTGACAGATTGACAATTGACAGATTGACAATTGACAAATTGACAATTGACAATTGACAAATTGACAATTGACAGATTGACAATTGACAGATTGACAATTGACAGATTGACAATTGACAGATTGACAATTGACAGATTGACAATTGACAGATTGACAATTGACAGATTGACAATTGACAGATTGACAATTGACAGATTGACAATTGACAGATTGACAATTGACAGATTGACAATTGACAGATTGACAATTGACAGATTGACAATTGACAGATTGACAATTGACAGATTGACAATTGACAGATTGACAATTGACAGATTGACAATTGACAGATTGACAATTGACAGATTGACAATTGACAGATTGACAATTGACAGATTGACAATTGACAGATTGACAATTGACAGATTGACAATTGACAGATTGACAATTGACAGATTGACAATTGACAGATTGACAATTGACAGATTGACAATTGACAGATTGACAATTGACAGATTGACAATTGACAGATTGACAATTGACAGATTGACAATTGACAGGACAGATTGACAATTGACAGATTGACAATGACAGATTGACAATTGACAGATTGACAATTGACAGATTGACAATTGACAGATTGACAATTGACAGATTGACAATTGACAGATTGACAATTGACAGATTGACAATTGACAGATTGACAATTGACAGATTGACAATTGACAGATTGACAATTGACAGATTGACAATTGACAGATTGACAATTGACAGATTGACAATTGACAGATTGACAATTGACAGATTGACAATTGACAGATTGACAATTGACAGATTGACAATTGACAGATTGACAATTGACAGATTGACAATTGACAGATTGACAATTGACAGATTGACAATTGACAGATTGACAATTGACAGATTGACAATTGACAAATTGACAATTGACAGATTGACAATTGACAGATTGACAATTGACAGATTGACAATTGACAGATTGACAATTGACAGATTGACAATTGACAGATTGACAATTGACAGATTGACAATTGACAGATTGACAATTGACAAATTGACAATTGACAAATTGACAATTGACAAATTGACAATTGACAAATTGACAATTGACAAATTGACAATTGACAAATTGACAATTGACAAATTGACAATTGACAAATTGACAATTGACAAATTGACAATTGACAAATTGACAATTGACAAATTGACAATTGACAAATTGACAATTGACAAATTGACAATTGACAAATTGACAATTGACAAATTGACAATTGACAAATTGACAATTGACAAATTGACAATTGACAAATTGACAATTGACAAATTGACAATTGACAAATTGACAATTGACAAATTGACAATTGACAAATTGACAATTGACAAATTGACAATTGACAATTGACAAATTGACAATTGACAAATTGACAATTGACAAATTGACAATTGACAAATTGACAATTGACAAATTGACAATTGACAAATTGACAATTGACAAATTGACAATTGACAAATTGACAATTGACAAATTGACAATTGACAAATTGACAATTGACAAATTGACAATTGACAAATTGACAATTGACAAATTGACAATTGACAAATTGACAATTGACAAATTGACAATTGACAAATTGACAATTGACAAATTGACAATTGACAAATTGACAATTGACAAATTGACAATTGACAAATTGACAATTGACAAATTGACAATTGACAAATTGACAATTGACAAATTGACAATTGACAAATTGACAATTGACAAATTGACAATTGACAAATTGACAATTGACAAATTGACAATTGACAAATTGACAATTGACAAATTGACAATTGACAAATTGACAATTGACAAATTGACAATTGACAATTGACAAATTGACAATTGACAAATTGACAATTGACAAATTGACAATTGACAAATTGACGATTGACAAATTGACAATTGACAAATTGACAATTGACAAATTGACAAATTGACAAATTGACAATTGACAATTGACAATTGACAAATTGACAATTGACAAATTGACAAATTGACAATTGACAAATTGACAATTGACAAATTGACAATTGTCAAATTGACAATTGACAATTGACAAATTGACGATTGACAAATTGACAATTGACAAATGGACAATTGACAATTGACAATTGACAATTGACAATTGACAATTGACAAATTGACAATTGACAAATTGACAATTGACAATTGACAAATTAACAATTGACAAATTGAGAATTGACAATTGCCAATTGACACTTGACAAGTTAACAATTGGCAAATTGACAAATTGACAAATCGACAACTGACAAATCGACAATTGACAAAGTGACAATTGACAACTTCACAATTGACAATTGACAATTGTCAATTTGTCAATTTGTCAATTGTCAATTTGTCAATTGCATCCAAAATCTAATCCGGTCTAAGTTACACGAAACCTTTCGATTGAGTTATCAGCAACGTCGATCGAATGATTTTTGCACAAGAAATCCTTGACCATAAATTTGTGACCACATACAGACATAGTCACACACGCACACACACACACACATGAAAACCCACAATTTCGGCATTGATAACGTCAATTGCTTGATGCGTGCACTTTATAAATAGATTATTGTTCAAATAGCCGTATCTCCTTCATTATGCAAATTACACAAAAACGCATATAAAATAAAATGTCTATTTGTGCATGGGCAATAACTTTTGTTATATACATTTTCCGTTAACACCAATAATGCATGCACTTTAGCGTTATAAACAATATAAATTCTTGATAACAATATAACTACCGGACCATTTCCATCTAAAATCTAATCCGGTCTGAATGATATAAAATTCTTCGGTTTGAGTCATCAACAACTTCGATCGAATGATTCGTTCACGAGAAATCACGGCATATCGTGGATCCAAAACACCAAAGTGATAATGCCGGGAAAACTAAAATGTAACTTTAAAATCAATTCATCGATGGGAATCCGTACATCCAACTTACTCGATGAATTGTACTACCCGCGAATCAGCACTAGCTGAGATGGGGATGGAAGGCGGGAAGGCTCGGGTCGCTCAGTATGCTAGGTCGTGGAGTGAGTAACTAAAAAACCTCGAATCGCGTCGTGGCGGAGGGTACGTGACTCTACAGGGTCCTGGTGTACAGTGACCGAGAACATGGCGGCACATTCTCAAGGTCACTCCACAGATAGCATGGGCTAGAGGGCAGAGTGGCGTGAAGTAGAGAGCGTTGGAGGGTCCAGACTCCCAGGGCGCGCCCTATAATCGGTATTACCGGGTGGCGAGGCGAAGTCGCTCTGGACATAGCGAGCGCTCGCCAGAGGGCATATCGGCATCCTTCGGCCAAACGCGAACCGACAAAACGTCGGGAGGCGACGACGGCGCCTCTACAGATTGATTGATTGAATGGTTTATTACTGTACATTATATTGTACGAAAGATTAGGACCAAGGTCCATAGATTTTCAACAGCGAGAAAACAGCTTCTCTAACGCATACTTAACAAAATAGCCTGAATTATCAAACAAAGACAGTAGAGGAAAAAATAAAAAATAATAAGACTAATAAAAATAGAAAAAGTTATACTACCGGGCCCTCAAGTCAGGCACACCAGACTATTTCTAGTACCACTCGGGAACGTACGGGCAGGAGCAGGTACAGGATCACGTGAATTGGGGACAATAGGAGGAGAATCAAGAGGAAGAGAATGAAGAGGAAGAGGATCAAGAGGAAGAGAATGAAGAGGAAGAGGATCAAGAGGAAGAGAATGACGAGGAATGGAACACGAGGAAGAGAATCAAGAGGAAGGAGATCATGAGGAAGAGGAAGAGGATCAGGAGGGATGAGAACAGGAAACTATTTGTCACGCGTTGCCTCTCAGCAAAGTTCTCAGAGTAACTTTGAAGGCATGGAAGGAGGGGATATGTCCAACAGATGAAGCTAGCGCATTCCACTGGTAGGCTGCCGTGACATGGAATGAGTTACGTAGAGCTTCCGTACTAAATGGCTTAATACGGAGAGGGAGCGACTCACCCCTCATCGGTCTCTGGCAACAAAGAGGGCCGGAAGGTAGCTGGATTCATGGTTGCGCACAATATCATAGGTAGCGCAGCCTCGAAAATAGCTCCTGCGATCCTCCGATGTTAACCAGCATAGCTGCTCACGATAACGTGTGATATGTTCGTCTCTCCTCGCCCCTGTAACATACCTGACTCGCTGAATCTTAGTGGCCAACTCCTCAGATAGCCCTCCATACACGAGACAACAGTAATCGACGACTGGAAAAACAAGTGCCTGGACGAGGTGTTTGCGTAGTCCAAATCTAGTGCTAGCCATAAAAAATGTGAGCCGATACATTGCCGAGTGAACCCTCTGAGCAATCAAGGCCACATGCCTCCTCCAAGTAAGCTTATTATCAAGCACCACACCCAGACTACGCACCGAAGTCTCGAACCGTACCACCTGCCCCTCAATAGTGAGTGAGAGCCCAGGCAGAAAGTAGACATCAAACATAATTGCTTTAGTTTCAGCAACATTCAGCTTCAAACGGTGGCATCGAGCGCACTCAACAATGCCGTCAGCCATATCACTCATCACCGAGTGAGCAGACTCAAGCTCACATGGCGGGAAGCAAAGATATACCTGCAGATCGTCAGCATAAATCAGATGCATAATGCCCGGAGCAATCTCAGCACAAACATCATTGATAAAAATAAGAAAAAGTAGTGGACCTAGCACTCACCCCTGCGGTACACCCCGATTCAAGCCACGAGAGGATGACATGCCAGCTGCAACACCCAGTATCACCTGAGAGCGATCACTAAGGTAGGATGCAACCCACATGATGACACTAGATGTGAAACCAATAGCGAGGGGCTTCGTAAGTAGCAGCAAATGACAGACAGTGTCAAATGCCTTGCTCAAGTCAAACACAAGCAGCATCGTCAGTTGGCGCCGATCTATGCCAACACGAATGTCATCCGTCAGCTTGAGTAGTGCCGTCTGAGTACTATTGAAGGGCCGAAGACCCGCCTGCAATGGACCCAAGATAGTATGATCAGCAAGGAAACCCATCATTTGTACAGCAGCAAGTCTCTCCAGCACTTTTGATAGGAAGCCTAGAAGAGACACCGGTCTGTAGTCATTCGCAGACGATGGATTTTTGACCTTGCCCATCGCTACTATCAGTGATCTCTTCCCGAGGACCGGGAACGAAGCGGATACCAATGACTTGGTAAAGAGGAGATGTAGAAAAGGCTCAAGTACAGGCAGAGCCGCTACCACTACCGCCCTAGGAATGCCGGCAGAACCCTTGGCTTCTGTGCTGAAGTGCATTACTCCCTTCGACACTTCATCAGACGAGACTGTTCTGAAGGAGAAACCAGTGGCAGTAGAGGAGCCACGCTGTTCGATTGATCCCAGAAAATCAACAATAGAAGGTTCGTCCAGGTCAAACGATACTCCTGCAAAGTGAGCATTTAGCTCTTCCCCGCACTCCATTTAGAAATCCCCGGACTCCGTATCAACAATAGAAACTCCAAGATGTCTCAGTTCCTTCCAAACCTCAGCTGGTGAGGTACAGGAGATCAGGCTATCATGAAAGAATTTCTCTATGCCTCTATGAGCCCGATCCTAAGCGGAGCGATAGTTGAAAAGTGCAGTACTAGTACGCACCCGCCTATATACCCTATAGAGGTGATCCCTCTCAGTAACAAGACCATTCGCACACGCCGTGAACCAAGGTTTACGAGAACAACGTTTTCTCGCAATCCTCGTAGGCCCAGCGACCTCAATCGCCTCGCTGAGATGAGACGAAAGACACAAGGCCATGTCCTCTGAAGAAGATGTACCATTCATGAAGACCGTCCAGTCACATTATATCAAATGAGCATTGAGCTTCCCAGGATCCAGAGAGGAGAAATCCTTGTAACGAATTTCTCCTCTCGGGGGAGCTTGAGGAAATACGGCCGTTAGGGTAGCCATGATCAGATCATGCCCATCAATGAACGGCACATCCGTCTTTGTGTAGGACAGCAATGTGTCTTCATCATATATAATGCATAGGTCCAGCCAGGTGTCGGAATCCGCAGTATGATGCGTAGCACCATGCGGCACCAGGCAGATACCATTATCAGCGCACAGGGATCAAATAAAGTGAGCATCGGCACTGTCAGCTAACTGATCAGCATTAAAATCCCCTAAAATTCCCTGGAAGCTATAGTCCTGCAGATGTAATTGCAGTGAGGATAAAAAGATTGATTGATTGATTGAGGTTTACTACTGTACATTATGTTGTACAAAAGAAAATGACTAAGGTCAAAGCCATGCGCAGTATAAAAAGATAGCAGAAACAATAGATTTGTGAGTAACACTTGATAGCACATTGCAATATACAGTGCAACCAACTCTTACACTAAACTCTTACTTCTCTAAGTAAAAAGAGATAATAATAATAATAATATTAAATGCAAGCGAAGTGACGGGAACGGCCCTCAATCAGGTAACTCAACTGATTCCGACGAGACAGGGAGCCGTTAAGAGGAGCAGGATATGGTGAGAAGGATGTAAGAGGACCAGGATGTGGTGAGAGGGATATAATGACAAGGGAGAGAGGCCACATATCAATGGGGAACTAGCAAAGGGATTAGGACAGGGAACAGTACCAGGAAGGGGAAGCAGGACTGAAGAGCGGAAACCGGGCACAGAGGTCAAGCGCTATGACACAGTGAGGCCCTCAGGGCAGTCTTGAAGGATTGAGAGGAGGGGAGGTTACGAAGAGACGAGGGAAGATTGTTCCATTGGTAAGAGGCTGTCACATGAAAGGAGTTCCTAAGCGATTCCGTCATGAACGGCCTGATCAAAAGAGGAAGCAACTCACCCCTGGAAGGTCTCACACTCTGACGAATAGATCAGCAAGATAGCTAGGCTCATGACTGCGCATAATACCAAAGGTAAGGCAGCCACGAAAGTGGCTTCTCCTAGCCTCAACCGTTAGCCAACCCGACTGCTCACGATAAAGAGTGATGTGCTCATCTCTACTGGCCCCCGTCACATATCTGACCCCCATGTTGATCAGACGCTGAATCCTAAGAGATAACTCACCGGACAGTCCACCATAGACTAGGCAGCAGTAGTCAACTACAGGAAATATTAATGCCTGAGCGAGATGTTTACGCAGTCCAGGAGTCGTGCTAGCCCGGAAAAACCTCAGGCGGTACATGATTGCATTGACTCTCTGAGATATCAACGCCACATGCGCTTTCCATGAAAGTTTGCTATCCAAGACAACCCCCAGGCTGCGCACTGATGTCTCAAACGGCAGCACCTGCCCCTCAATTCACATACGCCTGAGAACCAAAAACAATTGCTTTCATCTTAGCAACATTTAGCTTCAGCCGGTTGCAACGGGCCCACTCACCAATGCCAGCAGCCATTTCGCTCATCACAGAGATTGCAGACTCAATCTCACCTCGAGGAAATCGGAGATATATTTGGAAGTCATCAGCATAGATAAGGTGATCAATACCAGCTATTAATCCTCTACAAGCATCGTTGATGAAGAGGAGGAAAAGCAGCGGACCAAGCACAGAACCCTGTGGTACACCTCGATTTTGCCCCCGAAAGGCAGACATGCCAGCAGCACCACCTAGCGTCGCCTGAGAGCAATCGCTAAGGTAGGAAGCAACCCATGTGATAGCACTAGATGCAAAGCCAGCAGCGAAGAGCTTCTTAAGTAGCAGCAAATGACACACAGTGTCAAATGCCTTGCTAAAGTCAAACAGAAGCAACATTGTCAGCTGACGCCGATCTATGCCAATACGTATGTCATCCGTAAGCTTGAGCAGCGCCGTCTGAGTACTATCATAAGGCCGAAAATCAGTCTGCAACGGATCCAAGATGGTCCGCTTGGTGAGAAAGTCCATCATCTGCACGGCAGCCAGTTCCTCCAATACTTTCGAGAGAAAGCACAACAAGGATACCGGTCGGAAGTCATTAGCAGATGACGGATTCCTCACCTTGCCAATGGCTATCACCAGGGATTTCTTCCATAAGGTAGGGAAGGAAGAGGACGAGAACGATTTATTGAAGAGAAGCCGAAGAAGCGGCCCCAAGACAGGTAGCGCCGCCACCACCACTGCCCGCGGAATTCCATCAGATCCTTTGGCCTCGCTTGTAAAATGCATTACTGCATTCACAACTTCATCGATCAATACAGGTCTGAAAGAAAATGAAGCGGATTCCTCTCTTTCGGATCATAGATACATTATTTTTAACGTTGAGGGAAGGGTGACGGGGAGGGGACCCCAGGAATTTAGGAATCCCAGGTCGACGAACTGGGACTCATATCTGGAGGACTTGGGTCTCGCTCTTGTTGACTTCCCTAGACGTTACGGTTGTCCCTCGGAAATCGAACTGGCTGTTGATATAATGACGAGTTCGATGGCCGAGGCATACCATGGGAACTGCCCAGTCAAAAGACGGGGGAATAGGGATGTCGCTTGGTGGAGCGAAGGGCTGGCAAAGCTGCGTCAACATGCTAGGCGAACTCAGAATCGAGCGCGAAACATGAAGACGCGCAGAGACTCTGAGGTAGCGAAACAGGCTCAAATCCGGTATCGTGTCGCGGTTAGAGGAGCGTAGAAAAAGTCGTGGCTTAATTTTCTGGGTGAGTTATCTACTATACCAGAAACGGCACGACTTTGCAAACTCCTCTCTAGGCACGGTCCGACCTCCACTGGCTCATTCCGAAGGGGTGATGGTTCATTTGCCAAATCGTGGGAGGAGGAGTTGGGGGAGTTGATGGATAAGCACTTTCCGGGACACATCCGTTATGAGGAAGGTGACCATGATCGTTGCGGTCTGTCCCTACCTAGAGGGACGAAACCACACTGGATCACTGCCTCTAGGATTGTGACACCGGCAAGGACTACGTGGGCCATCAGGGGATTTCAACCCTTTAAGAGTCCGGGCGTAGACGGAAGTTATCCGATACTCCTGCAAAACGGGGAAGAAATGATCCTGGGACCACTAGTTAAAATTTTTCACGCATGCATTGCGATAAGGTATGTTCCGACCCTGTGGCGGAAAACTAAGGTGGTGTTCATACCCAAACCGGGGCATGGTGATTACATGAAACCGGGATCGTATCGCCCCATATCTCTCACGTCTTTCCTCCTGAAAACTTTGGAGAGACTGGTGGAGAGTTATATACGGGACACGGCACTATTTGAGAGACCATTACATAACTGTCAATTCGCCTATCCACCTGGCAAATCAGTCCACACGGCTCTAGATCAATTAGTGGGTAGACTAGAAGATGCTATCGCGAGGGGCCTGATAACGGGCGGCCTCTTCATGGACATCGAGGGAGCATTCAATTGGACCTCGACGAGATCAATTGATGAGGGTGCCCAATATCACGTCATTGATGAGACCGCTAGGCAATGGATAGGGGCTATGTTCAGATCCAGAGTCCTCTCGGTTTAGAGAGGGGACTCTGGAATGGGAGCATCCATAACCAGAGGCTGCCCTCAGGGCGGAGTCTTATCACCGTTGCTATGGAATCTGGTCATGGATAGTCTCATACGCAGACTACATGAGGAAGGGTTCTATGCCCAGGCATACGCAGATGATTTGATTGTTTTAATCACGGCCCATCATGCGGACATGGTCCGTTCTCTGATAATGACTGTACTAAGTGTCACAAACCAGTCCACCCGGACAAGATGGAACTAGTTCTCTTTACGCGAAGAAGGAAGTTGGATGGCTGGAGGAACCCCAGGTACCTTGGAAAGGAACAGATTCTGAGTATTTCAGTAAAGTATCTGGGAGTAATCCTAGATTGAAAACTGAACTGGGCAGCGCATCTAAAATACGCCCGTGGCAAGTTATGCAGAATTCTATGGCTAACCAAAAGAATTTGCAGCCAAACTTGGGGTTTACGACCTGACATGATGAAATGAACGTTTCCCTCGGCTTGCCGTAGGATTACCAAGGCAAGCCGTGAAGCGAAACATCCAGGAATGGGCTATCGGTCAGATAGAGCAGAGCTGGATGATAACGGCAGGTGCCAGACAATCCAAAATTTTCATCCACAACTGGAACCCCAAGAGGGTCAAGGAGTTAAAGGAAATGAATAGGAATCTGGTAAGGACAGTAATAGCCGCCATGACAGGCCTCTCCAAACTGCGTAGGTACATGCACATACTGGGCCTATCTGAAAACACCATATGCCACTTCTGCGAATGAGGAAGAGGAAACCCCCTTCCATGTTCTGTGCAAATGCCCAGTACTTGCTGTACGAATACATCGGATATGGGGGGATACATCCTTGGAGGAAGAGGAATGCAGGCAGGTGGAATGTAGGGAGATTCTAAGCTTCATAAATGGGCTTGGAATATTCCTATAGTCCGGTTATCGTTGAGTTTTTCGCTCTGTGGGAGACAAGAAGGGCCTAGGCCTATATGTCGCTCCTCACTTATAGTGAGCCCACAGCTCCCCTTTAATAATAATTAATAATACATAAAAACACGGAAAATTCTTAAACTGATGTTATAGTTTTCATTTTCAATCTTTTTCTTTCAATTATTGGGTCGCAAACATTATGAACAATTTGAAGTTTTTATTTAAAAAAAATTTCCATCGACAATTGAGAAATGGTTTTGAAAAGTTGAAAAGTAAAAAAAAACATAAATTTTGATTATTAGTTTACTTTTATTGAGTTCCCGATGGAGAACTTATTGCAATGACGTTGAAAATGAAAAGCGAAATTTTGGAGATATTTTCACTGTTCTCGCTATTTCACATGATCATGCTGAATCGTATTCCTTTTTCTTTAACAATCTTTATTGAAAACAAACTCAAAAATTTACAAATTAAAAAGGACAAAATAAAGAAAAATCAAGGGATAATACCCCTTGGCCTAAATTAGTAGAAGGACAACCTTCTATATCCCAGTATACGAAATCACGACGGACCATCTGCGGAGCAATACTTCGTTGTATAGGGGACGACAACCGCCGCTTTCTAAGTACCGAATCCTGTCCGGTGATTCACGGTAAGAAGATCCTACGTTTGCTCTCAATTTTTCCGAATCGCTCCTCGCCGCGCAGCTCCTGCAGAACCTCCATTGCGAAATCGCTTATCGCGGTCCATACTGCCTCTGATAATAGCGAAACTTCCACAAGATTTCCAGCGCTAATGGGTTTGCTTACGCTATTTTCCCCTATAGATCGGTGGAGGTCGAAACGTGGACACGCAAAGAGAATATGTTCCGCGTTTTCCTGAATTGTCTGACAATTTGGGCAAACCGGGGAATCCGCATGTTTGAGTTTGTGAAGATATCCCCGAAAGTACCCGTGTCCTGAGAGCATCTGAGTTAGGTAGCAATTGACTTGTCCATGTGATCGGTCAAGCCAAACATCCAGCTTCGGAATAAGTCGATGAGTCCACCGGCCTTTGGTCGAGGCGGTGCTCTATAGCTGCCGTGGATTGATGCTTTCGTTACGTTCTTCTCTCTTCAGTTCTACTGGGCTCAGCTTAGTTGATCTTTTGTGCATGTAGAAGCGCCTACGCTCCTCCGCTAGAACTTCGATATGTATCATCCCAACAATGTCACACACCGCTTCGTTGGAGACTGTCCGGTATGCGCCAGCCACTCAGCCTGTATACTGGAACAACTTACCGTCATGCTGCTTGACTTCGTAGTGCATCAGTCCATATGGGGATACCATATGTTAATACTGACAACTGATGATAAAAAGAGCCCTCTCGTCTGTTTTGGCACTCTAAGCTTCGGTATTGAACTTGTAAGAAGTCGTGTAAGGCAGTCCTCACTGCACGCGCCATACTACTTACAGGTTGGGCTTCTTGCCGAAAACTCAGTCGGGTATCAATCATAATTCCTAGGTACCGTATACAGGGTTATTCGAAGTTATTTCGTGCTTGCCGAGTTGCAGCGTGATTGTCTCCAGTTTCTTTCGGCTCGCGATGAGTGGTGCCTCAGTCTTATGCTCTGCAAGTTGTAGACCAATCGAGTTCATTCATTTTCGTATTTTGTTAAAAACACTCTCAAAGATGATCTGAAGCGTGAATAGATTTTTTTTTCAGGATGATTATAGCCACGTCATCTGCAAAAAACACGAGCTTTCCCCTCATCGGCAATGCCAGTTTTAGCAGTTCGTCGTACACGATATTCCACAGAAGGGACCTCAACATTGAACCTTGAGGTACACTCCCAGTCACCTTATATGTTTTGGGGCTTACCTCTGTGTCATACTTAAGAACTCTCTCGATGAAGTAATTACCTACCATCTTTTGAAGATATGGCGGTACTAATAACTTCGATAATGCCGCCAGGATGGAATCCCACCGTCCCGAATTGGAAGCGTTGTTGACCTCCAGAGTAACAACCAGATAGTATTGTTTCGCACCTCGTTTCCATTGTCCGCCCTCAATCGTTCTCTTCGCTGTCCTTACCACAACGTCAATAGCAGCCAACGTAGATTGTGGTCGGCTGAAACCATATTAACCGTCGGCAAACGGAGGGTCCACCACTGCCTCAATTCTCTGGTGTATTATGTGCTCCAGAATCGTGCCCGCCGGAACCACTATACAGAGTGGACGATACCATGATGGCTCGTCCGGTGGCTTTTTCCCCTTGGGGAGAAGTACGAGTCTTTGTTGTGTCTATCTGCTGGGGAATATACCGTGCTGGATGCACGGATTATACATTTCGAGAACCATTCCGGGTACTGCAATCATGGCGGCCTTCAACACTATATTTGGCACACCATGAAGACCGGGGGCCCTGTTGTTGCCCACTCTACTATAGGCCTGCAATAGTTCCTGAGCTTTAATCGGCGGTATTCCGACGATGATAGCACCTTCCACCTGTTTCTCAGTCATACTCGTTTGTTCGGGGAATAAGACTGAGACAATTCTATCCACAAGCCTAGGACAGGTCGGTGATGGCATCGGCTGGTTCTTGAGTCGCGTCATAACCACCTTGTACCGTCAGCCCCAAGAATCCTTTTCCACTTCCTCCAACAGCCCGTTCCAGCAGTCTCGCTTGCGAAGCTTTATGGCCTTGGTGACTTCATGCTTAGTCACTTTATACTCTACTTCATGCTTCGGAATTCGATTTCTTCCCTACACCTTGTCAAGATCTTGCTGCGAAGCATTCGTTGCGAAGCATAGCTATTTCATCGCTCCACCAATACACCGGTGGCCATCGGTTTCCACTGACTTTCCTGGGCATAATCGCGTCGCAAGCGTCGGTGACTCTCCGCATGACTCCATCTACTTCTTCGGTGGCATTTCTACCATTCAGTGAGCCGATCTTCATCGAGTGATCTTCAATTTCCAGTGCTTCTTGTGGCCCTCTATTGCGTTTTTTTGAAGTGAAACTTCTTACGGGAGGGTTTTGAAATCTCGATCGGCAACCTTTTTGGTGACGCTCGCTCTAACGTAGTAAGTAAGAGTGAGAGGCCTCCGGGAATCGAGCGAGAGTGAGACGGAAGACTTTCTGTCTTTCATGTCATTCTCTGCGTTCAGGCGGCGTCGCGATCGCGGAAAACAGCTGTTGGTTCCTAACACAGTGATCATAAGCAACGTATTTTGTTTTTGTGCGTGTCTTCATTACTTAAATCGAGAGTTTTGTGCAAATATGCCGAAGTTGGGTGCAGAAAGGACAAAAACGTGGCGGGAGAAAAAACGGGCGAGTGAAGGAATTGATCAGAATAGAAAACGGAAAAAAAGTAGCACTGAAATTGAACGAGATAGCAGGGAACGGAGGCAAACACGTGCTAACCTCTTACGTGACAGTGTGGACGATAGTGTAAATAATCCAGAGAATGAACTATTAGCAACGACTTCGACTCATCCTGCTCCTGATTGTGATGTACATAGTGGTGATCGATTACAATATTCAGACTTTAATGAGTTTAACACTGCACATAAGAACTTTCACCGTGATTTTATAAATAATCCATTCGGTTTTACATGTTGTGTATGTGATAGATTATGGTTTAAAAATGACTTGAAGACTCTATCCGTTGAAAATGAAATTCGTATTCAACAAAAATTTCCAGAATTCAGAAGTAATAATGAGCTGGCATGCACCAGCTGTCGCCGGGCTTTGAGGAGAGACAAAATTCCAACATTGTCGAAATTGAATGGCTTTGTATATCCCCCGATCCCTGCACATCTTCCGAAGTTAGATTTAGTGTCCGAGAGACTCATTTCTCCTAGAATTCCATTTATGCAAATTCGCAGATTACGTCATGTGCATGGACAATTTGGAATTTTGGGGCAGGTGATCAATGTTCCAGTGGATGTCAATACAATGGTCAATCAGTTGCCCAGGAACATTGACGACGATCACTGTGTTTACGTTCATATCAAGAGAAAAAAAATTCATCGATCAAGCTACTTGACAGGTTTAATAAACAAGAGAAATATTAAAATATGGCTAAGATGCTTAGTACCGAGTCCATTGTATCAACTGTACGACATCAAAGTTGATGAATCTTTCTTTAATGAGGATTGTGTCGTTCATCAGATACCTATAGATGAAGTGAGTGAAGACATCCCCATGGAGGAGAGCCTGTTCGCTCAGCAACACACATTACTCTGGAATGACGATAAATATTTGAGGATTGCTCCTGGAGAAACGAATGTCCCTCACAGTCTATTATTTGATGAGCATGCAGAAGAGTTATCTTTCCCTACTGTCTATCTCGGACAATTCCGGCGCTTTAGTGAAGATCTCAATGTGACTCCATTCATGATGGCTACCAGTGAGCTAAGGAGATCTGATCGACGTGGGGTTACACCTCATCATTTACTCTATATAGCAATGACAATTATGAGGTTTAGAGTCCGTGACAGTCTATCCATTGCTTTTAAACACGTAGGTAAAGACGCAAAAATTACACGTGAACAAATTCAATCAGAGGAGTATATAAATCATTGTATAGAAAGCAACTTGGCTTTTCTACGTTGTATCCCTAACTCGACTTGGTCTTGGGCTGAAAGAAAGAGAGACTTATTCGCAATGATCAGACAACTCGGAAAAGTCACCTTATTCCTAACTATGAGTGCTAATGAAGTTGGTTGGGCCTCATTATTACAATCATTATATGAATTGAAGAATAATGGAGCAGAAATTACAGAACAAGATGTTCAGGAACTCCATTATATTGAAAAGAATGAAGATGCTGTAACATGTGCCATCTCTTTTAATAAGCTCATCAATGTTATAATGAACATACTTCAGTCCAAAAAGTCTTCTCCCTTCGGAAAATATCGTGTTGTCCATTATTTTAAAAGAATTGAATTCCAGCATCGTGGGAGCCCCCATGCACACTTTCTGCTATGGCTTGAGAATGCTCCAGCGGATCCCCTAGGTGCTGACCGACTAAAAGCGATTGAACTAGTTGATACATTGATATCAGTGGCCACTTCAGAATCGTCGGGGAACATCAAACTACAAACACATAAGCACACGTTCACATGTTACAAAAAAATAGCTGCGAACGCTCATCAAAAATGCAGATTTGAAGCTCCATTCATGCCATGCAGATACACAACTATACTGACACCAATGCAGAAAGAAGAACCACGATTCCACACGTATAAACAACAGTACAACACGATAAGAACAAACTTAGAGAACAATGACTATGCTGATATTGATAGTTTCTATCAGGGAAATGGAATACTATCAGATGATTACTACATGAATGTGCTTCGAGCTGGCATCAATCGTCCCAGAGTATTTCTTAAACGCCAACCCATGGAAAAGTGGCATAATCCATTCAACCCATTCATTTTCAATATTTTGAAATCAAACATGGATGTGCAATTTATCACCGAAGAATACTCATGTGCTGCATACGTAGTGGAATACGTCAATAAAACGAACCGTGGAATTAGCAATCTCCAACGTAACATCACTGAAATAATGGATGAACATCCAGAGTTCGATATTGTCGAAATTACTAGGAAAATGAGCGTTGACATGCTAAATACTGTCGAAATTACCAGTCAGGAAGCTGCATGGTACATACTGCATGAACCGATGTCAAAGTCTTCTTCAGTTGTTACCTATGTTTCAACAATATGGCCGATCGAAAGACAAACAATTCGAAAAACTCAGAAAGAACTCAATGAAATGGATGCTGATGATGATGCAACAAACATATGGAAAGAAAATTGGTTTGGCAAGTACGAAAAGAGACCTGAAGAGCTACAAGATGTCAATTTGGCCCAGTGTGTTGCTCATTACACACTGAATAATCAGGGGAATTGGACACGAAGGAATGAACCTCGGATTATTCGGTACAGAAACTACGACATGGCTGATGATTTCAATGAATACAAACGGGAAATGGTGAATTTGTATATTCCATTCCGAGACGAAGAAAATGAAATTCTTGCAGAAACTAAATTCATACAGATTTACGACGACAACGAAATATTGATTTTGGAGCGACATAAAGAATTCTCATCGAATTTAGATATCCAGAAAACCATCGAGATATGCCGAGAGTTGTGTCGTGAAGATGAATTAAATCAAGATGATGATGCTGAAGGAGACAACGTAGGTCGCCTTTTTCCTGAAGCAAATCCTTTTCAAGAATTGTATAACGCTGACCACATAATGAACGACGATCTGCGGTTAGCAACACTTAACAAACTGGGTGCTATCGCAAAGAACAGGGATAATTTAATGTCTAATGAACAATTTTATGAACTAATGAGAATGGCCAATCAGAGGCAGAAAGCACTCCTGATGCATGTGATTGCTAATCTCCTCTTATCAAACCGATCACCACTCCAAGTTTTCTTCACTGGGCCAGCACGATGTGGGAAGACATTCCTCATTAGACTCCTCATGGAAATTTACAACCGCTTCACAGATAATGATGGTTTTTGCAATGCTTACATCCCATGTCCATCAACAGGAAAGGCTGCAATAGCAATTGATGGTACGACAATCCACACTGCATTGAAAATATCCCTTTCCAAACTATTACCATTATCAATTGAAGTGGCTCAACAGTGCAGAATGCTCTTCAAATACGTCCACGTTATACTCATCGATGAGGTCAGTATGGTAGGAGCGGAATTGCTGTCTCAAATTGACGCACGGTTAAAACAAATAACAGGAAATTTCCAAGATAATTTTGGAGGAATGGATATCAGTTTTATAGGTGATTTGCGTCAGTTACCTCCAGTGCGTGCTACACCCATCTATCAAGCAACAAAACGACGCATAGCAGCACCATCACTTTGGCGTGACTTGAAGTTCTATGAATTGGATAAAGTCATGAGACAAGCGAATGCTGATTTCTCCTCTTTATCAACTAAAATTGGAAATGGCGAAGAATTGGGTCAAGAACAGATACACCTAATCCAATCTCGTTTTTATACCAGAGAGGAAGCAGATCGTCTTTGTCCACATGGAATTCGGCTATATTTGACAAATAATGCTGTAAACGAATACAATTTGACAATTCTTAATTCTGCAGAGAATAAAACAGTCTCAATAGCTACTGATGTATTCACCGGCTGCCATAATGCTGAGCAACAATCATTTGTACGACAAAAATTGCATAAAAAAACGGTAATAGACACTGGAGTTCTGCCCTACGAGATAATACTGGTGTTAGATAAATGGTATATAATAACAACCAATCTGGATGTCTCGGATGGTTTAGCAAACGGCGCAGTTGGTAAACTAGTTCATATCGAAACTGACGAGGCAGGGGCAGTAACTCGTGTGTGGCTGGAATTTCCAGATTCACCAAAGACGGGACCGAAGATCCGGAGAAAAGCTGCTGCGTTCATCCAAGCAAACAACATCAGCCACATGGCAGTTCCCATTGCACGAAGAACTTCTACGATATATATGAACAATAATAAAACGATTTTCGTCAAAAGAAATCATCTGCCATTGGTATCAGCGTGTGCTATTACTATCCACAAGTCTCAAGGTGCTACGTTTAATCAAATCGTCTATGAATACGAAAAGACACATTCACAACAACTCCTTTACGTAGCCTTGTCCCGTGTCACAAGTATACAGGGATTGTACATCGTTGCGAAGGATGGAAAGAACAAATTTTATCGTGGACGGAAAAAAGCTCAATCAATGGACAAGCTACAATCAGAATTTAGAAGATTATCAACAAATCCATTGATAACTTTGACTGACATTCTCCGAGAGTTCATCAGCAGACCAGGCTTATCAATACAAACCCTCAATTGCCAAAGCTTAGGAGCTCATAGCGGAGATTTCAATGATCCGGTGATTCTACGGTCTAATATATTGATACTTTCAGAGACGTGGAAGGAAAACGATCAAGAAATTGATGTTCCCAATTTTAATTGTGTCGTACAGTTCAAAAGACATAATGTGAGAGCAGGGGGTGTCGCAATACTTTGCAATACTGCTCATGGAACAAACATCATGACACCCAATATGGACCTGAACTTGAAACAACTAGAATCGCTTTCAATTGGGTTGTCATCTGTTGGAGAAATGTGTGCAGCTGAATGTTGCACAGAAAGCGGACAGCGGATTATGCTTATAGCACTCTATATTTCACCAAATCAGAAGATGGCGAAAATAATAGAGTTTATTCACCTTCACTTGCTGCCGTATACTCCAGTGGGGGCTGCAGAAGTTGGAGTAGAGCTGGACAAAATACCTATGATTCTAGGTGGAGATTTTAATGTTAATTTTGCTTCAGAGGATTCCAAGCCATTAATTCAGTTCTTGCTTCAGAAATTGTTATTGGAAATGAACAATTCACCTATTGAATCGACTACACGCCATGGTACCACGATTGATGCAGTTTTCTCACGTTACATTGAAAATTTGGAGTCAAGAGTCTTCATTACCTATTTTAGGTACCACAAACCTATCATTTCGTTCATGAAGAGTCTACCAGAGAATGAAGGTGAAGCTGATTGAGATTTAATTCATCATATTCATACTAATATTATTGTATCTTGAAAAAAGTATAATTATTATGATGAATAAATTAATATTTACTATCAAGAAGTGTTTGACACGTGATTAAAATGATTCCTCTCCCTCTAAACATAGAAAATTAAATAATCCTTGCCGATCCAATCATTCAGTTTCACTTCTATCGCGTCTTCATGACACACCATTTTTTTTTTCAAAAATTACGTCTCGCCGAGGCGGTGTTCTGAAAGGAGTTTCTTTTTAATCGGCCAGGTAGTTTTTTAGTAATTAACAAAAAACCACGATTTAATTGTTTATAACGCTCTATTCCATGAACGGTAAGAGTTATAGGAAAAAGTTCTGAATGAAAGTTGTTCCTCATGTAAAAACAAACATTTGGTGTTGTATGATTTTTTTCGTAATACGCATAAATAAGACGATAGCGCTTAATTAATTCGATATGCTCAACGATATGATACCACGCTATAACACAGACACACACAAATATCGGGAAGTTATAGGTTCGGCCCGTAGAGGGTTAGACCCACATCCCGTTTATGTTGGTATCCAATGTTATTAATTGTTTTCAGTACACATTATTGGTTGCGTGAGTTTTATCTTCCAACCTGCATCTTTTTTGCTAATTGTACCGACATGCGACAGTGAAATTTCGGTTCTGCCGCACCTACTTGCACGATTGTGCTTATAAAATTCTAGTGTACATTAATAAAAAAATCTTAAAGTCCATGCTCTTAAATTACCACATTCTATTATTTCATCCTCGCCGTCGGCGCAGTCCGAAGTCAAATCGCAAATTCGTGTTTTATTCAGGCAAGATCCATTATTACACCGGAACATGTCTGGTGTACAGTTATGCCGTGTATCTAGTGGTTTGGATTCTGGAAAGCAATCGTCCAAGCGAATATTATCAATAGCGATGCTACCGTTTATTGGTACACCAATCTCCAAGCCCACTCGGTACGGCTGACTGATCACGCCAAGTTTCAATCTGGTTACATTCCATCTGAAGCAAACGGTAAATATTACGGTGGATGTGCATCAACAAGAGTGTACATAATTATTCAATATTGTGATGTTTTATTCACTACGAGAAAAATAACGACTATGAAAGCAAAAGTTTTTGTCGCTGTAGTGATGTTAGCACCGTCTATCGCCCACCGCGCAAATTTCGTGTCTCAATCCCCTAGTCCTGGTTAGCGCTGACATAATAGATGCCATAGTAGTATACAAAGAGGATAGACTATATAAAGTGGAGACTCAGATCTCCGGGATTGCTTGACGCCACGTGAGTGATAATACCGACACTAGTGACTACCCCATCTGAGGTATTGAGGAGGCCGTCGGTCTGAGCGAAAAGCCTTGAGCATTGTTTCGGCATTAGCTGTCCCGCCGTCACAGGAATAGGTTGAGGGAGGAATGATTGCCCGCGTTATGCTGAATTATTAATTTCCCGATCTAGGGGAAGTTATAGTAATCACCCCGAAAATCAAAAGTGCAATTATCACGAAATTTTCACTTTTCTCGACGTTTGACGACATGCTGACAAGTTTTCTGAAACATGTTCGTGTGTGCTGTGTGTACGTGTGTGTGTGGACATAAAAACTTTGTTGACCGTCTCCTAAAGAACAAATCAACCAAGTTGGATTTTTTTGTTATCGATGCGTCTCCGTGGTGCTCAGGCTGAAAAGAACTGTTGAAGTGAAATAACAACGAGTGGGTGGGATGTATTTGTGCCCTCAGTGAGGACACAATGCAAACTTCCCGATTTCCTCACTCGAGTTTTCGAGATTATGTCTGATTTTTTTTCATTTCGCTAGATGTCGCTGCCTTTTATGACTTTTCTCATAATCAACAGATCAACTCCCTCTGCCACGTGAAGGCCATTTACTTCTCATTGAATCCTTTGAGTCTCATGGAACCACTGTAAAACCACGAATATACAATAACTACGTTGAAGAAGTTCAATAAGTCCGTAATATCTCCGGCTTCACTCGACTTCAAGTTCCTGGCAGCATTGATCCACAAACATAATATACAAGTATTATATTCTGAGTCGGTCCATGTATGCTGTAGAGACCCACTTTCCGATCGCCGATGCCATCTAGTCTCCATTCATGCACTCATCACATGAATTTTTTTTTTCTAACGGCTCTACAACCTCAATTATGCGCATTATGGGAAAAAGTCAATGAATATTAAATGTAGACCTTTCTACGAGCAACGACTTATGCTAACGAATTTTTTCACAAACTCCAACCGTTCCCAAGATATAGCGTTACGAATAATTGAAATTGTTAATAACAATATATATTCTGAACCAATATCCATCAAAAACTAATCAGGGCTGAGCTACATGAAGACGCGTCGATTGAGATATCGATGGCTTCGATGGGTGTATCCATTCGTGAGAAATCGTTGACCAAAATCGATATTTTTCCTTTCATCCTGTGACTGGGGTTTTAAGTACACGAAAATGATGCCCACCAAATTTTGAATCGATGCCTGTGTTTTTTTTTTCCTCCGTCCCTCTCATTTGTACGCCCCCGGTAGCGGCCGTGTAACCGGCTGGGGCCGACTTTCGCCATTTTTAGGCCATCGTATTTCTAAACACAGGGTAAACCTGCAGAAACCCCTGTGCTACGATGGCCGGCGCCTATGATGGAACCCACCCCCCCCTCCCTGCGTCGGGTTAGGTTCCCGCTCGGCCGGGCGGTCTCATTTTATCGATACCGCCGATAGCACACACGGAAGTTCCTGCATCGGTCGGAATCCA
The DNA here is from genome assembly GCA_026005395.1 of Asobara japonica. Classification (NCBI taxonomy): domain Eukaryota; kingdom Metazoa; phylum Arthropoda; class Insecta; order Hymenoptera; family Braconidae; genus Asobara; species Asobara japonica. Next base: position 227,303 of record BQMI01000167.1, read on the forward strand.
TGAGAAAATATTTTGAAAAAATATTATTCGGCGGCCTTGCCTGTGTGTGTGTGTGTGTGTATGTATGTGTGTTTCCGAAATTTTGATCCTAGGTTTCTCACGAACGAATGAAGCTATCGAGACCGTCAATATTGGAATCGAAGCATTTTCATATAACTTAGGGGTGATTAGATTTTGGGTGCAATCGGTGTAGTATGTATATTGTTATTAACAATTTGAATTCTTTATCACGTTCTGTTGCATAAACTATTAGAGTTGGCGCAAAATTTATATGAGAAAAGTTGTTCCCCATATAAAAATGCGGATTTTATATAGAATGAATTTTTTCGCAAATTTGCATAATTAAGGGGGTATGACCGTCTCAACAATTATGTCTGTAGTGAGTGCACGAATGAACACAGCGCTGTCATGAAGGTCTCAATCCAAGCATTTCCGTTCAGAATCGAGCGGATTGCATTTTGGATGACATTTGTGGAGTTTATATGCAATGTTATTAACAATTGCAATTGTTTATACGGTTCCCACTGGGTAAAATATTAAAGTTAGCGGGAAACTTATCTGAAGAAAAGTATTCCTTATATGAAAATACACATTTTATGTAGAATGACTTTTTTCCATAATTTGCATAATCAAAAGGGTATTGCCGTCCTAACAATTATGTATGCAATAAGTAAATGAATAAACCCAGCGCTGTGATGAAGTTCTCAATCGAAACCTTTCAGTCCAGAATGGAGGGGTTACATTTTGGATGGCATTCGTGCAGTACATGCAATGTTATTAACAATTGCAGTTGTTCATACGATTCGACTGAGTAACATATTCAAGTTAGCGGGAAACATATCTTAAGAAAACTATTTCTTATATAAAAATACATCTTTTACGTGAAATTACTTTTTTCCATAATTTGCATAATTAAGGCGGTATGGTCGTCCGAGTAATTTGAAATACGGGAACAATGCATATCAACAGAGTCATTCGTTATTCAAAAGTATCACAAGTTCAATTATTGATATCACTGTTGAGTTTGCTCATTACCATGGTTGCATGCATATGCTGTGCTGAAATACCAAATAGGGAAGTATTGTTTGGGACCCGTTTGTGTTTCCGTCACAATTCTCCCCTTCCTAAACGACGTCTACGGCGGAGCGATTAGCTCATCAGCACATGGTGTTGCCTTTCGTTCTCTTTTTCTCGTGCGGTTCTCGACCTCGCACTCCATCCTCTCTGGGGTTTTGCCTCGTCGTTGTGGTTGTTTGGCGGGTGGTTTCCTCCCGGGATTCGTCCCAGCCTGCGAATCTCCGGGGTTTGTATTCCTCCCCTCTGGCGTCTCGCTCAGACTCACTCTCGGGGGTCTTTGCTCTACGTTAAAGTGTCGAGACTCGCTCGGAAGGGGTCTTTCACTTTACGACTGATCGCTTCCCGTGGTGGTTCACTTTACGGCAGCGATCCAATCGATACCGGGGTTAAGTTCAGCCTTCTTAGACCAGGCACGTCTCACCCGTCACGTTGTCCGTCCTTGAGCCCCTCTCTCTCTCGATGACGGTCCTGCCCTTCACGCTCCCGCAGGGTGTCTCTCCGGTCGCAGCAAGGAGGTGGCGAGCCCCGGCGGGTTGAGGGGCGCTTGCTTCGCAGAGGGTCGAGGTGCTCAGTCCTGTAGGACGCTGGATACAGACACTCCCGCTGCCCCGCTGCCAGCCGACGCTCCTTGCGCCGCCGGTTCTTGGTCGCCTTGGCGTGGCTATCCGTGTTGTGCGATATGGCGGTCCATACGTTGGGGTCTGCTATTGCGGACTGGCGTTCCTTGGGTCGTTCGGGGGTCGCCTGATGGCCCGAGACGGTCGGCGGTTCTGACTCAGCCTCCGCATCCATCAGGCTACCCGCCCGGAGACTGATGACCTCGTCCCCAGCCTCGGAGACGATGTCGCACCAAAGTAATGGCACCGTCTTCGGGTGGGTGAGCTTCTCTTCTCCTTCCGCCGATGGTCGTGTTCCGGTAGGGTTAACTCCCTCGACCTCCATGGGCATCTCGTCCACGGGGTCCGTTTGGACGCACCGTGACTCAACACTCCCAATTGGGGTCTCCGTCGTGTGGGTGGCCGCCTCGGTTGTGGCGTACCCCTCTGACGTTAGGTTCCCATACCCCTTAACGGTGGGTGGGAACTTCCACTGGTGGAACAGGTTACACCCTGTCTCCTGTTGGTGCCTGGCCCGGACCAGGAATTGCCCCAGAGCTTCCGCAAATCCTGGCAGCTGTTGGTCCAACCATCTGAGCCGACTCCCATATGGCCTCAGAGAGTCCCACACGGGTCCTTTGGGCATTGGATTGGGAATTCCTGGATGGGTGGCCGTTCCAGCACCTCGTCCAAGTCGAGTCAAGACTCGCTCCGTCGTAGTGGTGGCGAGGCTGGCCTCCCCTTGGGCTGGGGTGTTTCCCCCAGGATGACACAATCGTCATCGGTACCTGCTCCTTCCTCATCCATGGTAAGACTCTCCCAGAGCTCTTTTCTCAACATGTCCTCCTCACTGCAGAGGGCCTCGTTCGACCGATGACTCATACTGGAAGAATTTAATCAATATTAGAGTTGGACCCTTGCTCACAAGGTTTGAGGTCCTGTGTGGACGCTTTACCCTTGAGAGCTCCACGAAAATCTACTAGTTGTACGACATTTGGCGATAATTTCCGGTTAACGATATAGGGGCCTTCATACCGAGGCACTAAGGAAGTCATAATGTGTTTGACCGCACTAGACAACGTGAGTGTTCGAATCAGCACGAGATCCCCTAACTCATACGTGACCTTTCGGTGATGTCGATTATAATGCTGGGCTTCTTGCCGGTTGGCAACATCGAGGGTGTGCACGATGAGCTTCCGGAGGGTGGACAATCGTTTCATGATATCTTGAGCACGCGGTTGACCCTTTCCACCGGATTGGCCTGGGGATGTTAAGGTGGGGTGGTGTGTAACTCTATCCGCACCCGTCACGATTGACGAACTCCGTCCCGTTGTCGGTAAGTAGCTTGCGAGAGGTCCCCCAACGATTCATTACCACTTCTTCTAGGCATTGCCTGATCTTCTTGCCGGTGGCTTTTCGTAGGGGACACACTTTGATGCATTTCGTGAATAGATCCTGAATGATTAGGGCATAGCCGTTTCCTGCTTTGCTCCGCGTCAATGGACCTATAATGTCCGCAGCCACGGTGACCCAAAATCCCTCCATTCGGCGTGGACTCATAAGGCCTGCGGGCTTTACTTCGCTGGCAGGGCCCGCTTGGTCGTACAAATGTCATGACCTCCTCCAACATTTTTGATCAGAAGTAATTCATGGCAGTCCTGCGGTAAGTCTTATCGATACCAAGGTGTCCAGATTGGGGGCCACTATGGCACTCCTCAATGACCTTGCTCCTCCATTCTCTTGGGATGACCAGTTTCCAGGTAGTTAGGGCTGGTAGGTCTCCACTGTATAAAAACGAAGGCCAGTGGAAATATAACAGGTCATCTTCTACCTTCTAGTCGGGAAATCGGTGGGGATGATGTACCACGTCGCGTTTCCTCGTCAGGTACCACTTATCCTGTGTTTCCCTGAGGGTCTCAGCCAGGGCATCTCTGAACTTGCTGAGGATATGTGCTCCTTCGGGAATGCCTGGCAATGCATCTGGGACATGATGGAGCGCTCCCTTGCGATGGACTACGTTGAAATCTGATCCCATGGGTTCCAATCACCATCTAGCAAGCCTCCCGGAGGGGTTCCTCGGTTGGTGCAGCCACCGACGACTACTGTGATCCATGATGACCGTGAAAGACTAGCCTGCCAGATAGCACCGGAATTGCCGGATGAACCGCAAGATGGCACCCTGCTGACATATGCGATAACCCGTTCCTGGTGGTCGATATCCTGCATTAGGACGGCACCTAGTCCAACGGTACTGGCGTCTGTCTGGAGACAGAAGCGTTTCGAAAAGTCGGGACACGCTAGGGTTGGTGCTGAGGTCAGATGACTCTTCAGCACCTTAAACGCCCGTTGCCCCTCGGCTGTCCATATCCATGATTTAACTTTCCTGGCCAATCGGGTGAGTGGCTCGGCGATAGCTGCGAATGATGGTATAAACCTTCTGTAAGCAGGAAGCCATCTCCAAGAAACTCCTCAATTGCTTGATGTTTGCGGGTGCTGGATATTCGGTGATAGTTGCTGTCTTTTCCGGGTCTGCTTGGAGTCCTTCGCGGTTCACCAAAAATCCCAAATATTGCACTTGAGCAAGACAAAATTGGCTTTTCTCCCGGTTCATCACCAGTCCAGCAGGGTTGAGTTTGTCCAAGATCTTGGGTAGCCAGTGAAGGTCCTCCTCAAAGGTCTTGGTGACGATGATAATATCATCCACGTAGACACGTGGGGGTATATTTCCGGTCCAATTTGTTTATCAATTAGACGCTGGAATGTAGCCGCGTTAGTAAGGCGTGTAGTAGGTGCGTTAGTAAGGCCGAAAGGCATCCTTTTTAAATTGGAAGAACCCTCGGCCGGGTACGATAAAGGCGCTGATTTCTCGGGACTCTTTAGCCAGGGGTACTTGAAAGTAGGCTTGACTAAGGTCCAGGGTCGTCAGGTAACGGGCTTGCCTTAACTCATCCAATATCGCCGTCATATTCGGGATCGGATAGGCGTCCTTCTTGGTTACGTTATTTACTTTGCGGAAATCGATACAAAAGCGGTACTTCCCGTTGGCTTTCTTAACTAATACCACTGGGCTGGACCAATCGCTTTGCGATGGTTCGATAACGTCGTCGTCCAGCATTCAATCTACCTCCTGCCACATGATTTTCCTCAGGGCTGCAGTGGCGCCCCTGGGTTTCTGGTTAATCGGCTCATGGCTCCCTACATGTATTCGGTGCTCAGCCAGGGCGGTGAGACCGCTCCTGTCTTTGGCTGGCGCGATCAGACGGTCCAAGACGTTTGTTAGATTCGCGGCTTGGCCTAGCATCCTCAACCCATAACACAGAATTACGCTCAGGCGGTCCGCCACTGGTGTGAACGCAATGACCTCGGCTGGGTTCTCCCGATACCAACGGGTCTGGGCTTAGAAGTCAATGACCAATCCCATTGCTGCCAATCCTAGGATGACTCCCTTCGATAACTTCTGGAGGGCGTAGGCGGTTAGAGTGAACTCCCGGCCATCCAACTGTAGAGGCACAGTGAATGCCTGGTCCACTAGCTCCTCCTGGCCGGCTGCGAGAATACGTTTCCTTTTAAGAACCGGGCACGGTTCCACGCCGCAGGTCCCTAGGGCAGTTATCACAAGCTTCCCGAAGTATGACTTTGACGCTCCGGAGTCTATTAGGGCTCGATAGGTTTGTCCAACGATAGTCACTGTGGAGTAAAAGGCGAACGCGGTTTTGGCGACGGCACACGAGGTGGGGTGTTCCCTCGGGCCTAACTCATGACTCTGTACGGCAGCCAATTTAGCCGCACTACGGCTGCACCAAGGACATGACTTGGTAGATACGCCGGAGTATCCACATCGGTGACAAAACCTCCTCAGGGGTTATGAACACCCCTGAAAGAAGTGCTCTGTCTGCCCGCAGTTCCAGCATAGCATACTGTCCGAGGGGCTAGCAGCCACTCGCGGACTCCCCACCGATGGCTGAGGATCTGGTGGTTTCTCGCCGTCCTTGGGAGCATCTGGACGGCGGTGCTCAGCTCGATAGCGACTAGATTTTGCCGGGGTGTGTCTCCCCGGTCGCTCGCCACTGCACTTCGGTGGGAACCCCCGGCTGACACGCATGGTTTGGCGAAGTTCCGGTACTAGTTCTTCATCCGATGGTTCCTCATTCGAATTGCTCTCTCCACTCTCTTCTCCTAGAGACAAGCCTAGGGCTTTCAGATTGAATCGAGGGGCCGGTTTGGCTTTCTCACGTCGTGCTGGGTCGATATGCATACGCTGGACACAGTGAGGACTCTGGATTGTGCGCGCGTCGACAATGTTCCCCGGCCTGGAGCGCTATTTTCTGGTTCATAGCCCGATCCTCGACTTCGTCCATGGTCGTTCCCCGGGTGATTGGCGTAGTCACTCGTAGTACGGTAAACAAGTTCCGGTGGGTGTACTTCACCTGTTCGTTCTCCGGACAAGTGGAGTTCGTTCTGGCGAAGAGTCCGCGCATACATGCAAAATAATCCCCTATCGGCTCCCCGTCGTGTTCGGTTGCCGATCTTTTTTCGAAGTCCCTCTTAGTCTCGACTGGCATATCGAGTTCTGAAAGCACTCCTGGCTTTCTGCCACGACCTAAACTCCGCTAGGTGGGCTCGATACCAGGTCAGGGCCCCCTTTAGAAAGAATGGGATGGCCTTGACCAAATCGCTATCCCGGATCGCGAGAAAGGCTCTACCTTCCTCGATTCGAGAAAGGAAATCGTCGATATCCTCCCCTCGCTGTCCGGAGTACTGCGCAACCTCCCACTTCTTCATCACGTTAATCAGGGTGGCGGCCCTGAGGGGCCTTCTTCTACCCTGATATCCGTGCATAGAGCCTTCGTCATCCGACTGATCTCCGTAGTGGGGAAGGTAGTTCCTGCGTGGCCGTTCTCGCTCACCACGGTCTGGTTCCCGAGCGCTTCGATACTGATCCTCGCGATTCAGGGAGGCTTTTCGGTCATTTCGGTCGTCTCGGTGATCCTGGAAATTTTCCGGGGCTCTGTGAGGACGGCCGCTGGGTAGTTTCCACGGTCGCCCTGGTGGGTTCTTCGGGCGTCCGTGTCATGTCCCCAGGCGTTATCCCTCGGCACCTGGGGTCCGACAGGACTCTCTAGATGTCGACAGTTGTGTGGAGGGGTCCGCACTCGACCAGCCATTGGAGCTGGTGGTGTCGGAGCCTGCACAATCACGATAGGGAGACCTCGCTGATTATCAGCGGTCGCCTTCACAGGCACGAGTTCTGTCGGTTGGTCTTCGGCCGCGACCAGGTTAGTTTGGCTGATACTTTTCTTCGGTCGCCCTGGCCTCTTACCGTCCGTGTTGGTAGAGGCGTCTTTCAGACCCGTCTCTGACGCGGATTTGTGACCTCGTGATCAGGCTGGCTGCGGTCTCATGGGCTGGGACTAGCTTCGATCGCTTTGAGCCTGGTTTTCCCACGAGGGATATTCCCCCAATGCCTCCAAATCTGCTTCTCCCGGCGATATCTTCCTCTTCGAGGTGCCCTCTGGGTCACTAATCGTTCGGTTCCGCCGTAATTATCCTGTGATCACGATAAGTTTCTTTTTTTTCGGGATATTCTCCCCACGATATACGCAGCTGGGTATCAGCGGGGCTTGTTGTCACCTCATACTCTTAGCACGCGCACAGAGAATTACTCCCGGTTATTTCCCCAACGATATTCTCGGCTGGGTATCCGCAGGGCATGTTATCACCTCACACTTTTACCACACGCGCAGCGAATTGCTCTGAGTTATTTCCCCTACGGTAATCTCGGCTGCGTACCAGTTTGGCTTATCACCGCACAGTGTTACCACACGATCAGAGAATCACTCTGGGTTATTTCCCCAACTATATTCTCGGCTGGGTATCAGTGGGGTTTAGCACCGCACACTTTTACCGCACGCGCATAGAGTTGCTCTGGGTTATTTCCCCTACGGTAATCTCGGCTGGGTATCACTGGGGTTTAGCACCGCACACTTTCACCACACGCTCAGAGAATTGCCATAGGTTATCACCCTAACGGTATTCTCGGCTGGGTATCAGTGGGGTTTAGCAGCGCACACTTTTACCACATGCACAGAGAATGGCGCTAGGTGATTTCCCCAACGGCAATCTCGGCTGAGTGTCAGTGGGGTTTAGCACCGCACACTTTTACCACACGCTCAGAGAATTACCCTAGATTATCTCCCCAACGGTATTCTCGGCTGGGTATCTGTGGGGCTTATCACCACACGCTCAGAGAATTGCTTTGGGTTATTTCACCACCGGTATTCTCGGCTGGGTATCAGTGGGGTTTAGCACCGCACACGTTGACCACACGCACAGAGAATTGCTCTTAGTGATTTCCCCAACGGTATTCTCGCCTGGGTATCGGTGGGGTTTAGCACCGCACACTTTTACCACATGCGCTGAGAGTTGCTCTGGGTTATTTCCCCTACGGTATTCTCGACTGGGTATCGGCGGGACTCGTTGTCACCTCATACTTTTACCACGTGCACAGAGATTTGCTCTCAGTTATTTCGCCAACGATATTCTCGGCTTGGTATCCGCGAGGCTTGTTATCACCTCACACTTTTACCACACGCTCAGAGAATTGCTCTGGGTTATTTCCCCACCGGTATTCTCGGCTGGGTATCCGTGGGGCTTAGCACCGCACACTTTTACCACACGCAGAGAGAATGGCTCTGGGTGATTTCCCCGACGGCAATCTCGGCTGGGTATCAGTGGGGTTTAGCACCGCACACTTTGACCACACGCACAGAGAATTGCTCTGGGTGATTTCCCCAACGGCAATCTCGGCTGAGTTTCAGTGGGGCTTATCACCACACACTTTCACCACACGCTCAGAGAATTGCCATAGGTTATCACCCTAACGGTATTCTCGGCTGGGTGTCAGTGGGGTTTAACAGCGCACACTTTTACCACATGCACAGAGAATGGCGCTAGGTGATTTCCCCAACGATATTCTCGGCTTGGTATCCGCGCGACTTGTTATCACCTCACACTTTTACTACACGCTCAGAGAATTGCTCTGGGTTATTTTCCCACCGGTATTCTCGGCTGGGTATCCGTGGGGCTTAGCACCGCACACTTTTACCACACGCACAGAGAATGGCTCTGGGTGATTTCCCCGACGGCAATCTCGGCTGGGTATCAGTGGCGTTTAGCACCGCACACTTTTACCACACGCACAGAGAATTGCTCTGGGTGATTTCCCCAACGGCAATCTCGGCTGAGTATCAGTGGGGCTTATCACCGCACAGTTTTACCACACGCTCAGAGAATTGCCCTAGTTTATCTCCCCAACGGTATTCGCGGCTGGGTATCTGTGGGGCTTATCACCACACGCTCAGAGAATTGCTCTGGGTCATTTCCCCTACGGTATTCTCGACTGGGTATCAGCGGGGCTTGTTGTCACCTCACACTTTTACCACACGCACAGAGAATTGCTCTGGTTATTGCCCCAACGATATTCTCGGCTGGGTATTCGCGGGGCTTGTTATCACCTCACACTTTTACCACACGCGCAGAGAATTGCTCAGGGTTATTTCCCCTCCTGTAATCTCGGCTGGGTATCAATGGGGTTTAGCACCGCACACTTTTACCACACGCTCAGATAATTGCCTCAGGTTATCTCCCTAACGGTATTCTCGGCTGGGTATCAGTGGGGCTTATTACCACACGCTCAGAGAATTGCTCCGGGTTATTTACCCAACGATATTCTCGGCTGGGTATCACTAGGGTTTATCACCGCATACTTCTACCACACGCTCAGAGAATTGCTCTGAGTTATTTCCCCAACGATATTCTCGGCTGGGTATCAGTGGACTTTATCATCGCACACTTTTACCACACGCTCAGAGAAGTTCTGTGGGTTACTTCCCCAACGATATTCTCGGCTGGGCATCAGTGGCCACGTTGGGCGTCATTTATAACACTTTATTTTTCGGGCACTACACTCTCTTGGGACCCAGGTGTACTCTCAACCTAGCCCATAATCCCCATCCTTAACTTCTGATCGCTAACCTTTTAATGGGGCGCCAGGTGTATCTTTCTGTTCGCAGGTATCACCTGACTGGGCTCATCCCAGGCTCGCGCCCTTTGCATGAGAGGGTAACTTCTGACTAACCTGTACTTGCGGATACTTGAACCAGGTCCGCTCTGGCGCATTGACCGTGCTCTAATCTCGGTGGTTTGTTAACCCAAACCCGTTACTGGGGTGGGCTGGGACATCGCGATCTCTAATCCCACGGGTCTCTACTCTACTGGGCCGGGTTTATGGAAGGAGGGATTATTAGAGCCTCGACCGCTCAGTGTGTAGATTTCCTAGAGAGGGCGCGATTCCGATGGTCCTCCTCTTTGGTCTCATCTCTACCCATTCGCGTCATAATTACCGCCGTTAAAGAGACCTCTTCCCAGGGCTCATACTCACATGATACCGGTTTGTCGCTGATGATGGTGCGATAGCCTTGGGGGCGGCCTCATGGCTCAGCCGTTCTCGGGCACGTCATTCTCTGGGGCTCACACCGAGGTCCGAGGACACTCGGGGGCCGCCACTAAGCTACACGATACAGGTTTCCTCGACGTCAGCTTAATAGGGAATATCGGATGGTCCTGGTGCATCCCGGTCATGAGCCGGGGACAGGTAACCAGGTGGTATTCCAGGGTGGAAATCCGAGTGACGCACAAGGGAATGGCGTGCAACTCTACTCGCCATTGGGTCGTCCTTGGCGTGCTCACGTTATGGTCTCATTTCACTCGGGTCCACTACACTGCGTGCTCTCACTCGAGCAACGGCATACAACCAACTCTCGCGAAGGCCCAAACTCCACTTTCCTCCTCGACTGCCCTCACTCGACTAGCTCACTTGCATCCTGGGAAGCGAGGTGGCGCTTACGTCGCCACACACTCAGTCTGATTCAGACTAGCCTACTATTCTAAAGGTCCCGCGTTCGATTCCCGCTCACTGCAAAATATTTTTTCTGAAAAATATTTTCTCACGGACTCCGACCGATGGCAGGAACATTCCGTGTGTGCTATCGGCGGTATCCATGAAGTGAGACCGTGAGCCGGGACCGAACGCGACCCGTCGCGCGGGGGGGGAGGGAGGGTTCCATCGTAGACGCCCGCCATCGTATCACAGGGGTTTCTGGAGGTTTACCCTGTGATTAGAAATACGATGAGCTGAAATGGCGAAGTCGGCCCCAGCCGCAATGGGTGGGTACTCTGATCCGTAGTATTGCCCATGTAGTAATGCTTACCAGCGGGGACGTGGGTGAATACGAATAGAGAAAGAGTGAAAAAAAAAAAAAAAAAAAAAAAAACTCAGTCTGATTCCACATTGGCTTGGGCGAGGGAAAGGACCGTGGGATTTCCTTCCGGATGCCGAACCCTTAACTTAACCCGGGTACCCTCGGTGGTGAGTTACCGACCCCCCCGAGGCATCCCGTATCCAGGCATCCCCTGTATGCGAAGACGCGGGGTGTCAATCCATCTTGACCTGCAGTTCTCTCTCACAGATCCAGGTCTCGTCGCCACTCGCACCCCCGTTTCTCCAGCTCTAGGCTGGAGCCTGGTTATGGTGGTGCTGGGCTTGCTTTCGCAGATTCCCTTACCTCATCCTCCGGGTGGTCGGGGTCCTGAATGACCTATCCTCTCGTCTCCTCTTATCCTAACTCTATGGGCGGAATTATTTTCCCTCACAAAAGACACACACGTACACACACAGACAGACCTGGGGAGGTTATAATTTTGGCCCGCAGAGGGCCAAATCCCCATCCCATTTTTTTCTGTTCGATTCGGAATTGGTCTTTCGAATATACCAAAATCTTTCCCGGGAGATTCTGCACAAATGTCTCTGTGTGTGTTTTTTTGTATCCATCGCTCGCATTAGTACGCCCCGAGTAGTTGCCGTCTGAGCACCGCTTCAGGGGGCGTACTGGACAGTCACCTGTGCGGCTGGGGCCGACTTTCGCCATTTTAGGCCATCGCATTTCTAAACACAGGGTAAACCTCCACCTGTGCTATGATGGCAGACGCCTTTGATGGAACCGTATCACTTTATGTATACCGCCGATAGCACACACGGAACATTCCTGCTTCGGTCGGAATACATGAGAAAATATTTTTTTGAAAATATTCTCCGGCTGCCGGGCGCGAACGTAGGGCCTTTCAAATAATAGGCAGATATACTCTACCACTACTATTCGTGTGTGTGTGTGGATGTGTTGGCCAATTTGACGAACGATTTCCGTCGAAGGAAGAGCACGATCAATATGATCGACACGGTCTCCAGACGTTTCATCCCCATGACAATTCATTTGGACTATTCATCTCCTAACAACTCATCTCATAGACAACTCATCCTACTCACAACTCATCCCACGGACATCTGATCGTAAATGAATAGTAACATATTATTTTAATTGTTTTTTAATTTTCTCTTAATTTCTTAATGTTGTAGTAATATATCTATGTATGTGTGTAGATGTGTATGTGTATATATGTTTTTTTTCTACTCTTTCTCTATTCGTATTCACCCACGTAACCGCTGGTAGGCATTACTTCATGGGCAATACTACGGATCAGAGTACCCACCCATTGCGGCTGGGACCGACTTCGCCATTTCAGCTCATCGTATTTCTAATCACAGGGTAAACCTCCAGAAACCCCTGTGATACGATGGCGGGCGTCTACGATAGAACCCTCGCGGGGGTCGCGTTCGGTCCCGGCTCACGGTCACTCTTCATGGATACCGCCGATAGCACACACGGAAAGTTCCTGCCATCGGCCGGAGTCCAAGAGAAAATATTTTTCAGAAAAAATATTTGCAGTAAGCGGGAATCGAACGCGGGACCTTTAGAATAGTAGGCAGACACTTTACCCACTACACCAAAGCCCCGTCTTATGTGTATATATGTGTATGTACGTATATGTTTGGTTTTTTGTTTTTTTTTTTTAAAGAGAAAGAAGGACGTCAACCGCCTTCCTCACGTTTCCTTCTTTCTCTTTCCTTCCTCTTTTTCATACTTTTCCTTTATTAAACAAACTTACAAAATTAACAAATGATATGAGATGATGAAATACCCCTTGTCACATACAATGCAGTTCACTTTGGCCCCAGACCACGACGGAACATCTGCTGAGCAATACTTTGTTGTATAGGGGACGATGGCCGTGGCTTCTTCAGTAGTAAATCCTTTGTGGTCTTCCACGGCAAGAACATCCTCCGTTTACTCTGGATTTTTCCGTAGGTGCTCCTCGCGGCGTAACTCCGTCAGAACCTCCATTGCAAACACGCTGGTCGCGTTCCATGCTGCCTCTGATGACAGCATAACTTTCACAAGATTTCCAACGTTTATGGGTTTGCCTGCAGTAGTTTCCCATATACATCGTTGCAGGTCGAAACGCGGACATGCAAAGAAGACATTTTCATGTATTCTCTGACACTTTGGGCAATCCGGGGAATCTTCATGTTTGAATTTGTGAAGATATTGCCGGAAGCATCCGTGTCCTGAGAGCATCTGAGTTAGATAATAATTAACTTGCCCATGTGACCGGGCAAGCCAAACATCCAGCTTCGGAATAAGTCGATGGGTGCACCCGCTTTTGTTCAAGACGTCCCACAGTAGCTGCCATCGCTGAATGCTGTGGATGCGTTCTTCCTTTCTCAGTTCCGCTTAGCTAAGGTTGGTTGATCTTCTGCGCATATAAAGGCACCGACGCTCCTCTGCTAGCACTTCGAAAGGTAGCATCCCATCAATGACCCACACAGCGTCGTTTGATACTGTGCAGTATGCGCTAACCACTCTAAGAGCACTCAGCCTGTAGACTGGAACAATTTGCCGCCGAGATGCTTCGCTTCGTATTGCATCACATCATATAAGAATACCATATGTTAATACCGACGTAACAACTGATGATAGCAGGAGCCTTGTCCTCTATTTTGGCCCTCCAATGTTTGGCATAAGTCTTGCAAGGGCAGTCTTCACTGCTCCTGCCTTACACTCGCATGTTGGGTTTGCGGTCAAAACTAAATCGGGGATCAATCATAATTCCTGTATGCAGGGCTGGGAGGTTATTTTGTGCTGGCCGACTTTCAGCGTGATTGTGTCCAATTTCTTTCGGCTTGTGATAAGAGGTGCCTCGGTCTTATGTTCCGCAAGTTGTAAACCTATCGTGTTCACCCATTGCCGTATCTTGATGCGAACATTGTCGAAAATGAGCTGGAGTGTGGAAAGGTGTTTGTTCACGATTATTATAGCTACATCATCCGCAAAAGCTACGAGTTTGGCCCCCGCCCGTAACGCTATTTTGAGCAATTCATCATATACGATATTCCACAAAAGAGGACCCAACACTCAGCTTTGGGGTACACTCCCAGTATCCCTATATGCTTCAGGACCTACTTCTGTGTCATATCTAAGGGCTCTGTCGGTAAAGTAATTAGCTACCATCTTTTGCAACTATGCCGGTACCAGTAGCTTCGATAATGACGCCAGGATGGAATCCCACTGCACTGAGTTGAAGGCATTCTTGATGTCCAGAGTAACAACCAATCAATATCGTTTCGTACCTCCTTTCCGTCGCCCGCCCTCGATTGCTTTTTGGGCGGTTTTGACCACCCGATCTATAGCATCCAACGTATATCGTCGTCGTCTGAAGCTGTATTGAGCTTCGGCCAACAGGGGTTCCACCACTGCCTCAATTCTCGGGTGTACTATGCGTTCCAGAATCTTGCCCGCCGTATCCAGCATACGGAGTGGACGATATGATGACGGTTTGTCCGGTGGCTTTTTTCGCTTTGAAAGACGTACGAGTCTCTGTTGCTTCCATCTGTTGGGGAAGATACCCTCTTGAATGCAAAGATTGTACATGTCTAGGAATATTCCAAGTGCTGCATTAATGGCTGCCTTCAACGCAATGTTGGGCACACCATCGAGACCGGGGGCCTTATTGTTGCCCACTCTGCTACAGGCCTGCAATAGTTCGTCAGCCGTAATCGCTGGAATTAGGCCGTTGATGTCATTCTTCCCATATGTTCTAGTGAAATTTGATTGTTGAGGAAATAAAACAGACACAATCCTCTCCAGAAGCTCGGGGCAGGTCGGTGATGGCATCGGTTGACTGTTAAGTCGTGCCAACCACCTTGTACGGTCTGCCCCAAGGATCCTTATCCACTTCTTCCAAGAGCTCGTTTCAACAGTCTCGTTTGCGAAGCTTTATGACCTTAGTAAGTTTACGCTTAGCGGCTTTATACTTCACTTCGAGGCTTTCGGGATTGGATTTCTTCCTTGCGCGCTGCCAAGATCTTCTTTCTGCGAACCATTCCTTGTGGAGAGTCGCAATTTCATCGCTCCACCAATACACCGGTGGCCGTCGGTTTCCAGTAACCTTCTTGGGCATAGTCGCATCGCAGGCGTCGGTGACTCTCCGCATGGTTTCGTCTACTTTTTCTATCATATTTCTACTGTCTATTGGGTCAGTTTTCAGTGCCATAAGAAAACTGGCCATGTCGAATTTTGCCACGTTCCAGCCGACTCCGTTTGTTCTTTCCAATGTGGGCGCAGACCTCCAATCAACCGACACCTCCCAGAGTACCGCTCCATGATCACTCGCAGGGTAGATCTCGGATACCTTCCATGTATAATTGCCTTTCAGCAGGCTACTGCTGACGAGAATGAGATCTATAATTGAGCTCGCTTGTGCTCTCCGAAATGTCGGTTCATTTCCATCGTTCAATAGGACGACATCTAGAGTCGACATGGCTTCCAGTAAAGCCCGTCCTCGCTGGTTGGTCTCCTGGCTGCCCCAGTCAACTGCCCAGGAATTGAAATCGCCCGCAATGGCCACCGGGAAATGCTGTTTTGCATCCATCACGAGTCTATCTAGGAATGCTGTGAATTCTTCATAACAAAGACTTGGTGGTGTATAGCAGCTGTAAAAATGCATACCATTCACCTTGGACACCACAAATCGAGACTGTTCGTTACCGTCATAGCGCTCAAATGGCAAAGCACCGCAAGACCAAACGGTAACGGATCGCTAATGTCGGTCATCCAAGCTTGAGTATAGAGGTTCCTGTAAGGTTCCGAAATGACGGCAACATCAATCTTCAGGTCTCGAACCGTCTGCGTCAGCAGATCGTGTGCTGTGGCGGAGTGAGCCAGGTCCACCTGTAACACCCGCACTATGACTGTGTACGGATCTTCTGGAGTGCACCCTGGTAGACTGGACATTTGATGCTACCAGTTACATGGGCATAGTCTTTCGTGGGCTCCAGTTCTACGCATAGAATGCATTTCGGAGACGCTTCAGAATCAGAGCTTTTGTGCCCTTTTTCGCCGCATTTATAGCACAGGTCTGATCGGTCAATGGGGCTCTTGCGATTAACGGCAAGATGCTCGTCGTGCCAATACTTAAAGCACTTTAGGGGCCTTGCAACTGTCACGATGCGGGCATATACCAGGCTTATTCGTGTTTTACTACCCTCACTTAGTATATTCCTTGCAGTAGCGGCAGGGAGTACCACCGTGGCCGATTGTGTCCCTCTGTATGCCTTGCGAAGAGATTTGATGTCACTCAATGAGATATCATTATCTGTGCCATCAGCTTTTTCAGGGCATCGCGTATGTCTTCTATCGTAGCGACGTCATCGAGGTCTTTAATTTCGGGTTTCTCTTGAAGTTCCTTATTGAACGCTTTGGCTTCATTTTGGAGGGCTTCAACTAGTGCCTTCTCTAGCCCAACACCTTCATCCTTCTTTCCTCTCGCAAGGATTAAGAGAACGTCTCCGGAAGCTGTTTTACGCATTTTGTCCACGCATGAGCTAGCCGCATAAACAACTTGGTCCTTCTGTATTCGTCCCAATATTTCCGAGTACGTAGCTGTCCCCGTCGAACGAATGATTAGCGCATCAAGGCGGATTGTTGCTTTCCTCTTCGACCGAGGTTTAGTCTGCGTAGCACCGCGAAGATTTTGGGACGGGTCCTGTTTTTTCTCCGTCTCTTGGCTTTCTCCCAAGCACTTTCATCGTCTTCTGTTGCAGAATTCGATGCTTCCTCCGTGGCCCTGTTTCCGTCTAACCGGGTTCTAGTTTTTACGAGCTCCTCCACATTAATGGACGACGTTGCTGCTGCCTCATCTTCGGCACTCTTGAGTTCTTTGCCCGTTGTGTCATCAAGCGGTGTCCTCTCCTTTCTTTTGTCCCGTCGGGTTGGGGTCTCCTCAGATGTCCTGGGTTTTTCCATGGGCTTATGGCTACTCCCTAGGCTTAGCTGGGATAATCTAGGACCTAGAGGCGTGAGCCATCCAACTCCTGGCAAGGGTGTTTTGCCTGCCTCTGTCTCCGTCATGGATCTTATTCGCTTTGCGGCCATTTGGATCTTCTTAGCCAGCTTTCTCATGTCTTCGTTGATGGTTCTCCTGTTTTTATCTGTGAGAGAATTCACTAGCGTTGCCAGATCATGCTCGTGCAGGTCACATGTGCTCTGCATAGTAGGTACAGTTCCACTTGTAGCATTGAGGGCCAAGTGAGCCAACGGGGGACGATGAAGTGATGGTTGGCTCTTCCCACAATCCGAGGAGCCAGGCTTTCACCTGGTAGGAACCGGCTGTTATAGGGAGCCCACCCTTGGCACCCTTGGTTTCGGGAGTTAGGTTTCTCCCTGTGTATGTGTGTATGTGTGTGTATGAATGTGTTTGTTTATATGAGCAAAATTTTGTCGAACGATTTATTGTAGCCAAATTATCCGATTTGAGCTTTATTATACTCATCCGATAGGTTTGCGCCTAACTTAGACCTGACGAGGTTTTGAATAGAATCGATCCAGCAGTTTTTTAGTTATCAACCGATTGAATTGTGTATATCACTGCATCGTGAGCAAGATCAAAGATACGATAGATATTATTCAATGAAGTTTGTTTCACACACAAAAATACGTATTTCATGCGCTATAACTTTTTTCCTAATAGCGATAGTGAATTGTTATAAAAAAAATCGATTGTTTACATCGCTCTATCGTCATAAAGGTCAATACTTTTTAAAAGTCTATCACTTTTGAAGAGTTATAAAATTTGAAGTATTCGGAAATTTTGAAAAGGTCAAGAAGTGCATAATTTTAGCCATCAATCGCAATTTTGTACATAACATAGAAGGGGAAATGATGAGGAAGTAATTGGTTCGACTCATAGAGGGTCAGACCCACATCCCGTTTATTTTTAACTTCCCGTATGTTTGTACTGTATTGACCCCGAAATCAATTATTTTGAAGTGGAACTTCTTATGGGAGGGTATTGAAATTCGGATCGGCAACCTTTTCTGTGACGGAAGTAGGTGCTGGGGGTAACACGTAGCGTCGACAGAGTGGGGGCCGTGACTCGCTTGCCTTAGGTACCTGTAGTGAAAATTACAATGTTTAGGCGGCGTGACGATCGCCGAACACGGGTGTTGGAGCTCCATGAAGTTAGACCCTGCTTATTAAAAATTTATCATTACGACCGTCAGAATTCAATGATCGGCGAATGATAGACAATAATTGATTATAAAAACCATTTAATTGACAAAATTTGTTTTACATGGATTTTCAAAAAATTGGCCCAAAAGATAGCGCCTCTTTTTTTAGAATTTAATGACAGAAACTTCTACTTGGGCTCATTCTACGCAGAATCATATGATAGAAATTGATAGACACTTGGCCGAAGTCTATCAATTCGATAAACTAACGTAAAGTAAGAAAAATGAGGATCATGACGCTGCGGCGGCGAGTTGAATCAGAGCGGGAGGGAAGGGGGGCGAGGTGATCTTTCCTCGCTGGCCACAGAGAGGATATACTAAAGTAGAGCAAGAGGCTCAGATCTCCGGGATTGCTTGACGCCACATCCCTTCGATTATTTTAGCGTCTTGAGAGACGAGTGTAATTATCACATTGAATAAATGTGAGTATGTTGTGGAAAAATTATTGATTAGTAATCTAAATGCTTTCTCTCCCATCAAACCGAAAAGTCAAATTATTATTTCAGCTAGTCCCTATGAAGTTTCACTTCTGTCGCGTGTCTTCATGACACACCGTATTTTTTTTTACTTTCTAACTGGTGTTTTAAGTATACTAAAGTGATTCCCATCAAATTCCGAGTAAATGTCTGTGTGTGTGTATGTTTGTATGTGCGCAATCGGATTTTTATTTAACGATTTCTTACGAAAGGATTGAACGATCGGTCTTATTCAGAGCGTTTTCATGGAACTTAGATCTGATTAGTTTTTGGTTTAAATTGACCGAGCTGTTTTTTTGTTATTAACAATTGAATTGTTTACAACGCTCTATTTCAAAAACAGTAAGAGACACGGCAAAAAAGTATTCAGCAGAATTTGCTCAGTAAGTAGAAAGACATATTTAATTTCTTCTCACTTTTCTCCATATTTGTCATAGGTAAGGGGGTATGGCGGGTTTAACCCTCGAGCGTTCGTACCCCTATTGGCGTCTCACTCCCACTCTAGTAACGCGCATAATTCTCGTGCTCACGCTGACTATGCGGCTAGTCAAATATTCATAATTATCTGCTTGATAAATGGGATTCAAATATTTAATTGTCGTATCGGAAATTCTAGGAATGACAAACAGAAATTACAAATCGGGAAGTTTCCTTTCTATTCCCAACGGGGACACACACTTTTATCCCACTAGTATGTAGAATGACTTTTTTCGATAATTTGCATAATTAAGGAGCTATGGCCCTCTCAACGATTATGTATGCAATAAGTGAATGAATGAACTCAGCGCTCTCATGAAGGTCTCAATCTACACATTTTCCTGCAGGATCAAGCGGATTACATTTTGGATGGCGTTCGTGCGGTACACGAAATGTTATTAACAATTGCAATTGTTTATACTGTTCCACTGGGTGAAATATTAAAGTTATCGCCTTTATTGCGGCCGCACTCCCATTGGCGTCTCGCTCCTATTAAAGTAACGCGCATAAGTCGCATCCCCATGCTCACCATGTGTCTACTCAAATATTCATAATTATATTCTTCATATGATGAGTCAGTTTAGAATTGTCAAATCTGCAAGTGTTCATTATGACACCAGTAGGGGTCACACTGATTAAACAGGGTATATTGGAGATGAATAAATCTAGTACGCTGTACCGAAATACCAAATCGGGAAACTTGGTTGGTGCCCCGAATAGGGCAGACACATGCTCACACCACTAGTTTTCTGAGTTTTTTCCATAATTATCGATTATGGTATGACGGGTTGAACCGCGGAGCAGTCGCACCCCGATTCGCGTCTCAATTTTACTCGTCAATTTACGTCAATTTACTGAGTCAATAGTCGACTCAGAATTCGATTTCAAGTCGATTAAGATGGACTTGGCGAGACGGTTACCATACGAAATCCTCGTAACAAAACTCTCGCGCCAAAATCCTCGAATATAAAATAATTTTCTACGACAATCACCACAGTCAATATCCTATCAACCAAAAATAATCGAGATGAAATATCCTCCAAATTCGCGAATCTAATAGCTTGCTTCACCGAGAGAATAAAATCTCATGAAAAATTTACTTTTCGAATATTTTTATTTTTTTGGGTGGTGACCTCCTCGGAACCTTTCCTCATTCGGGTGCGATAGTACCAATCTTTGTTTTCCGAGTCTATGTTTTTCCAAAGTCTTTTTTTCCGAATCTTTTTTGTCCAAAATCTTGTTTTTCCGTGGATTTTTTTCCAAGTAAAAAAAAAAATTTTTTAAAACAACAAATTGCAGAAAATATTTCGCATTCGAGGAAAAAGGTACGAAACTATTCTGGTTTTGGGGATTCATATACATGGTGATTTTGGACCGATGATTTGATCGCGAGGATTTTGTCGAGTCACCGTCGAGACCATTTGTTGAATAATCGCATCCGTCATGTTCGAAATTTCCAATGGGGCGCAACAAAACGCTATAGAATCTTTAAGGGCTATTTTAAGGAACTCCAAAATCAGAGATGGAGCTTTTATGCCTTTTCTGCAATGTTCCTCAAATGGTTGTCCGTTTTCTCATCAGGTTGAACAGCATCAATTCTTTTTCGCGAGTATTCATTGCCTGTCGATTCCAATGACCTATCTGTCATTTGGTTTTTTACGTGTTTTGTTTAGGTCTGAGCTGTGAATTGATTATACCGGCAACGAGGAACTTCGTAAGCTGACTCCCCACCATTTGTTCCGTTCATTTCAAGGACTCTGATTTCATTTTTACGGCCGCTGATCAAAACTGTATTAGAAATAGGGCAGCCCCGTTAGATGTACCAAATACAGAAGAAAATACCTTTCCAGCTGTAACTTAAGATAATTCCCATAGCTGTCAGAATGCGAGTTCTGCTCACCTCAGCTTTATCGAAATGGAAGAGCTGAAGAGCAGACGTGAAACTCGCGGAGGCCAATTTCCAGCGCCAAACATAACGCATACAATTGCCATACCAATATAACGCATATAGCCAACAATGCGTAATTAATTCTACACCAAAAACATTCATAAAAATGCTATAACGAAAACGGTCGCGTGAGGGACGTCCGTACAAACGGCGAAGAAAATATCGATAAACCAAATCATACAAGCTGCTGACCAGCACTTGAATGAGGAGGAACTTCGCGTAATTAAAATGACTCTTCGAGATTTGCGGCGGCATCTATGGGAACAAAATGAGCAGGACCTCGTTACAGATTTATGCTTCGGAGCCTACAGTGTAGGGTTTTCGAGAAAAAATAATATGATGAAATTGTCGTCTCCTCAATTAGTTAGAAAACGGATGAATGATGCTATAATTACTGTGGGATTCAATACTGCCGCTTTTACGAAATTGATTTAAAAAGTCAAGACCCTTAAGGATGTCGCAACAGATTGTATACTCATTTGTGACGAAGTATCTATAAGGTAGACATCCAGGGAGTATCTACTGAAGTATTATCCGCGTTTACACTGCGTACCGGCTTTTGAAGATTTAGAGATTTAGTTTTTCTTATTCGAGATTCTAAAACGCATGATTGCAGACTATTCGGGTAAGACTCTTTGTGTGCGATCAAGAACAGACGAGGGCAAGTGCCTCACGCGGTTTATTCACAAAGCCCTTGGAAAAATTCAGTATGAGTTCAAAGATCGATCCCCCTTACAATTTGTTCGGAAATCACAAAATCTACTTCGCGTTCGATGTGCCTCATGTTCTCAAAGGGCTACGGAATAATCTCTTTATGGGCGATTATTTACTTCCGCAGGCAAAGTTTCCTTTTGATTCAAGCCCAGCTGAGAACGAAGAGAGGCTTTCTAAAGGGATTCATACTCCTCACGATGAAGAAGACACAATTTTCGGAAAAGAGCTGTATCTTCAACGTGAGGGACGTCTTTTCGATGAACAAAGGTTTCCCACAGAGAAAGGCATTGTTTCTGATCGCGGTGGGCTAATCTTAGGCATCGAGACTGAAGTTCCAAACGTCGAAATGTCGTCGGCGGCAATAAGAGAACTTCGCGATCTAGAGAATGAACTGACAGATATAATGATCTTAATCCATTTTCAAAAATAAATGTTTATATGGCGGTATAAATTTTCAGTCACTCAATAGCACAAGCTCTCCGGACAGGTCCCGTGACTCGGTAATTGAAACATCCATCGTGTTCTTCAATAGCAGGTCTGATCGAGAATGTGAATCAAATAGTTAATTGCCTCAATACACAAGCAGTTTGATGATCCGAACCCATATTGTCGTGGGTTGTCAGTTACGGACAGGCGTGTTGAAAATTGTTTAAAGGGAGTTCTCGAATGGCTGCCCTGAATAACGGTTGAAAACGGTTTATGGGAGCTGTCATAACACCTTCGAAAGGTTTGAAGTGTCAAGCTGATTAGACTACATTATTGAGTGATGAAGCAACAACGTCAAGTGAGATGAACGCGTCATCATTCGAAAACCAAGATGACGGACGGAAAGCTGTACCAACCCCAGATGACTTGGACGTCAATTTCGATTTTGAACTGATTCAAATCACAATGAGTGATATTGTAATTTCAGGCGAACGCGGTTCTCTTCAAAATAATTCAATGCGGTACATAGCAGATTGTATCGTGCATATCGAGTATTTCTCACCGTGGAACTAAGTAAATGAATGTATTATGATTTGGTCAAAAAAAAAATAAGAAAGTATATGTCCAAC
Source organism: Asobara japonica (assembly GCA_026005395.1). Lineage (NCBI taxonomy): Eukaryota > Metazoa > Arthropoda > Insecta > Hymenoptera > Braconidae > Asobara > Asobara japonica. The sequence goes on from BQMI01000167.1 coordinate 250,168, forward strand.
CTCACCTCTCCTTATATGGAGAGGGGGAAAAATTGGGGGAAACAAAAACAACGGTGACATATTTGACACATTCGAATGGGGGGACCAGAGGACCGCCTGCTTGTTTTCTTCCACGGAAAACCGTTTTTCGAATAGCGCGCAAGTGCGCATTCGGACGTGAAAAATTTTTTTTGTTAATAAATTTTTTTTGTGTCGTTGAAGTTGGAAAAATTAACAAAAAAAATTGTAGAAAAAATTTTTTTTTTCTTTGATTTAACAGAAATTTTTTCTGAAATTCGTGATAAAATTTTTTCTTCAATGACTTTTTTTTTTATTAAAAGTCGGTTGGTTAAATTTTTTTTCCATTCAACTTTCTGAAATTAAAATTTTTCTTTGAATTGATTTTTTTTTTGAAAAAAAAATTTTTTATTCAACTTTTGAAATCAAATTTTTTCGAATAAAACTTCTTTTTATAACATTTTCCTTTCTCCTAAAATTTTTTTTTGGAATCATTTTTTTTTTAATAAAAGTTTTGAATAAATTTTGTTTGTAAATAAGAAAAAAAAAATTATAAAATTTTTTATCCAGTTGAATAAAATTTTTTTTGACAATTGCAAAAAGTTGTTAGGAAAATAAAAAAAACAAAAATTTTTATGTTTGAATTTCGATTAAATTCGTTCGGGTGGCCGAGCAAAGCGTCCGCGCCCTTCGGCCCTTCGCATATATACACCGCCCCATACATACCATTTGCCGATTTGAATTTTGAATTAAAAGTGATTGATTAAATGTATATTTCCTTTTACGGCCTTTTAGGGCTTCCGTTCCCTTTACAAACCAGTTACAAAGGATAACCTCAATCTAAACTTAATCTCCACTTTACTTTATAACAATATTCCTCTTATCTACCTAAATACAGAACCATAAAACCAGAATCTTGAAGCAGGGAATCAAGGACTCAAGGGGGACCTCCGTTTCCGCGTTCTTCGTATTCTGTTATCACCATCGTCCCCTTAGGGTCCCACCCACATGCCCCTCTAAACCCCCCAACCCTCGCCTCCTCCCTCAAATTCTCCAACCTCCTAATCCACCCCATTGCTCTACCGCCCTCAGCCAATATCTCACTCACTCTGTCCACAATCGCTCTTTCCCCATCCTCTCCTGGATGCATACATTCTTCCAGCACATGCTACCACGTCTCCACACTAAACTCGCACATCCTGCACAATTTCATCTCTCTCTCCTCCCAATACTCTGCCTCTTTCATCCCCTCCCCCACCCTGTACTTTATCATCCTCTGCCATTTCCTCTCTTTCTTCATGCACTCCAGGTACTCGGGTATTCCCTCCGACCTTCAACAAAACTTAAACCACTTATTGTACCTGGAATCCACGATCTTTTCCCACGTTCCCTTCCTTATTTTTTCTATCATTCCTCAATCTCACTCCAACTTTCCAGCTCATTCAGACTCCACTCCCCTATCACCTTCCTCCTCATTTTCACCCACCCACTCCGACTATTCCGCTCGCACCCTCCTCTCCTCCCCAGCTCTCTCAGGCATTCCTTCGCTATCATATTGCCCCAGCCATCCCTTAACTTCCGCTCAAATCCGCACGCTCTGTTCCTCATTCTCACCACCACACCCTCTCTCCATACTTCACTCATCACCATGTACCGCGGACATTTCCCCCCCCCCCCCCCCAAACCAAACACCCATCTCATAAACTTTACTTCCATACTCTCCATTCTTTTGCATCCGTTCCACCCCCAAATTTCCACACCGTAACTCATTACCGACCACACTAACACGTCAAACAGCCACAATCTCCTCTTCCAATCATCCCTAAATCTCCTTTTTCCGATCGCCCACACTTTTCCCAACATCCTCTCCGCAGCTTCCACTCTCATTCGGACATGTAAATCATCCCCCCCATTCTGCATCATCCAAAACCCCAGGTAACAAAACTTATTCACTTCTTCTACTTCTCTCCCATTCAACCTCCACACCCTCTCTCTCTCTCATTTTTTTCCCTCCTTCTCCTGAACACCATCATTTTTGTTTTGCTCACATTTACAGACAAATCTATATGCTTCACGTACCCTTCAAATTCCCCCATCATCAGCCTCATTCCTTCTTCCGTGTCCGCCAGCATCACAATATCATCGACATAGGCTAGATAAAATAGCCTTCTTCTACCTAGCACTACCCCCCCCCCCTTCCCTCTTCCCCCTAGCCTTTCCTCTAGGCCTGACAAGAGCACGCTGAACAATATTGGGCTCAGCGGGCAGCACTGCCTTAGGCCTCTTTCCGTCCAAAACCTCCCCCCGGTCTCTCCCCCTACCTTCACTCTCCCCACTGTTTCCCTAAACGCTTCTTTCACCCTCTCCATTATCCCCACACTCCGACCCCTCTCTCTCATAGTTTCCCACAGCACACCTCTATTCACACTATCAAAGGCTGCCGTGAAATCTATAAACAGTGCAAACAACTTTCGCCCTCTCTTCTGAATTTCCTTATGGATTAAACACTTGAGTATGAAATGTTCTCCATCGTCCCCATTCCCTTCCTAAAACTTGCCTGATTATGTGGGATTATGCTCTTCCTCTCCGTCTCCTCCTCCAGTCTACGCCTCAACAACTCCATATATAACTTATAAGAAGTACGCGTCAGGGTGACACCCCTGTAGTGCTCCACCCTGTCACCTACCCTCTTCTTTAATACCGCAGCCACTAGTCCCACTTTCCATCCCTCTGGCCATCCCTCCCCTCTCCAAACTTTCCTGCATACTTCCCAAACACACTTTTTTACCCCCTCCCCCCCGTACTTATACACCTCATTCTCCATTTCATCTTCTCCTGGACTCTTCCTCTCCTTCAGCTTCCTCGCCGCCAAGCACAACTCCGCCCAACTTGGTTCCTCACACTCACCCTCATTTCCCCTTTCTCCCCCCTGACCCACCACCTTGTACTCAACCCCCCCTAACAATTCCATAAAGTACCCGACCCACTCCTTCATCTCAAGCCTCCCACTCTCACCTTTTTCCTTCCTTGTTTCCCTGTTGATGACATCCCGCTCTCTCCCCTCACTCACTGCCCTTCTCACGTACTCCTCGTATCTCCTCCTTTTTCTCCTCTCTCTTCTGCTCCAGGCGCTCCGCAAACAATTTTCTTTGCCTCCTCACTTCTCCCCCATCTGCTCTCCCCTCCCTCCATCTTCTCGTCACAACCTTCACTCTCTCCTTCCATTCCTCACACTCTCCATCCCACCACTCATGCCTCTCTTTTGCCATTCGCACTCCCTCTTCCACCTTACTCTTCGCCTCCCGCACTGCTTCCCACAATTCCTTCAATAGCTCATCCACCCCCACTTCTTTCACGCTCCATTCATCCATCATCTCTCTAAACAACACTCCCCCACTCTCACCACACTTCCCTCAAACCCTACTCCCGCCGCCTTCTCCCTTCTTCCCTCTACACGTGCACCTCTTTTTCACCCCCTCAGCCATTTCTAAGCACACTGCTACGCCAAAATGATCCGACCCCGGTTCATTCTCCACACTCATCTTTCTTACACTTTCTCTTGTTTTTTCATTCCCCAGTATGTAATCAATGACTGTCTCCCCCCTTCCGATGGACGTCACCTCTCCTTCTTCATCTCCTTCCGTATTACCATTCAGTATGAACCACCCGCACTCCATCAGACTTCCAGCAGCTTTTCTCCTTGCTCGTCCACTTTCTTTCGCGACTGTTCGACTCTCTTCTACAAAACCCCACACTCTCATCCCATTTCTCTCCCCTGTGCAGGCATTAAAATCCCCCCCTCCCCTATTATTATCATTCTCTCATTCCTTTTCACTCATCCACTTCCTAATCTCATTCAATCCTTCCCCTACACCTCTCTCCAAATACACTCCCACCACCACTCCTTTCATTCTTCCCAAGCAAATCTCTCTTTCCATAACTCTTTTCACTCCTACATATTCTTCCTCTCTCTTTTTTTCTTCCAACGTGAGAAATTTCTCCTTCACCCCCGACAGAACCCCACCCATCCCTCTCCCCACCTTGTGCACTTTTTTCGCTGCTTGCACCCTCCAGACAAAGCCTTTCGGTGCTCTCGTTCTTACTCTATTCCAATCCTCCACATCCATCCACGTTTCACACAGCATCACCACATTCCATCCATTTACATATCTCCAGAAGCTCTAATCCTTATTAGCAGTCCCCGCCACATTCCAAAACAATACCTTACATTCCCCCTTCCCCTCCACTGCCACTCTCCTCCGTTTTCCCTCTCTCACCTCCCAAACCCCGCCACACCGCCTCTCCTTTCTACTCGTCTTCCTCTCCCCTTCTCACCTACTTCCCCCGTAACCTTCTTCTGACCCCCGTCCACGCCTACCATTACCAATTGCGCTCCTTTCTCCCCTTCCATCTCCACCAGTTGTCCTGCCTCAACTAGACATCCTTTCATTTCGCACCACGTCCACACTTCCTCATCTATCCAAACTCTACCACCCCTATCCCTTAATTTTTTTTTGAATTAAATTTTTTTAAATAAATTTTTTTGCATTAAATGTTTCTTATATTTTTTTTTTGTCTCAATATTTTGAACTAAATTTTTTTTATGGAATGAAATTTTTTTTGCATAAACATTTTGGATTAAGTTTTTTTTTGAATAAATTTTTTTTTTGTAATTAAATTTTTTTTGTTGAATCAAAGTCTTTGAATTAAATTTTTTTTGTTGAACTTTTTTTTCAATAAAAAAATTTTGCCTTTCTATTTGATTTGTTTCATTTAATGAAATTTAACCTCTTTGAGTTAATAACTACAACTATTTTCCACTTTATAATAATTCGTTGATGTAAGTAATTTCATCTTAACCAAGGTTTTAAATTTTGATCCTCGTATAATTTAGCGTGAAAAATCGCAATCGGAAGATTTTTGTCTTCATGTCCCTCATGTCATCATTTTGATTTAATCCCCATATTCACAGTTGTTTTATTTTTGAATTTTGAAGCGAAAATCAAACTAGCAGCACAAAATTTTCATGGTTTAATGAAGCGACTTCAAGAACCACGAATGTAAGTAGACTTTAAGTATATTATCTGCATTATTCCGCGGATTGTGTTCTCCGGAATTTTTGGAATTACAAGAACTGTACGCTTTCCATAAAGTAAAGAAGAAAAAAATCAAAGAGAAAAATCGCGTAAAATCAAGGCTAAAGAAAAATGTGATAATTGACAATATATATTATATAATATCTCTATATAATATCTCTATAATATAACCTCTAATAACCAAAAACTTAAAGGAAAGTATTATAATCAATAAATACGTGGTCGTAAAAATTGAAATGAATGGTATATTCGAGTTACCTTAATCTTAATTGGAAAATTACCTCACCTATCCAAATCTATTTCCGAAAGGTAGGCTTAAAAAGGTATTTCAATCACATTACGATTTTCTCCAGAATTATCAAAAGGTAAGTTTGGCGTAATTGTGACGTAACAATAGCAAGATTTTTGTTATTTTTCTGTCATGTAGTTAACAGAAAATCGTTTCTAGCTAATGAATCCGTTTGTAATGTTTATTCAGAGTATATATTTTCTTCATAATAATATTAATTGTTTTTTTCAGTCATGATTCACGTGATCGAATAGATTAATATCTATTCGAACGAAGTAAAAACATGCAGTTTGTATTTCATACAGCTGATTGGTAATTGTTGGTAGCGTGTTTTTTCTTCTATTTTATTTAACGTCACTTATATTTCTACTTAAGTGCTAATCAGCGACGGAAGTCTACGATGTGTTTGTAAACAAAGTACTTATAAATAAATTCTATTGGTGCTCGTATCAATCAGCACGGCTAGGATTCAAACTCGGGATCTCTGAGTTCCGAATCCATTGCCTTAACCAACCGAGCCATCCTAGGCCTTCATCGATGCGAGTTCATTAACCAATTTGTGATAATTATCAAGAGTGAGTAATTTAAAGATAATAATGGAAACAATCCCTCCATACAATGTGCGAGTTGGTGGGTAACGTGATGCATTATGTTTTCTCCCTCACCACATTGATCTCTGCATCTGGTGGTGCATTAATTACTCTAATCTGTGTTTCTAGTTAAAAACTAATAAAAACGTCGACGACTACAGCGATTCCAATGATACTCCCAGATAAATAGAATGCCATTAATGTTTTCATTTGGTTGTCAATACAAGCATAATTCACTTCATTCCGTTCAGTGTGATAGGTTAATACTGTAGGCTAATTCAGTGTGATATCTGTCAAAATACTCAGATTATTAAACTCTACATACGTCTTCAAAAATATATAAAAAAAAGTGAAATGTAATTATGCATACGTTCGTTTCTGAATTTTCAGATGAATGATGCTGATGCTGAAAAGTATAGGACGATATACACAACCAAAGTATCACCATCAAAATTCGCATTTAGGACTCAATCAACTCCAATGATTACTCATGATCTTAATAATGGCGAATATGAAACATGAAAAGTTTCAGGCAGGAATTGAATATACCTACAAAAAAACACCCTCGAGTTTGGTCACCCATCCGACACGTGAGAATATTAATTATCAGATTATAGTTAATTAGAAATCGAGGGTTTTTGACATTTCAGCTGAGAAAGTTTTTCTTGAGTGTGACAAAATTTTTGAAAAATATGTGAATGTTCAAAAGATCAGCCACTAGTTTGGCCATACTCTGGCGATTCCAGGACCACGGTCTTGCGTGGTTGTTTTTCCTTTGTGGTTTAGAGCATGAAGGTTGGTAAAATAACCTTCATAATTTTTCTAACTTTGTAATCTTATTTAAGTTGATATATTCAGACATCGACTATCTTTCAGCACCCCTACTGAATTATTTTTCAATTAAAAGTGTCATATTTTTTTTTCAACATGAAGGTAGACGAATTCCTACGCCCTCGTAACGCCTTCATGTCATAATTTGCCTAGTCGGTAACAGTGACAGGTGCAGATTATTAATATGCAGCGCCGTACTGGACCCCAATTTGGGGTGTCGAATTTAGTCCCCTTTAGTGGATTTCCATTTTGACTCATTAATCAATTTTTTATCATAATATTTATTATGATAGTAGCCCATGCCATAGGACATAGCATCATGATATTTATAAAAAAAACTATTATCATAATATTGATATTAATGTGCCATTAAGCTTGTGTATATTGGTTCCTATATGGTTCCGAAATGATGGCAACATCAATCTTCAGGTTCCGGACGGACTGCTTTAGCTTATCCTGTGCGGCTGCGCAGTGAGCAAGGTTCAATTGCAACAGTCGCACTATGGTTTCATACGGATCTTCTGAAGTGCACTTTGGTAGCCCGTGCACTTGGTGGTGCCAGATATATGGGCATGATCTTTTGTGGGCTCCTGTTCGACGCATAGAACGCATTTTGGAGACGCGTTGCATTCAGAGTGTTTGTCCCCTTTGTCGCCCAACTTGTGGCACAGTTCTGATCGGTCAACAGGGCTCTTACAATTGATGGCCAAATGCTCGTAGTGCCAGTACTTGAAGCCCTTTAGGGGCCTTACCACCGTCACGATGCGGGCATATACCAGGCTTATTCGTATTTTACTACCCTTACTCAGTATATTCCTTGCAGTAGCGACAGGGAGTACCACCGTGGCCGATTGCGTCCCTCTGTATGCCTTGTGAAGAGAGTTGATCTCACTCAATGAATTATCATTATCTGTGCCATCAGCTTTTTTCAGGTCATCGCGTACGTCTTCTTTCGTAGCGACGTCATCGAGGTGTTTAATTTCGGGTTTCTCTTGAGGTCCCTTATTAAACACTTTGGCTTCGGTTTGGAGGGCTTCAACTGGTGCCTTCTCCAGCTCAACACCTTCATCCGTCTTTCCTCTCGCAAGGATTAAGAGAACGTCTCCGCAAGCTGTTTTACGGATTTTGTCCACGCATGAGCTAGCCGCATAAACAACTTTGTCCTTCTGTATTCGTCCCAATATTTCCGAGTACGTATCCTTCCCCGTCGGATGAATGCTTAGCGCACCAAGGCCGATTGCTGCTGTTTCTTCGACCGAGGCTTAATCTGCGTAGCACCGCGAAGATTTTGGGACGGGTTCCGTTTTTTCCTTCCGTCTCTTGGCTTTGTCCCACGCAGTTTTATCGTTTTCTGATTCAATGTTTCCTCCATGGTCATGTTTCCGTCGAGCCGGGCCTCATTTTTTACAAGCTCCTTCACATCAATGGACGACATTGCTGCTGCTTCATCGTCAGCACTCTTGAGCTTTTTGCCCGTTGTATCATTGGGCGGTGTTCTCTCCTTTCGTTTGTCCCGTCGTGTCGGCGTCTCTCCAGATGTCTTCGGTTTTTCCATGGACTTATGGCTGCTCCCTAGACTTAGCTGGGACAATCTAGAACCTGAAGGGGTGAGTCATCCAGCTGCTGGTGGTTTGTCTGCCCCTGTTTCCGTCATGGCTCTTATCCGTTTTGCGGACATTTGGATCTTCCGAGCAAGCTTTCGGACCTCTTCGTTGATGGTTCGCCTATTTTTAACCATGAGGAAGTTCATCATCGTTCTCCTGCTGATCCCGTGCAGTCTTCATCTTAGTTTGGAATCCACTTGTAGCATTTGGGACCGGTCATCAGGGCTTTTACCTGATCGGAACCGGCGGCGGAATTTCCCTTTTGGGAGTTTTCCGCGTGGGATACGATTGTTTTATCACCACTGTTCATGTTTGCTTCAGAGACTGTTATATGGAGCCCACCGTTGCTTTTAGCGGGTTCCGTGTACGTGTGTGTGTGTGTGTGTGTGTGCGTGAGGGTATGTCTGCATGTGTGTAAACAAAAAACTTTGTTTAACGTTTCCGGCGGAACCACTGGAGGGATTTCTTTTTTTTTTTATCGACGCGTTTCAGTGGTGTCCAGGTCTGAAATGAGTGATTTTTTCAACAAATCGTCCGTTCACTTGTTCTTAACCAATTGAATTGTTTATATCGCTCTATCACAGGAACGGTTTGAGATACGAAAAAAAGTGTCCAATGAAAGTTGTTCCCCACCAAGGAATACACATTTGATGTTTTATGACTTTTTTTCTTAACACGCATAATTAATTAATTGATTAATTACCTTAGACAGAAAATCTAACTTGAACTTTTCATTTTTTTTTGTCGATGCCGTCCCATGGTGACTAGGCCAGAACGAAGTGTCAAAGTGAAATAACAATTAGTTCTATTGGGATTAACAATTTCACCCTGTATCGCATGAAATATTGTAGGTACGCAAAAACACGTTCAACATATTCTATTCCATATTGAAAAATATATATGTCATGTCTTGTGACTTTCTTCGTCTTTAACCGTCTGAACGCTCTTATTAATTTCCTGATCTAAGGAAGTTATTCTAATGAGCTCGAAAATGAAAAGTGCTGGATCGATGAAATTTTGACGTTTCTCGATGTTTTGAGAACTTGATTTCAGAAAAGTGTCTGTATGTGTGTAAACAAAAAACTTTTGAACCACCGCATCGATTTCCTCTTAACTTCCCGACCTGGAGGAAAGTTATTGTTTTCCGTCCGAAAATCGAAATCGAAAATTTCACAAGATTTCCACTTTTCATGACCCTTAGAAACGTTTCCGACCATTTTCAGCGGCATGTTCGTCTGTGTCCGTGTGTGTGTGTTTTTTTTTTTTACCTCCGTCCCTCTCATTTGTACGCCCCCGGTAGCGGCCGTGTAAGCATTCCTTCAGGGGGCGTACCGGACACCCACCCATGCGGCTGGGGCCGACTTTCGCCATTTTTAGGCCATCGTATTTCTAAACACAGGGTAAACCTCCAGAAACCCCTGTGCTACGATGGCCGGCGCCTATGCTGGAACCCCCCCCCCCTGCGTCGGGTTAGGTTCCCGCTCGGCCGGGCGGCCTCATTTTATGGGTACCGCCGATAGCACACACGGAAATTCCTGCATCGGTCGGAATCCATGAGAAAATATTTTGAAAAAATATTCTCCGGCGGCCGGGCGCGAACCTAGTGGCCGTGTGTGTGTATGTGTGTGGGTGTGTGTGTGTGTGTGTGTGTGTGTGTGTGTGTACGTGCGTATGGGAGCAAAATTTTGTCGAACGATTTCTCTGCAACAAATTATCCAATTTGGCTTTTCTTATACTCGTTCGATAGGTTTCCGCCTAACTTAGACCTGACTGGATTTTAAATATAATCGACCTAGCGGTTTCTTAGTTATTGGCAAATAGATTAGTTTATATCGTTGCTTGGTGAGAACGGTTAAAGATACGGAACAAATTGTTTAATGAAATTTGTTCCACACAGGAAAAAACATATTTGATGTTATATAACTTTTTTCTCTAACACCGATAGTTAATCTCTTAGTTAAAGGTATTGAATGATAACACACCCGTTTAATATTAAATGATCACAAGATTTATTCATTTAACCCATGATTGACTTCGATACAGTATTGAGGGATTTCCCCTGATATATTAGACGCGACAGACCTTTCACGACGAGAAGGATTCGAATATCACGCGATCAGATGTCACATTTGACGCTTGCGCGTTATCGCAACTTTGCAGTTCTAACATAGTCATTATTAACAAATTCACTTGTTCAGGTCGCTCTATAGTAAGAGTGATTAAAGGAATCACACACAAAAATACACATTTGCCGTTCCATGCCTCTTTTGCCAACACCCATAGTTAATTGTTATCAACAAATTGTATTGTTCATCTAGCTACTACATATTAAGAATTACGAAAAATTTTAATATTTAGACATTTTGAACACTTCAAATAGTCCATAATTTGAGGCATGAACCGAAATCGTCGATATAACATGCAGCGCAACGATCGGGAAGTTATTGGTTGGACCCGTAGAGGGTCATATCCACATCCGGTTTAGTATTTTTCATGATGGGGGAGGAGGAGAGCGTAGACGAGAAACTGAAAAATGATTTATAGAAGCCCGGATCTTGGGGTTTGTGTAACTCCAAAAGTGGGTAGTTGTCCCGCTATGAGAAAGATGGCACGTCGAATTTTACGTAATTTGGAATTGGGTGCGTGGGTGACACGACAGTCGCAGTGCCGCAGCCTCAGGTACCGGTCAGAATAATTCTGTAGCGCTCTGATGCGCTCAAAGAAATTTTATGTTTTGTAGGTCGTAGATTATTTTTCGATTAGATTAATTTTCAGACACTTTCGAAACGCTGCAGCGTTTTTGGATATGTGCATACAACTTGTGCCCATCGCCTTTGCGTGGGTGGCAGAGAAGGGGCGATGGGTAAGCAGTGGTGTATATCTATATCTATATATTTGTCAAGGAAAAGTGCTTATGCCGGGAGCAAAGTTTTTCGATCCCAAGCGCCGCATTAGATGTTTGACATGAAAAAAAATGGTGTGTCATGAAGACACGCGATAGAAGTGAAACTGAATGATTGGATCGGCAAGGATTATTTAATTTTCTATATTTAGAGGGAGAGGAATCATTTTAATCACGTGTCAAACACTTCTTGATAGTAAATATTAATTTATTCATCATACTAATTATACTTTTTTCAAGATACAATAATATTAGTATGAATATGATGAATTAAATCTCAATCAGCTTCACCTTCATTCTCTGGTAGACTCTTCATGAACGAAATGATAGGTTTGTGGTAACTAAAATAGGTAATGAAGACTCTTGACTCCAAATTTTCTTGACTCCAAACTGCATCGATCGTGGTACCATGGCGTGTAGTCGATTCAATTGGTGAATTGTTCATTTCCAATGACAATTTCTGTTGCAAGAACTGAATTAATGGCTTGGAATCCTCTGAAGCAAAATTAACATTAAAATCTCCACCTAGAATCATGGGTATTTTGTCCAGCTCTACTCCAACTTCTGCAGCCCCCACTGGAGTATACGGCAGCAAGTGAAGGTGAATAAACTCTATTATTTTCGCCATCTTCTGATTTGGTGAAATATAGAGTGCTATAAGCATAATCCGCTGTCCGCTTTCTGTGCGACATTCAGCTGCACACATTTCTCCAACAGATGACCACCCAATTGAAAGCGATTCTAGTTGTTTCAAGTTCAGGTCCATATTGGGTGTCATGATGTTCGTTCCATGAGAGGTATTGCAAAGTATTGCGACACCCCCTGCTCTTACATTATGTCTTTTGAACTGTACGACACAATTAAAATTGGGAACATCAATTTCTTGATCGTTTTCCTTCCACGTCTCTGAAAGTATCAATATATCAGACCGTAGAATCACCGGCTCATTGAAATCTCCGCTATGAGCTTCTAAGCTTTGGCAATTGAGGGTTGTTATTGATAAGCCTGGTCTGCTGATGAACTCTCGGAGAATGTCAGTCAAAGTTATAAATGGATTTGTTGATAATCTTCTAAATTCTGATTGTAGCTTGTCCATTGATTGAGCTTTTTTCCGTCCATGATAAAATTTGTTCTTTCCATCCTTCGCAACGATGTACAATCCCTGTATACTTGTGATACGGGACAAGGCTACGTAAAGGAGTTGTTGTGAATGTGTCTTTTCGTATTCATAGACGATTTGATTAAACGTAGCACCTTGAGACTTGTGGATAGTAATAGCATACGCTGATACCAATGGCAGATGATTTCTTTTGACGAAAATCGTTTTATTATTGTTCATATATATCGTAGAAGTTCTTCGTGCAATGGGAACACCCGTGTGGCTGATGTTGTTTGCTTGGATGAACGCAGCAGCTTTTCTCCGGATCTTCTGCCCCGTCTTTGGTGAATCTGGAAATTCCAACCACACACGAGTTACTGCCCCTGCCTCATCAGTTTCGATATGAACTAGTTTACCAACTGCGCCGTTTGCTAAACCATCCAAGACATCCAGATTGGTTGTTATTATATACCATTTATCTAACACCAGTATTATCTCGTAGGGCAGACCTCCAGTGTCTATTACCGTTTTTTTATGCAATTTTTGTCGTACAAATGATTGTTGCTCAGCATTATGGCAGCCGGTGAATATATCAGTAGCTATTGAGACTGTTTTGTTCTCTGCAGAATTAAGAATTGTCAAATTGTATTCGTTTACAGCATTATTTGTCAAATATAGCCGAATTCCATGTGGACAAAGACGATCGGCTTCCTCTCTTGTATAAAAACGAGATTCGATTAGGTGTATCTGTTCTTGATCCAATTCTTCGCCATTTCCAATTTTAGTTAATAAAGAGGAGATATCAGCATTCGCTTGTCTCATGACTTTATCCAATTCATAGAACTTCAAGTCACGCCAAAGGGTTGGTGCTGCTATGCGTCGTTTTGTTGCTTGATAGATGGGTGTAGCACGCACTGGAGGTAACTGACGCAAATCACCTATGAAAATGATATCCATTCCTCCAAAATTATCTTGGAAATTTCCTGTTATTTGTTTTAACCGTGCGTCAATTTGAGACAGCAATTCCGCTCCTACCATACTGACCACATCGATGAGTATAACTTCGACGTATTTGAAGAGCATTCTGTACTGTTGAGCCACTTCAATTGATAATGGTAATAGTTTGGAAAGGGATATTTTCAATGCAGTGTGGATTGTCGTACCATCAATTGCTATTGCAGCCTTTCCTGTTGATGCACATGCGATGTAAGCATTGCAAAAACCATCATTATCTGTGAAGCGGTTGTAAATTTCCATGAGGAATGTCTTTCCGCATCCTGCTGGCCCAGAGAAGAAAACTTGGAGTGGCGATCGGTTTGATGAGAGGCGATTAGCAATCACATGCATCAGGAGTGCTTTCTGCCTCTGATTGGCCATTCTCATTAGTTCATAAAATTGTTCATCAGACATTAAATTATCCCTCTTCTTTGCGATAGCACCCAGTTTGTTAAGTGTTGCTAACCGCAGATCGTCGTTCATTATGTGGTCAGCGTTATACAATTCTTGAAAAGGACTTGCTGCAGGAAAAAGGCGACCTACGTTGTCTCCTTCAGCATCATCATCTTGATTTCATTCATCTTCACGACACAACTCTCGGCATATCTCGATGGTTTTCTGGATATCTAAATTCGATGAGAATTCTTTATGTCGCTCCAAAATCAATATTTCGTTGTCGTCGTAAATCTGTATGAATTTAGTTTCTGCAAGAATTTCATTTTCTTCGTCTCGGAATGGAATATACAAAGTCCCCATTTCCCGTTTGTATTCATTGAAATCATCAGCCATGTCGTAGTTTCTGTACCGAATAATCCGAGGTTCTTTCCTTCGTGTCCAATTCCCCTGATTATTCAGTGTGTAACGAGCAATAAACTGGCCCAAATTGACATCTTCTAGCTCTTCAGGTCTCTCTTCGTACTTGTCAAACCAATTTTCTTTCCATATGTTTGTTGCATCATCATCAGCATCCATTTCATTGAGTTCTTTCTGAGTTTTTCGAATTCTTTGTCTTTTGATCGGCCATATTGTTGAAATATAGGTAACAACTGAAGAAGACTTTGACATCGGTTCACGCAGAAGGTACCATGCAGCTTCCTGACTGGTAATTTCAACAGTATTTAGCATGTCAACGCTCATTTTCCTAGTAATTTCGACAATATCGAACTCTGGATGTTCATCGATTATTTCAGTGATGTTACGTTGGAGATTGCTAATTCCACGGTTCGTTTTATTGACGTATTCCACTACGTATGCAGCACATGAGTATTCTTCGGTGATAAATTGCACATTCATGTTTGATTTCAAAATATTGAAAATGAATGGATTGAATGGATTATGCCACTTTTCCATCGGTTGACGTTTAAGAAATACTCTGGGACGATTGATGCCAGCTCGAAGCACATTCATGTAGTAATCATCTGATAGTATTCCAGTTCCCTGATAGAAACTATCAATATCAGCATAGTCATTGTTCTCTAAGTTTGTTCTTATCGTGTTGTAATGTTGTTTATACGTGTGGAATCCTGGTTCTGCTTTCTGCATTGGTGTCAGTATAGTTGTGTACCTGCATGGCATGAATGGAGCTTCAAATCTGCATTTTTGATGAGCGGTCGCCGCTATTTTTTTGTAACATGTGAACGTGTGCTTATTTGTCTGTAGTTTGATGTTCCCCGACGATTCTGAAGTGGCCACTGATACCAATGTATCAACTAGTTCAAGAGCTTTTAGTCGGTCAGCACCTAGTGGATCCGCTGGAGCATTCTCAAGCCATAGCAGAATGTGTGCATGGGGGCTCCCACGATGCTGGAATTCAATTCTTTTAAAATAATGGACAACACGATATTTCCCGAAGGGAGAAGACTTTTTGGACTGAAGTATGTTCATTATAACATTGATGAGCTTATTAAAATAGATGGCACATCTTACAGCATCTTCATTGATGAGTGTGCTCTTTTCAATATAAGGAGTTCCTGAACATCTTGTTCTATAATTTCTGCTCCATTATTCTTCAATTTATATAATAATTGTAATAATGAGGGCCAACCAACTTCATTAGCATTCATAGTTAGGAATAACGTGGGTTTTCCGAGTTGTCTGATCATTGCGAATAAGTCTCTCTTTCTTTCAGCCCAATACCAAGTCGAGTTAGGGATACAACGTAGAAAAGCCAAGTTGCTTTCTATACAATGATTTATATACTCCTCTGATTGAATTTGTTCACGTGTAATTTTTGTGTCTTTACCTACGTGCCTAAAAGCAATGGATAGACTGTCACGGACTCTCAACCTCATAATTTTGATTGCCTTATAGAGTAAATGATGAGGTGTAACCCCACGTCGATCAGATCTCCTTAGCTCACTGGTAGCCATCATGAATGGAGTCACATTGAAATCTTCACTAAACCGCCGGAATTGTCTGAGGTAGATAGTAGGGAAAGATAACTCTTCTGCATGCCCATCAAATAATAGACTGTGAGGGACATTCATTTCTCCAGGAGCAATCCTCAAATATTTATCGTCATTCCAGAGTAATGTGTGTTGCTGAGCGAACAGGCTCTCTTCCATGGGGATGTCTTCACTCAGTTCATCTATAGGTATCTGATGAACGACACAATCCTTATTAAAGAAAGATTCATCAACTTTGATGTCGTACAGTTGATACAATGGACTCGGTACTAAGCATCTTAGCCATATTTTAATATTTCTCTTGTTTATTAAACCTGTCAAGTAGCTTGATCGATGAATTTTTTGTCTCTTGATATGAACGTTAACACAGTGATCGTCGTCAATGTTCCTGGGCAAGTGATTGACCATTGTATTGACATCCACTGGAACATTGATCACCTGCTCCAAAATTCCAAATTGTCCATGCACATGACGCAATCTGCGAATTTGCATAAATGGAATTCTAGGAGAAATGAGTCTCTCGGACACTAAATCTAACTTCGGAAGATGTGCAGGGATCGGGGGATATACAAAGCCATTCAATTTCGACAATGTTGGAATTTTGTCTCTCCTCAAAGCCTGGCGACAGCTGGTACATGCCAGCTCATTATTACTTCTGAATTCTGGAAATTTTTGTTGAATACGAATTTCATTTTCAACGGATAGAGTCTTCAAGTCATTTTTAAACCATAATCTATCACATACACAACACGTAAAACCGAATGGATTATTTATAAAATCACGGTGAAAGTTCTTATATGCAGTTTTAAACTCATTAAAGTCTGAATATTGTAATCGATCACCACTATGTACATCACAATCAGGAGGAGGATGAGTCGAAGTCGTTGCTAATAGTTCATTCTCTGGATTATTTACACTATCGTCCACACTGTCACGCAAGAGGTTAGCACGTGTTTGCCTCCGTTCCCTGCTATCTCGTTCAATTTCAGTTCTACTATTTTTCCGTTTTCCATTCTGATCAATTCCTTCACTCGCCCGTTTTTTCTCCCGCCACGTTTTTGTCCTTTCTGCACCCGACTTCGGCATATTTGCACAAAACTCTCGATTTAAGTAATGAAGACACGCACAAAAAAAATACGTTGCTTATGATCACTGTGTTAGAAACCAACAGCTGTTTTCCGCGATCGCGACACCGCCTGAACGCAGAGAATGACATGAAAGACAGAAAGTCTTCCGTCTCATTCTCGCACGATACACGAAGGCCTCTCACTCTCCCCCGATAGACGAGACGTAAGGTAGTCCATCTCACTCTCGCTCGATTCCCGGAGGCCTCTCACTCTTACTTACTACGTTAGAGCGAGCGTCACCAAAAAGGTTGCCGATCGAGATTTCAAAACCCTCCCATAAGAAGTTTCACTTCAAAAATTATCGAATCGGGTGATTCGTTTGCAAGAAATCGTTGTCCACAAATTGTGGACATATACGTACGCGTAAACACACATACACATGTGACAAAAAGTCGCATGTGCCCCACCAGATAATTGGTTTAGTCACCTATTTTCATATTAGTTTAGGATAAATGTGTGAAGTAAATTTAGCTTATGTAACAATGTTGTCTCATTCAGCAAGGTGATATTGGATTGTAACTGAATTTTCCGTTGAAAAAAGCCGGCGGGCCATGTGTAACGTATTGGCGACAGTGAAAAAATGAGAGTACAAGCCCATAACTCAGCACGATTATATTGATAAAATGGATCCACTCATCGTTAAATATATTTGGGACATCAAATAACGAACTGTATTTCACTTGCTTCTGCGTCCTTGTGCAAAATAACAATGTTGACTCGTGAGTTGGCTTGGGAAGTTGAATCGTGAAAATCAACAGGTTGAAAATATGTAAAACAGTTTTGCGCATATACATGGCGCATTTTTCTTTATTTTTCATCATTTTCAACTTCCCGCTCTTGCGGAAAGTTATTGTTTTGGATCCGAAAGTCGAACTCCGAAATTTCACCTGATCTCCACGTTTCATGACCCTTAGAAATGTTTCCGACCATTTTGAGCGAAATGTTTGCCTGTGTGTGTGTGTATGTGTATGTGAACAATATTTTGTATAACGATTTCTCTTCAACAAATTATCCGATTTGGTTTTTCTTATACTCAGTCGATAGGTTTCCACCTAACTTAGACCTGATTAGATTTTGAACATAAACCCTGTTTGTTAGCTATTAACGAATTGAATTGCTTATATCGCTGCATTATAAGAATGGTTAAAGATACGAAACACATTATTCAATTAAAGTTGTTCCACACACAAAAATACATATTTCATGTTGTATAACTTTTTTGCTACTTACCGATACTTAATTCTGTTCCGATACTTAATCGTTATTAACAAATTCAATTATTTAGATCGCTCTATCGCAAGAAGGGTTAGAGATACGACCCAAAGTGTCTAATGAAAGTCGTTCCACATATAGAAATACACATTTGACGTTTTATTACTTTTTTGCCAACACCCATAGTTCATTGTTATTAACAAAATGGATTGTTCATATCGCTCTATCGTGAGAACGATTAGAGATACGAACCAATGTCGTTCCACAGATAAAAATGCACATTTCATGTTTCATGACTTTTCTGGCCAACACCCATAATTAATTGTTATTAACAAAATGGATCGTTTATAGCGCTCTATCGTAAGAACGGTCAGAGATACGAAATAAAGTGTCCAATGAAAGTCGTTCCACACATAAAAATACACATTGGATGTTTTCGGATTTTTTTTGATAGCATCCGTAGGTAATTGTCATTAATAAAATGGAGTGTTTATATGGCTCGATCGTCAGAACGATTAGAGATACGAAACGAAGTGTCCAATGAAAGTCCTCCACACGTAAGAGTACACGCTTGATGTTTAATGACTTTTTTCCTAACGTTCGTAGTTAGTTGTTACTAACAAATTGATGGTTTATGTCGGTCTATCACGATAACAATTACATATACGAAATGAGGTATTGAATGAAAGCTGTTCCACCCGTAAAAGCACACATTTGATTTTTTATGAATTTGTATGCTGACAGTCATAGTTAATAACAAATTGAATTGTTTGTCTAACTCTACCGCAAGAAAGGTTATATTTTTTCACGATCCTTTCTCATGATAAGAATTATAAAATTTGATATATTTGGTTAATTTGCAAAGTTCAAAATCGTAGAAGGTCAAACCCACATGCTCTTTATTGTTATTATGACAATCTTCTTCGTGTTCGTCTTCTTTATGGCACTGTGGTATAAGCACAATCGGTCGTTATCCCGATAGAGAGAGTTGTCTCTCTGTTCCGACGTTGCCAATTTCTATCGTCCTAATAATGCCAAATATTATACTATAGATAGAAAAGAAAGGGGAGAGAATACTCATAAGGAGACAAACGCATAGGATCAACAAAATATAATCTCAGCTAAATTTACATAATGCTGTACATGTTTATTAGTGGCCTCTTATGCCGGCTGGCTGGAGTCTCGGGTTTTAAACAAAGGGTGAGGCCTGGCTGTATTCGTACACGTTAGGGGTACGGCTGTGTTTCCTTAATTATAGAGGCAAAATACTCGGGGTTATCTATTGGGCTCGTTGGCCTACATTAATCAAGTAAGTACGCAAAAACAAAGGCAAGTATTACTCGTTGAGTTTATGCTGGCTCACCGCTGGTGGGACGGGACGCGAGGAAAGGGGGGAAATCTTTTAGGAAGAATGATCGCCTGGCACAACCGGCGGTACTCACGGTTAGTTGGGATGCAATTCCACCTTTTATTCGTAGCGAAGTATCGTCCTGGGCGTGTACCTCTACTCCTGATTCCTGGGGCAGCTTTTTAGGGGTCCTCGGATTCAGCCGATGCCTTTTTTCCCACTGTATCTTAGTCTATTAATATTGGTCACTTATTTTGACAGCCACTCCGGACACTGTTGCTCACTCAAGTGTAGCATCTTTGTTCTTTTCCCATTCTGCCGGTCTTCGTTCGGAACTCCTCGGCTTCTTCCGCGAGGAGAGCGGCGCGCTTCAGGTCGTCCGTGTGCGGACCAACACTTTCCATGGGCCACTCCATGTGTCGATCCCTGTATATGTGTTGGTGGAAGTTCTCGTGGTCGGCGAGCTCCTGTCAGCTGTTCCACGGGGCGAAGGGTGGTATGAGGGGGTTTTCATAGGGTGTTGGGAAGCCAGCGGTGGCAGTCTAGTGTCAACGGTAGGGTTTTTTAGGGGGATGTTAGGGGAAGCTTGACCTCGTCACACTATATAGACGTTGCTATAGTTGGTTGATGATATTGTCATCAGCCAGTATGGTATATATGGTGAACAGGTAAATTAATGACGTCATATGACGCCAAAAATAGTAGGTCGATTGTTGGAGAACGGTGGCCACCGATTTGTGCCCCCCTTTTCGTATTTTCTCATCTTCCCGAATATGAAAAAGTTACATCGCAGACCATACACCTTTAATTGGTATTCCGCCTCCCATATCTAATCTTCCTTCACAATAATTCCTTGATTATATGAGAGAAATTAGAATGGCATTGCTCACGAAATCATAAGAATTAAAGGACGATGAATAATGAGATGGAACCTTGTGCCCTTTCTATTAAAGGGATACGCTGCTATATGGGGGTTATGAAGTACCTAATTATGCGAGAAATGATAAAAAATGAAGAATCCATTCCGTTAAGCTAAATTTAACCCTTGTATGGCTCCTATTGCGATTAAAAATATCGTACTATACATAATCGATATTAATTCATTGCACGTTTATCATTGGTTTATAAGGAAATGAATTTCCACTGCTATTCATCGTATATTCCATACAGGCCTCTAAAAATGTAACATGTAGCCAATTAATTAATCCACCAGCGACATAATCATCGAGAAATTACATACTTGGCATCATCATTCCCAGGGCGTTCGGCAGCAACAGAACTTGTATCGTTATTAGTTTCAATTATGAGTCTGATGACACCATTACGCATTTGAATTTGATGGGAAGCGAATTCCAGGAAACACTCAGCACCAGTCGGCGGAATCTGTGTAGACCATAAGTGTCCTTCACTGGGCCCTTGGAGCCATAGAAAATGCCCTGAAAACAAAATTGTTCATATTTTAGGAATTGTCCCATTTTATATATGTGTAGTTGCATAATAAATTGTAATATTTGCCAAGTAGCCCATCGAGAGCGGTGAGGCTCAATTATTATTGTCACCTTTGCACATCATAACGATAACGTTATTTCCCATTTTGTAACTTCCCGTTTTTCGGGAAGTTATTGTAATGACCCCTAAATCGATTTTGTTTATTTCGATTCGTAACTAAGGGGATTTTCCCGGGTGTGTATCATCCGTCGGTGCCATGCGCCTTTTCAGGACGTGGCATAGCAACAACGTATAATAGCCTTTTTTACGGGTATTACCCGTGCTTTCCATTATAGATATTTCTATCTATGCTGCTCTTCTATCTTCTTCGGGGTAGCTCGACTCTAGGAGAAGGTCCGGATCACTTGCGTATCCTTCGGGACCCCTCACGGTTTGGGACGTCAAGAGGCTGATCTGACCAAGGGGTTATCTCCCAACCTCCTTACGACCACCCACACTCTTGACCACCAATTCCCGCACTATCAACCCGAGACACTTGCCCTTATTACTAACCTGGCGGTGTGTGTCCTGACTGCCAGAATCTTCATATTCCCATTGACCGCATCACGACTCACTCAGGGGTTCGATGGGGTCAAGATAACTCTGCGAAGCGAAAGGTTTGTATCTCTCGTCTCAAAGACTGCGTTTTCTCTATGCAGGTGCATCTCCCTATGCTCGCCACGATCGATATACTCGAAGGCACGCCATTTTACTGGCCTTATGCAAGCCAGTGCCACTAGGCCCGCTCTCACCGAGGTTTGCAACCACTCGGCTCAAGGGTACACGTTCGACTCTCACGAAATCTCCTGGAGCCTATCTCGCCCCTGGTCTGGATATCTCGGCGGCGGTGGGAACTACGTTACCCCGCCACGGCTAATCAACTCGACGGGATCATACGGGGCACTAGTCGTTTCACCTAGCCCTCGGTCTCTAGTCTACCCCGCCATGGCCTGTGGATCCGCTAGGTTGGGATACCTGTACGTCGGCCTTTAACTCTCCGCCAACAGAGCGGAATCCACATATGGCGATCATCTAATAACGTCCTTCAGATGATGGGGCACTGTCTCACCCAGACTCGTTTACCCACGTCCTTCTTTGGTCTTAGCATCTTCCCACAGCCATATTTCAGCTGTCACCAGGTGGCACTTCATTCGTACTGTACAGTTTTCAATGTCCTATTTATGGGGGTTTCAACCCTAACAAGAAAATCTCGTTACACACCTCCCTCCTTAGGAGAGGTTTCGACCCGAAACCTAAGCGTTCAAGTCAGAACTTCCTGGAGTAACTCATCCTCCGTCCCCGACTCTTCAGTCGAAGTTTCATCCGGGGCTAGCTTATAGGGCTTCATATCCGCTATAGCTGCGTCTTTCGGATGTCGACCGGCCAAATCAGAAATTTCGTAGAAATTTCTGGAGTGCCTTTTAGTCACCACGAAGGGTCCATTGGATGGTTAATTCAAGGACGCTGATCGATGATTCGCAGCATTCGATACCTCGTGGCTGCGAACTAGAACTAGTTCGCCGACTTGGTACTCTCCGGCTCGGCGACGCAAGTTGTATGGTTGCGCCTGCTTAGCATTACCTCAAGGTATCATGACGCTGCATGCGTTCAACCCAGGCCTCCGTTGGAGTTTCTTCAACTTCCACATCGCCTCCTAGCTTTCGTTTCAGCGAATTTGCTGGCTCTGGCTCTCGTCCAAAATTGACGAAAGCAGGCGTCGCGTTCAGAGACGTGTGTTGGACGTATCATTGCTTCCAGCGAGCGATTCACCCTTTCGGTGGGGTTCGCTTGCGGATGATACGGGGGCGTCGTCCGATGCTGCATGTTAGTTGAAGCTACTAAATTTTTCAAGTCCCTACTTATGAACTCGGTACCGTTATCGGTTAGCAATTGTCGAGGAGTACCCCATCGATAGATGATCGTCTCCTCCAATGCTTTCTGTATCGTCCCATCTGTCGCTTTTCTCAGTGCGAAAAGTTCCATCCACTTCGTGAAGAAGTCTTGGATCAGTAGGATATACATGTGACCTGATTTACTGCGCGTAAACGGCCCCATGATATCTGCCGAGATCCTGGACCAAGGTTTCTCGATTGCACGAGGACCCATTTGTTCAACCGGCATCCGTTGTTGCACTTTGCAGCGCTGGCATTCGTGACATGTGCTCACCTATGCCATCACGTCTTCAAACATCGATGGCCAATAATATTTTAGGGACAGGCGTTGACAGGTTTTATCAACTCCTTGGTCTCCAGCCTGCGGCAAATCATGACACTCTCGGATAGCGTCGCATCTTAATTCGCGAGGGAGAGCTAGCTTCCACTCGTCGTCGTCTTCATTGGCCGCTGAAGCTATGCTATTGAGCTTTCTGCGATACAAACCTCGTCCCGAATTATCCACAACGGATATTTCTCGGGCATTCTTTCCACATCTCGACAACGGCGTAAAAACCATTTATCTTCCGTGTCGATTACCGCGTTGAGCAAGTCCATCGCACCTTCCGGTGCGTGTGACAACACGTCTGGCACATGGTGTAATACACCTTTTCTATGTATGATTTTGTAATCATACTCCATCAGCCTGATTCCACCTTGCTAGTCTTCCAGTGGGATCTTTCAGGTTTTCTAGCCATCGGAGGCTACTGTGGTCCGTAATTACAGTAAAGGAATAGCCCTCTAAGTAACATCGGAATTTCATCACTGCCCACACGACCGCTAAACATTCCTGTTCAGTTACCGTATATTTTGGTTCAGGGCTCGACAACGAACGACTAGCATAGGCTATTACTCGTTCTTGCCCATCTTGTACTTGCGTGAAGACTGCACCCATTCCTACACTACTAGCATCCGTTTGAAGGGTGAAAGGCAGTGAGAAATCGGGACAAGCAAGGGTTGAAGTTGTCGTTAAGTTGAAGTTGTTGTCAGCGCTTCGAAAGTCTCTTGTTCTTCTCTCCATACCCACAGCTGCTTTCTCTTGGTCAGACATGTCAGCGGTTGAGCTATGGTCGCAAAGTCTGGTATGAATCGTCGATACCAGGACGCCATTCCCAGAAATCGCTGAATCTGTTGCAGATTCCGTGGTGTTGGGAACTCCGCGACCGCAGACGTCTTGTCAGGGTCGACTTGGAGACCTTCGCTATTCACCACGAAGCCGAGGTATTGCACTTCGGATCTACAGAATACGCTCTTTTCACGGTTGGTGGTTAACCCGTGGTCTCTCAATTTGTCGAGAACTTTTCCCAACCACGTTAAACGTTCTTCAAAGGTACTTGAGATGATGATTATATCATCCAAGTACACGAAGACGTGGGGGTACATTCCCGGACCAATTAATTTGTCCAGGGCTCTCTGGAATGTTGCCGGGCCGTTTGTCAGTCCGTATGGTATACGTTCAAACTAATAGAAACCCCTTCCAGGCACTGTAAATGCAGTCATCTCTTTCGAGTCTTCTGCTAACGGTATCTGCCAATATGCGGCACTTAAATCCAGTGTCGTTATATAATGGGCTTGTCTGAGCTCGTCAAGGATGCCAGTCATTTTTGGGACTGGGTATGCGTCCTTTTTCGTAGCTTCATTAACCCGTCGGAAATCGATATTTTCCGTTGTGCTTTCTTACCATCACGACTGGACTGTTCCAGTCGCTTTCGGATCGCACGATGATGCCATCTCTGAGCACTTCGTCTACTTCCTTCCACATCGATAATTTGATGTGTTGGGAAACGTTGTGATCTCGTTGCCGGATTGGCTCATGACCTTTCACATCAATTTTACGTGGAGCCAATTTGGAAATCGTAGGACTTCCTTCGTGTGCTGGAATTTTTTCGTGCAACAGCTTCTGGAGCCGGCTGTTTTGCTCGTCTCCAGGCGTTCGCAAGCCATTGCGCACAGTGGCGTGGCATGCTCTTTCGACTTTTTCAAATCTGAACGTATCTTCTGGTTTGTCTCTAAAGAACCACGAGTGATCGAAGAAATCGATGACCATTCTCGCTTCTTTCAAAAAATCCAGACATAGTATGGAATCTTCGGACAACGAGGCCATCCAAAGCATTTCCACTGTGACTGTTCTTCCGCTTAAGACCAGAGGTATTTCTGAGGCTTCTTTCACCACTTCGAGCTGGCCGTTCGCCACTAGGACTCGTCTGGATGGTATTCTGTTAGCTCTAACGCCCAAAGAACACAACAGCTCAATTCCCGCTTGTCCAGTGAATGTTCGAGATGCACCGGAATCCACTAGACCGTGAATCTTTCGTCCATAGATTTCAATGTCTACATGGAAGGCAAAAGTGACTCCCTTTTTCATCGCCTGCCTCACAAATTCCCAGGGGGAAGTTGTTTCTGGCGACGTCAATGCCACGGGATCCGTCAATGATTCCCAAGAGAGTTTTTCACTCTCTTTGTCATTTCGGGACTCGGGCTTCTTTGTTTCCAGAGATCTCAGTTTCTCGGATACGTTCTCTTTAGCCTCCGGAACTTTCAATTCCCTTTGGGCTCCTTTATCCAAGGTTGCAAGCGGCGTAGGTGAATTTTCTCCCCTTACGCCTTTTTGGCGTTCCCCGGATTGCACTTTGGGCACTCTGGTGTGTGTACGCCTTTTTCACCGCAGATATAACAAAAAACTGTTCTGAGTGCACTGCAGAATCTGAAGGTGTGGCCGACCTTGTCGCAGATGCGACACACCAACATAGGTCTGGTAGATCCACGACCTCCACCCCTCCCTAGAGGAGCACCACGTCTCGACAGAGCATGTGCTACCTCTACACCTAATTCGGCTACAGCGAGTTCCTCACCGTAGACGACTTCGCCGGAGCCTCTCCTGATAGCTGCGTTTTCAGTTACTGCCTCTTCGGCAGCTCCCCTCGTCCTTCCTGTGGTAGAATGTTTTTTCAATTCGTCCAGTGGCGCCGCCTATCGGTATATAAATTACCGTCCTTTATTCAAATGTCGAATTTTTCATTCGATTTTGAACTTCTGCGCGCTTTAGCCGGATTTTATTTCGATCCGTCCAGTGGCGCTGCCTATCGGTATTTAGATACTATCCTTTATTCAAATATCGAATTTTTCATTCGATTTTGAATTTTTGCGTGTTCTGGTGAGATTATTTCAATCCGTCCAGTAGCGCCGCTCATCGGTATTTAAATACCGTCCTTTATTCAAATATCAAATTATTCATTCGATTTTGAATTTTGGCGCGCTCTAGTAGGATGCTATTTCAATCCGGCCAGTGGCACCGCCTATCGGTATTTAAACACCGTCCTTTATTCAAATATCGAATTTTTCATTCGATTTTGGATTTTCGCGTGCTCTGGTAGGATGTTATCTCAATCCGTCCAGTGGCGCTACCCATCGGTATCTAATTACCGTCCTTTATTCAAATATCGAATTTTTCATTCGATTTTGAATTTTTGCGCGCTCTGGTCGGATTTTTTTTTCAATCCGTCCAGTGGCGCCGCCTATCGGTATTTAAATATCGTTGTTTATTCAAATATCCAATTTTTCCATTCTCGCCATGTGTGCGTTTTTCAGCACGGTCGAAGCCTGATTCACTGTCAGGAATCTTTGCAAATCCCTCACACTGGCTATTTCGAGCCTAAAAAAAATTTGAACCAAAAAAAATTTTTAGGTTAAAAAGAAAACTCTGGGTGGCTGGCATTTTTCCCCACCTTATGCAGGTGGCATATCCCCAGTCTTCGGAAGGTATTCCACCTCCGTCGACTGCTCGTGTTGGGCTCCGCCACATTCCTCGAGGATGTTCGCCACCATCTCGGCGTCGACATCGATCAGGGGATCTAAAAACTTCAGATCAATGATCGTTGTGGAATTTTCGTCACTTTCCAGCGACAAGGTGTCGTCGCTTTGCAGCGAATCAATTTCGTCCCACTTAATGTCTCCTTGTGCCATCGGAGACTCAATTTTTGTCAACTGTTTTTCAGAGTTTTTCCTACCTTTCATGGCTCCTTGCGCGGTTCCCACTGCCATCTGCCACTCCTTTCCGAACTTTTCGTCCGCCACTTCACGCGTCTCTGCATGCACTGTATTTCCACAAGGGAACAAGGAGATTTTCGTCCGCCCTATTGTCCGAGCGAGAATCGACTATCACGCTTGTCGCAGCAGGGGGGGGGGGTCACAGGGCGCTTTTCAATTATTGAAATTGCCGCCGGTAGTCCCACCTGTCGTCCTGTGTCCTAAATGCCATATTTGCATATAGAGCGACAAGTAAGTGGGATTGATATTATATCAATCAAGCATTTACTCCCTTCCGCATTGTGACGTTTACCGTCACGTGGCGCCGTCTCCTGCTTTGCAGCAGAACTACATTTCATAGAACTGTTTTGCCTATGCTTTGCGACTAGGGACTTTTTCTGGCGGGAAAAATTTGAAATTCCGTATTTCCTTTTTCACCGCCAATGCATTTTTTCAGCAAATTTTTTGCCTGGGGTTTATTCTTGCAGGGTCTCCGGTCATCTTTCTCCGGGTGAAAAAGCAAAATAACCCTAAAACTCCAAAAAAAACTCACAAACGAAAATTTGTGACTGTTAGACATTTCTCGTTGCAGAGACATTATTTCTTCTATTCGGGGACGTTCTCTCTGGTGAAAAGCGGAACGACTCACCGAATTTCGGAAACAATTCTCCCCAAAAATTCCCAAAATGTCCTTTTCAAATTATTTCATCATTTTTCAGATGCAAAATTTTCTCTTTCAAATTATTCCATCATGTTTCAGATGGGAAATTTTTCTCTTTCGGGGCAAATAATTGTATTTATCTTACCCCGTCTATTTACCCATTTTTCAGGGATTCTTTCTCCTTTATTGGCGTGGCCCCACGTTGGGCGCCATTGTGTAAGGGGATTTTCCCGGGTGTTTCACCAGGACAATCCACCAAACTACCTTGTGCCGTCTCTAACGCACATAGTTAGGCGCCAGTCCAACTTTTCCGGAGTTAGACAGAAACCGGCCTCTGGGGAAAATTATCTACCCAGAGGACTTGCGACGTGGCCTCTCGCAATGCCAAAAGAGCATCAGGTTGTCACGGTAGAGGGGCGAGGTCCACCAAGTCCGGAGTGTATCATGCGTCGGTGCCACACGCCTTTTCAGGACGTGGCATAGCAACAAAGTATAATAGCCTTGTTTACGGGTATTACACGTGCTTTCCATTAGAGATATTTATATCTCTATGATGGTTCTTTCTTCTCCTAGGCAGCTCGACTCTAGGAGCAGGTCCGGATCACTTGCGTATTCTTCGGAACCCCTCAGGGCTTGGGACGTCAAGAGGCTGATCTGACCACGGGGTTATCTCCCAACCTCCTTACGACCACCCACACTCTTGACCACCAATTCCCGCACTATCAACCCGAGACACTTGCCCTTATTACTAACCTGGCGGTGCGTGTCCTGACTGCCAGAATCTTCATATTCCCGTCGACCGAATCACGACTCACTCAGGGGTTCAATGGGGCCAAGATAACTTTGAGAAGCGAGAGGCTTGTATCTCTCGTCTCAAAGACTCCGTTTTCTTTAATCGGGAGATGCAGGTGCATCTCCCTATGCTCGCCACCATCGATATACACAAACGGACGCCATTTTCCTGGTCTTATGCAAGCCGGTGCCACTAAGCCCGCTCTCACCTAGGTTTGCAACCACTCGGCTCAAGGGTCCGCGTTCGACTCTCACGAAATCTCCTAGCGCCTTCCTCCCCCCTAGTCTGGATATCTCGGCGGCGGTGGGAACTACGTTACCCCACCACGGCTAATCAACCCGACGGGATCACAGGGGGCGGTAGTCGTTTCACCTAGCCCTCGGTCTCTAGTCTACCCCGCCATGGCCTGTGGATCCGCTAGGTTGGGATGCCTCTACGTCGGCCTTTAACTCTCCGCCAACAGCGGAATCCACATATGGCGATCATCTAATAACGTCCTCCAGACGATGGGGCGCTGTCTCACCCAGACTCGTTTACCCACGTCCTTCTTTGGTCTTAGCATCTTCCCACAGCCATATTTCAGCTGTCACCAGGTGGCACTTCACTCGTACTTTACAGTTTTCGATGTCCTATTTATGGGGGTTTCAACCCTAACAAGAAAATCTCGTTACAAAGTATACCATAATGCTTCTCGTCGAATTCCAAACAACTGTCTCTGTGGCTGTGTGTGTATGTGCGGAATCAATATCACGGTTCTGTATCGGGCCAAGTCACATTTAAATTCAAATCTCGCGCCCTCTTGCCCCTCCACAGCTGGCCCGTTTCGACTACGTGTAATACAGTGAGAAACTACCCCCTCCACTGCCCCCGCTACTCCAATAATTCCAAAAGAATATAACGGAAACTTGCTGGGTAAAACCATGCTTGGTTACATCATACATAATGTATATGACTAATCTAAATATATCGTTTTTTCAATTTTTCACCGACGATTCCATAGAAAACTGGAGCATAGCAATGGTCCATTTGCCAAATTTTCGGGATTTCAATTCATCATTATGATTATATACGACATATTTCGCGTTGTGTTTGCAGCCCTGTCGGCTCACTTCACCTGTATATAAAATACATAATAATAACGATCATCGTATGCGTTGTTGTAATTAGTACTATGTGATGTTTATTGTCTGATATAAAATGTGCATTAATTAACTAGGATACAAAAATAAAACTAAGGCGACTGTGATCTCTAACCGATTTTCAAACTACATAATGCAAAACATGTATTCTTAACTTCCCGATTGTTTGGGAAGCTATTGTAATGGCCCCGAAATCGATTTTTTTCGTTTCCACAGGTGACTGGTGTCTTAAGTGTACTAAAATGATCCCCAATAAATTCTGGATCGATGTCTGTGTGTGTGTATGTATGTGGATAAATTTTGATCCCGGATTGCTCGCGAACGAATGAAGATTTTGGAATTATGAAAATTGCAATCGAAGCGTCTTCCTGTAACTTAGAGTTAATTAGATTTTGGTGAAAATTGGTATAGCCTACATATTTTTAATCAGAATTTGAATTGTTCATAACATTCTCCTGAGCGAACGGTTGGAGGTAGCGAAAAATTTATATAAGGAAAGTTCTTCCGAATGCAAAACTACACATATTATGTTGAGGAGTTTTTTCCCGTAATTCGCATATTTAGGGAGTTATGGTCAATTAAAGAACAATATGGAGGATCAGTGAGTGAGGATCAGTATTTCTATATTAATTTCCCGATATAGGAAAGTTATTGTAATTACCCCGAAAATCGAAAGTGCAATTTTCATGATATTTTCACTTTTCTCGACGTCCACATCATCCTGCGTCGTTTTCCGAAAAGGGTTTGTATGTGTATGTGTGTGTGTGTGTGTGTGTATGTGCGTCTGTGTGACCAAAAACTTTGTTTAACGTTCCCGCAGGAACCAACGTAGCGATTCACATTTATTATCGACGCGACTTACTATTCTCCAGGGCTGACAGGAACGATTTATGCGGAAAATGTTTCGTTCAATTGTTACTAACAAATTCAATTTTCGCTCTATCGCAGAGATACTAACAAATTCAGAGATCGCTCTATCGCAAGAACGCTTCGAGATACGCAACAAAGGATGTACGAAAAAAGGGTGAAATTAAAGTTGTCCCCCGCCACGAAATGCACATTTGACGTTCCATGACTTTTTTGCCAACACTCATAGTTAATTGTTCTTAACAAATTGTATTGTTTATCTAGCTGCTTCATATTAAGAATTATAATTTTTTTTAATATTTAGAAAATTCGAAAACTTCATAAAGTTCATGATTTGAGACATGGACGGAAATTGTGGATATAATATCTACGGCGGAACGATCGGAAATTTATTGGTTCGACCCGTAGAGGGTCATACCCACATCCCGTTTATCTAACTAAGGTTTTCAGGTCTAACTAAAGTTAAGGTCATCAAAATGATCCCCCGTCAAATTCTGAATTGGCGTCTGTGTGTGTGTGTATGTATGTATGTGTAGAAAATTTTGCGCAATGATTTCTCATGAACAAATGAAGTTGGGGAAGAAGGGTCGCGTTCAAAGCATTTCCGTATACCTTAGAAGTGATTAGATTTTGGATGAAATTGGTGCAGTATATATATTGTTATTAAGAATTTCAATTGTTCATAATGTTCTATTGCAGAACTAAACTATTGGAGATAGCGTAAAATTTATATGAGAAAAGTTGTTCCCCATACGAAAATACGTATTGTATGTAGGATAACTTTTTGCGATATTTTGCATCATTAAAGCGGTATGACCATCTCAACAATTATGTATGTAACCAATGTTCCACCGGAGAAAATATCAAAGTTATCGGGAAACTTCTTAAAAGAGAATTATTCCTTATATGAAAATACACCTTTTATGTAGAATCACTTTTTTTTCATAATTTGCATAATTAAGGATGTATGGTCGTCAGATCAATTTGAAAGATGGGCACAATGCATATCACCCGATTTGTTCCTTATACAAAAATGCACGTCCAATATGACTTTTTTCAATATAGGTTAGAACATATCGCGAGTTGAACTAGAATATATTTGGCGAGTGAATTTGTCGACAATTGCTGGAAAACTGTCGAAGAGCGAGATAACTAAGTAAGTACAGAGGTAGATGGGGTAACCACTCGGACGAATTCCAGTCGGATAGTTTGATGGGCTTAAAAATCAAACTAAAGTGATCCTGTGCAGCAATTATTAATCGCAGTTTCACTTATTGATATCACTGTTAAGTTTGGTCATCACAATGATTGCGTGTTTATGCTGTACTGAAATACCAAATTGGGAAGTTTTGTTTGTGCCCCGTATGCGGCACCCACATTTGCACACCATTAGTTATTAACAATTTCAATTGTTTATAATGCGCTATTACATAAACTATTAGAGTTAGCGTAAAATTTATATAAGAAAAGTTGTTCCCTATACAAAAATACGTCTTTTATGTAGAATTGTAGTGCTCCACTACATACGCAAGCAAGCAACGCATGTACACGCGTACATATCTGTGTAGCGCAATGGGCCAGTCAACGAAGGTACAAAAGAGAGCACTCGTCTCACTCGCGCACTAAACATTCTGCCAATATACTCCTCTCTGTCTCACAATATTCGGTTGCTACTTGGCCACCGATAGGTTTATAAGTTCGTTAAATTTCGAAGTTCACGTCGAATACACGCCTTCTATCTTTCTGTATATGTGAATTACGTATTGTAATAAACGGTGATTTTACGCTAAATCGCATTTGTTGGTGAATTTAAACCCCAATATTTCCATTAATTCCTACATTGGTGACTCCGCTGTCAAAAAAAATTGAACTAGTGGTGAAAGCATGTGTGTGCCCCATTCGGGGC
Organism: Asobara japonica; assembly: GCA_026005395.1. Classification (NCBI taxonomy): domain Eukaryota; kingdom Metazoa; phylum Arthropoda; class Insecta; order Hymenoptera; family Braconidae; genus Asobara; species Asobara japonica. The sequence goes on from BQMI01000167.1 coordinate 282,475, forward strand.
CCAAAAAAAACTTCCCGATTTGGTATTTCAGCGCAGCGTACTAAATTTATTCTTTTTCAATTAATCCTGGTTCATCAATGTGACGTAATGAATAGCTGCAGATTTGACAATTCCAAATTGACTCATTTATGAACCAGATAATTATGAATATTTGAGTAAACGTATGCTGAGCATGAGGATGCGACTTATGCGGGGCACTTGAGTGGGAGTAAGTTGCCAATAGAGATGCGGCCGCAATACAAACGATGACTTTAATATTTTACCCAGCGGAACAGTATAAACAATTGTTGATAACATTGTATATACTGCACGAATGCCATCCAAACGGTAATCCACTCGATTCTGCACGGAAATGCTTCGATTGAGGCCTTGATGACAGCGCTGGGTTCATTTATTCACTCATTACATACATAATTATTCCGACGGCCATAACTCTTCCATTACGCAAATTATTGAAAAGAGTCATTCTACATAAAATACGTATTTTTGTATGGGGAACAACTTCTCTGATATGAATTTTGTGCTAACTCTAATATTTCATGCAGTAGAAGATTATAAACAATTGAAATTGTTAATAACAATATACATACTGGACCAATTCCTTCCAAAATCAAATCCGGTCTGAATTACATAAAATTGTTCGGTTCAAGTCATCAACAACTTCGGTCGAATGATTCGTTCATAAGAACTCGTTGACCAACAATTTTTACCGTAAGCATATATCGTCACACATGCACACGCACGCACACACACCCACCCACACACACACACACATGAAAACCCACAATTTCGGCATTGATAATGCCAATGGCTTCATGCGTTCACTTTATAAATAGATTATTGGTCAAATGGCCGTACCTCCTTAATTATGCAAATTACACAAAAAACGCATACCAAATAAAATGTGTATTTTTGCATGGGCAATAACTTCTGTGATATACATTTCCGCACATCAATAATTTATGCACTATAGCGTTATAAACAATTGAAATTGTTAATAACAATATAAGGACTGGACCATTTCCACCCAAGATCTAATCAGGTCTAAGTTACGTGGAAACGCATCGATTGAGACATCAGGGACCTCGATCGCATTATTCGTTCACGAGAAATCGTTGGACATAATTTTTGACCACATACATACATCGTCACACACACAGACACAGACACACATACGGACCTTTCGTTTTAAATAGTCTAGAATAGTTCGAAATACGATGAAACGTGGAAAGCTAATGGAAAATCGATTTTTCATTTTCGGGGGCAAAACAATAACTTCCCCTATCGGGAAGTTAAAAATATTCTAAAATAAAATCGTTTAAAAACTGTGCACGTGTGCGACAAGACCGGGTGTTTATTGAGAGCTATAGCGCATTGCTGGGCACCTATAGACCTTGTGCCATCTTATTTTCCTTTCTCAACATCTCTTGGTAGAATTTTTATCTTCCCGATTTTTCGGGAAGTTATTGTATTGCCCCCGAAATCGAAATTTTTGTTCCCGCCTAGGAAATGGTTGTTTAAGTATACCAAAATGATTCCCAAAAAATTCGGAGACGATGTATATGTGTGTGTGTGTGTCTGTATGTATGTGTACAAATTTTGATCCTGGATCAAAGTTATTAAGATCACAATCGAAGCGTTTCCATGTAACTTAGAGGTGATTAGATTTTGGGTGAAATTGGTGCAGTATATATATTGTTAGTAACAATGTCATTTGTTTATAATGTTCTATTGCATAAACTATTCGACTTGGCGTAAAATTTATATAAGAAAAGTTGTTCCCCATATAGGAATACGTATTATATGTAGAATGACTTTTTTCGACAATTTACATAATTAAGGAAGTATGACCGTCTCAACAATTATGTCTGTGATGAGTGAACGAATCAACACAGCGCTGTCATGACAGTCCCAATCGCCGCGATTCCGTGGAAAATCGAGCGGATTACACTTTGGATGGGATTCATGCAGTATATGCAATGTTATTAACAATTTTAATTGTTTATAATGTTCTATTGCATAAACTATTAGAGTTAGCGCAAAATTTATGTAGGAAAATGTGTTCCCCATATAGAAATACGTATTTTATGTATAATGACTTTTTTCAATAATTTACATAATTAAGGCGGTATTACCGTCTCAACAATTATGTCTGTAATGAATGAACGAATGAACACAGCGCTGTCACGACGATTCCAATCGAAGCGTTGCCGTGCAAAATCGAGCAGTTAACACTTTGGATGAGATTCGTGTAGTATATGCAGTGTTATTAACCATTGGAATTGTTTATATTGTTCCACTGCGTAAAATATTAAAGTTATCGGGAAACTTCTTAAGAGAGAATCATTCTGAGAGATAGCTATCTGAAATTCAAATCAATAGCGCGATCAGTACTATAGGCGAAGACACTACTACAGTGACAACGCTGACGACTGCGATGGTGAGCATGAGACCTCCATTAACAGCTCCGCCGTTCAATAACAAAAGGCCCATGCTATGGTTTGCGCAATTAGAAGCCCAATTCAGTGACCTTGGAATCATCACAGAAAAGAAAAGTTTTATAAAACGGTTCCACTTATTGATACAGATTGAGCCAGCGAGTCTAATTATCCCACCCGTAACAAACCCTTACGAAACATTGGAAGAAAATCTAATCAAATGTTTTTCGAAATCTCGAACAGCTAATTTACTACAATTATTAGATAACGAGAGCATGGCAGATCGAACCCCATCAAAATATCTGCGTCACTTGAAGAGTTTGGTCCTAGGCGTCGATGACGGAAGTCCTAAAATGGCGCTGGTTGTCCCACCTGCCAGAAAACACGAGGGCGTGTCTCGTCATCCAGCATACCCTGAGTACAGATGCCTTGGCAAAAATGGCAGACAAAATGCATGAGGTTTTCCACAGGCCGGGTCTAGCCGCCATCTTCAACACCAGTCAAGCCATTTCTGACCGATTTGACAGATTGGAAGCATCACTCGCAGCACTCCAGGTACATAACTCACGACCACGCGAAAGGCAAAATAGATAGGCCATCGTAGTGGATCGCACAAACGTTTAAGCTCAAGGAAAGTATCCAAGAAATTTGATATGTGTTGGAATCATTACAAACACGGTAATAATGCACGTAACTGCCAACCCGGTTGCAAATTTCAGGGAACCGCAAACGTTTATTCCAAATCACGCCGTTTATTTATCACTGACGGAACGACTAGGACCCGATATTTAGTAGACACTGGCTCAGACGTCTCTGTCACATCCTACAAGCGGCTGGCAAAGTTGAGGGAACCAACTGGCTACCAACTCTACGCAGCTAATGGCACTCTCATCAACACCTACGGATACACCTCCATTTCCCCCCACATCGGCCTCCGAAGGGATTTTCCATGGAGATTCATTGAGGCAAACGTCAATAGCCCAATTATCGGCGCGGATTTTCTGCATTATTTTGGGTTATTACCAGATTTGAGGAATGAACGACTCATCGACAGTTCAACAGGCCTTAGCTCCACTGGCCAGTTCACGCGATTCAACGCGCTTTCTGTCAAACTCCTGACGATTGATGAAGATTCACCTTATGCCACCATCCTCAATGAATTTCCTGCTATTACTAATCCCGAGGGATTGCTAAAAAACGCGAAACACTCGACACTCCATCATATAAAAACAACCCCGGGACCTCCAGTATCATCCAGAGCACGACGACTCGCTTGAGATAAACTGAGGATCGCACAGGCGGAATTCACTACCACGATGAAAATCACACGTCGAAGTGAGAATCCTTGGTCTTCACTACTTCATTGGGCCCCAAAGAAAAACGGCGAATGGACGCCATGTGGTGGCTATCGTTTTCTGAACGACCGCACAATCCCCGACAAATATCCAGTCCATGACCTAGAAGATTTTGCAGCCGATCTCCACGGGAAAACGATGTTCTGGACAATCGATTTGGTTAAAGCTTTTAAGCAAATACCCTTTCCGCCTGAGGACATCGAGAAAACCGCGATCATTACTCCGTTTGGCCTTTTCGAATTCCCCTACATGACGTTTAGTCTGAGAAATGCCGCTGAAGCATTTCAACGCATAATAGACGAAGTAAGACGCGATGTTCCATTTTCGTTTCCATATATTGATGACATTTTGGTAGCATCGGCCGATGAAACGCAACATCGAGAGCATCTGAGAGCACTTTTTCAACGCCTCCAAGATTATGGTCTCATTCCATAATGAGTCTTCGGACAATCAGAAGTTTTGTTCCTCGGAAATTTTGAGACAGAGTGGGCCATTTTTACTATCTGACCACGCGATTGGAGCCGTTCTTCAGTAACGACATGGAAGTTGCTGGCAGCCATTGGCATTTTTCAGTAACAAACTGACAATTTCTTCCCAAAAACACGCTGCTTACGACAGGGAACTCCAGGCAATTTATGAAGCGATACTGCATTTCAGACACATCTTTGAAGGACGTCACGTGATCATCTTCACGGACCACCAACCGCTGATCCATGCTTTTCACCAGAAACCCGAACGCGCTTCAGCGTGGCCATTCAGAAGATTGGACTTCATCGCCCAATTTTCGACCGACATCAGGCACGTATCAGGATCCGACCACGTCGTGGCAGACGCCCTGTCACGAGTAGAAGCAATTTCACCAGCTGTCACAACACAACAGTTGATTGAAGCGCAACGTGCCGATCCTGAACTTCAAGAACTCCTTAGAAGGGCAGACCACAACCTCCAACTTCAGTTGATACGATTTCCTGAAGTCGATGGCAGAGTGTACTGTGACGTGTCGTCAGGTACAATTCGCCCATACATACCTGAACCGCTAAGAAAACAAGTATTTAACTCACTGCACTCATTAGCTCACCCGGGATGAGCTGGTTCGTGAAAACTCGTTGCGCAACAGTACGTTTGGCCCCGCATGGTTCGAGATTGTGGAAAATGGACAAAATACTGCCTGCAATGCCAGAACCAGAAGGTAACTCGGAACGTAGCATCACCGTTTGCCGAATTCAACCTTCCTTCGAAACGATTCGAGCATATCCGCATTGACCTGGTAACCATGCCAGTTGTGAGAGGATTCAAATACTGTCTGACGATCGTCGACAGATTCACGCGTTATCCCGAGGCTGTACTACTCCAAGACTGTGACACCAACACAGTGATATCCGCACTCTTCTACAATTGAATTTACGACATGGTGTTCCACTGAAAATTACGTAAGATAGAGGAGGCCAATTCATCGCGGAAACATACCGCCAGGTCACAGAATTGTTGGGGATAAGACGGAAATGGACCACGCCTTTTCACCCACAGGCCAATGGACTCGTCGAGAGACTCCATAGGCAGCTCAAGTCAGCCTTACGATGCCACAGAAATTCCTGGTACGCCGCGCTACCAGCAGTTCTACTTGGACTACGCGCAGCTTGGAAGTGTGACATCCAAACCACTCCAGCAGAGCTCGTGTATGGAGAAAAGATTCGTCTCCCCGGATAATTTTTCACACCGACGGACAGGAGAGTGGAGCATCCGAAGTGCTACGCGATCTCATCCAACACTTTGAACGCATAGCACCCACACCAATGTCTCCACACGGAACGCGATCAGTTTTTGTGCACAAAGATTTGGCGAACTGTTCCCACGTTTTCATTCGCACGCAGAGTGGTGTACATAATCATTCTCCACCGTATGATGGCCCATGGCGCGTCATCAGCCGCCATGACAAACATTATGTGATACGCACAAAAACTGTCAGACGCGGAGAACCTCTTCAAGATAGTCCGATCTCGATAGACAGGCTTAGACCAGCCTACATCCTTCCGGAGGACCTGGACCAGCTCCGTGAACCACCTCCAGATGAAAATGGCCCCGCGCAGGAACAACCGCAGCTGGGACCAAGCACCGTTGCGGTGAAACAAGGATAAACTAGTGGTGTGCAAATATGTGTGCCCCATACGGGGCACAAACAAAACTTCCCAATTTGGTATTTCAGCACAGTATAAGCATGCAACCATGGCGATGAGCAAACTCAACAGTGATATCAATAATTGAACTTGTGACTAATAATTACTCCACGCGATTGATTTAGTTTGATTTTTAAGCCGCATAAAAATGTTCAACTGGAATTCGTCCTCCTAATTACCCTCTCTACCTCTGTACGTTCCTAATTATCCCGCTTTTTGACATCCTTCCCGCAATTGTCGACATATTCATTCGCCAAGTATGTTCTAGTTCAACTCGCGATATGTTTTAACCTACATTGAAAGAAGTCCTACTGAATGTGCATTTTTGTATAAGGAACGACCCCGGTGATATGCATTGTTCCCGTATTTCAAATGGCTCGGACGACCATACCTCCTCAATTAGGCAAATTATGGAAAAAAGCAATTCTACATAAAATATATATTTTCATATAAGGAATAGTTTCCTTCAGATAAGTTTCCCGCTAACTTTAATATTTTACCTAGTGGAACCGTATAAACAATTGCGATTGTTAATAACATTGCATATATACTCTACGAATGTCATCCAAAATGCAATCCGCTCGATTCTGAACAGAAATGCTTCGATTGAGACCTTCATAACAGCGCTGTGTTCATTCGTTCACTCACTACAGACATAATTGTTGAGACGGTCATACCTCCTTAATTATGCAAATTTGCGAAAGAAAATCATTCTACATAAAATACGCATTTTTATATGGGGAACAACTTTTCTCATAAATGTTGCGATAACTCTAATAGTTTATGCAATAGAACGTAATAAACAATTAAAATTGGTATTAACAATATACATACTACACCCATTACACCCAAAATCTAATCCCCTCTAAGTTACATGAAAACGCTTTGATTCCAATATTGACAGTCTCGATAGCTTGATTCGTTCGTGAGAAACCTAGGATCAAAGTTTCGGAAACACACATACATACAGACACATACACACAGACATCGATTCAAAATTTGTTCGGCATCATTTTGGTGTACTTAAAACCCCAGTCACAGGATGAAAGGAAAAATATCAATTTGGGGGTCATTACAATAAAAGTTAATTACAATAAAATTAAAAAAAACTCGTATCATTCTCGGAACATAACGAAATCCATCGTTATACATATTAATTTTCATTTCTCATATGGGCCTTTTTCTCGTACCATAATAATTCCCGATAATTCTTATAATTAAAATTTGCCTGTTACAGTTCGAATCCTTAATAATTTCCACAATTTTTCTTAAGAAAGGGAGTAATGTAGTGCCCCACTACATACACAGGCAAGCAACTCATGTACACGCGTACATATCTGCGTAGGGCGATGAGCCAGCCAACAAAGGTACAAAACAGAGAACTCGTCTCATTCGCGCACTAGACATTCTGCCAATATACGCCTCTCTGTCTCACAATATTCGGTTGCTACTTGGCCATCGAGAGGTTTATTAGTTAGTTAAATTTCGAAGATCACGTCGAATACACGCCTTCTATCTTTTCTGTATATGTGAATCAGAAAAAAATCAAAAAATGGGCCAAGTCCATGCTTTGAGGTGGGGTACAGCCCACTAGATAAGATCACTGAAATGGTAATATTCATTGCCACCTGGCTTTGACATTACATTGAAAAAATCAAACAAATATGAAAATACGCCAAGCTCATGAATTGCTCTGCAGTTAAGCTTAACGTCACATAATGCACATAATATACATGTCAAAAACCGGAAAAATAGATCCAGAAGAAACAAATTGGTGGAAAAACAGCGTCAGGACCAACGGACTTGGCGCGGTTTTTCAAAGGCATATCAAAGAAACAGGTAGCCCATTGTATTACTCGATTAGTAGCGTTCGTACTGAACTATAATTGATCGACCCGAATACGTCTAACAGCAGCACACTCAATACAGCAGCAAAACAATACATTATACACTAACAATTAAAAATTTACCAATAAAACTTGGCAATTGATGACTACGATTGAAAATTAACAATTGACGATTGTCAGTTGAAAGTTGCAGCATTGTTAATTCTCAATGCTCAACTCTCAAACCCTAGTTTCAATTACCAATTTTACATTCTCAATTTACGGTTGTCAATCTTCAATGTTTAAATATGACAATTGAAACTTATAATGAAAATATGGAAATTGACAATTGAAACTTAGGAAAATTGACAATGACTATTAATAATTGAAAATTTACAGTTTACAAGCGATTTTGAATTCTCATTGATCAATTCAAAATTGTCAACATGCGAGTTTTAATTGTCAATTTTCTATCATCTATGTTTAGTTAGCAATTTTCAATCTTCAGTTGTCAATTACCAATTCTTAAGCGACGATTTTCAAGTGTCAACCTACAATCTTTAGGTTTCACTTAGGGAGTTTCGCAGGAGACCTTCCAAATTCCGTCGCCAGAGGGTTACAATGATGAAAGGGGGGGTACAACCCCACTTCACCATAGTTAGCGGGGGGGGGGGGGGGTTGGAAGATAATTAAAACAATCATATTGGTACCCCTTCCTTTTTCAATGGTGAACAATGATACGTTATTTATAAATTTTTGGTATGCGTAGTCCTAGTATACAAAGGAGATACATCTGAGATCGATAAACAGTCGATATGTGTCGATATCTCGATGACCTGTCACTCTGATTGCTTATTGGTTAGTGAAGTTGAAAACCTCGCCCATTGGTCGTTATCTATTCATATCCTCTAGGCGGCAAAGTTCAACTCATCACTATTGTCATGAGTCATTTTTCACGTTTCATTTTTCATACAATATAAAAAAATGCAATATCAATTAATATAAATTATTATATTTTTTAATCATTATAATATATTGTATTAACCATTACTAACATGAAACGTGTTTCATGGAATTTATATCGCAATTTGTTTTCGCAAAAAGAGTTTTTTTAGGATGAAGCCATTACAATACAATTACAAATTACCATGATAATGGAGCGAATCTGGATTTGTATTTCTGGCAACAAACGATTTACTCTAAAAAACAATAACTGGACGGAAAATTTTGACTCCGATGGTGATTGTTACAAATTACAGCGTGGTCTCTTAACCAAAATGTTGTGGCGCCATCCAACGTACGTGAGTACTTTGATGGTACGTCAAAAACCACGTAGGTGGTTCCACATCGAGTTTTGGTCATCAAGCGGGAAACAGTCTATCAAACCTACTTATCGCATTATCTATGGGGTATCAATTCGAGTGCGTGAAGAACATTCTCGAACGTTCGCGTTTACAAAGCGGTGTGATTTGCGACCAACTCCCCCCGATAAATCATCCTTCATCAAAAATGTCATCAGACGAAATTGAATTTACCACAGATGAAGAAATGGACGGCTTTGAAGTAGGCGACACATGCATATAAGTATTTATCTAATTATTCTAATTGAACCTAATGTAATAAACAATAATATGACTTTCAGAAAGATCCCCTTAACCGCCATTTCTTCCACGTGCGCAATTGTTGTTTTATGATTTTTTTTTTGCTAACACCGATAGTCAGTAACGAATTTAATCGTTTGTTTCGCTTTATAGCAAGAACGGTTTTTGCTAACACATCTATAGTTCATTTTTATGAACAAATAGTTTATATTGCTGCATCGTGACAACGGTTAGAGATTGCGAAACAAATTAATCAATGATTGAATGGTATTCCACACAAAAGAAAGCATAGTTGAATTTTTATAACTTTTTTTGCTAACAGCGATAGTTAGTATTTTTTTAAATTTTTTTTTATCGTAGCAACGAATTTAATCGTTTGTTTCGCTCTATAGTAAGAACGGTGGGAGATGTGAAAGAAAGGGTCCAATGAAGGTTGTTCTACACGTACAAATAGACATTTGATATTTTATGACTTTGTTGCAAACAACACCCATAGTGAATTGGTGTTAACAAATTGTATTGTTTATATAACTCTATCGCGAGAAAGGCAAAATCTTTTCACATTTCAAGACTCATGAAGTTTTTTAATATTTGGAAATTTTGAAAAATTGAAAAAGTTCATAATTTCAAACATGAACCGAAATTTTTGGTATAACATATACGGGGGAACGAAGTTATTGGCTTGAGTCCTAGAGGGTCAAAAAATGTATATCCCGTTTGTTTAACAAATTATCGTCTGATCGATAGCAAGAAATGACCAGAAAATTGCTCAAACTATTGGCATAGTGTTGGACATACATCGCTGTTATTATTCTTTTTTTTTCACCAATTCATTCCATTATTATATTATTTACGTTCCTTATTTTTCTTTTAGGGATTTAACCGGCTATGTGGGCGTGATAGAGGGCATAGGGGACATCAAACCCCCACAGAAGCATATCTTCAAATTTATTGTCAGAAACCTTACGGGGAAGGGCATGCGAGTCATCATGTGGGGAAAAAGCGCTCTCAAATATGCACCTCAAGTGGCATTAAAACAGGTGAGAATATCCACATTTTACACACCATAGAAGCCTTCCGTTGAGGGAAAAATATGGGGTCGTAATAATTCTACGTATCTAATTGTTTTCGTATTAATTGGTTATAGGCGATAGAATTAACAATGGGGACGATCAGCGCTGCGTACCCAAAGTTCGAGGGAGACCATGAAAACTTAATTGACACCGAATTTAACATCCCATCCACCAATGAGGTGAAATTCTATGGCGTCCACTCCTCGGCGGTCTCACCCAGCGCTGCCTTTGTCCCTGTTTCCCTGGAGCTCCTTGCTTTGGCTCCAGGGTACGGTGCAGGAGAAACATACCTTTGCAGTCAATTCAAGTTGGTAACTGGATCAACCGGAAGTTACGGAGCAGGACTGGTAGTAGACGGAAAATTTAAACTTGCGGTTCAAACTAGTAATTTTAAGGTAAATGAAAGATTTGAGCCAGGAGTGTGTCTAAGATTGGAGGGCGTAGTGTGTAAACATAAGCTGGGAGGGCAATTTTTAAAAGTGCACGACATGAATCATGTTCATGTCGTTGAAGGGAAACTAATGACATTAGCAGACATGAAAAAAGCAATTACTTCTGCTTTATCGAAGGCACGTGTCAGTGACCCCCTCACGCCCTGCAAGCGTCAAAGAGACCCAGATCTAGAAAATGAATCTCCAAATGCGAAAATAAAAATCGATTAAGTCTGATTGTTTAGGAAAGAATACCTAAGTTAGTTCTCCTGACGAATACATGTCCAAACTTATTCTGAGGGATCCAACAGTTCTCAGTATTTCCAGGTTTTTTCGTTTCCAGTTTTTTTCATTTCCCGTTTTTTTCCGAAAAATTCCAGAAAGTCCAAAAATTTTGATTTGTTTTATTTCCATTTTTTTCTTCTCCAGTTTTTTCATTTGCATTTTTTTCAGTTCCAGTTTTTCCGAAAATTCCCAAAAATTTCCAGTTTTTTCATTTCCAGTTTGTTTATTTCCAGTTTTTTTTAGTTCCATTTTTTCCCCAAAAATTCCAAAAAGTCCAAAACTTTCCAGTTTTTTTCGTTTCCAGTTTTTTCTTTTTCAGTTTTTTTTCAATTCCAGTTTTTTCCCAAAAATTTCAAAAATTTACAGGAATTCCAAAAATTTTCATTTTTTTCCTTTCCATTTTGTAGTAAAAAAATATTCAAATCTGAACAAGACAATCTGGTCGAAGAAAAGCTAGCACCTTTGTGATTACCTATATGTACACTGAGACATATACATTCATTATTAGAGTATAATCAGACAAAATATAATTTTATATTGACAGCAACGCATGTACAGTATACATGCACAAGTGTGATCTCCTAGCAACTTCGTGATGTTTATGTATAAGCAAAGTAAATATGTATACCAATTCAAGTCCTTCATATGTGTATTTTCGACCGTTGTACTTCTACTATATTATTATAATATAGATATAAAAAAATCTATTAACTACATTCATTGCGAGAAACGTGGAGAGTCGTACTGTATCAAGTATTATTTATTTTATTAAGTTCATATAGGAGTTTGAATAAAAAAATTGTTTAACCCATGTCTTTATTGTAATATTATTTTGGTATTTTTAAGTATTATGTATCAGCCTTTCCATGGATCTTTTGAGTCCTATTTTGATCTCTCACCTCAAAAGGAATGCGCCACTATCGCTAGGGCGCCCTGCATATGTTGACGTATGCACTATGCAAGTGGGTGTGCACACACTTCCTGAAATGGTCAATGGGCATTCTAATGCTTATTGATTAAATTTCCATTTGACTGAAAAAAATTATTATGCCTGAGTGATTCTTTTCCTATGAATAAAAAAAAATCTGTTGGGTAACTTCATAGTTTTTAAAATGGCTAATTGCAGCAGTTCATTAACTCTCAAACGTTCAAAATGGATGTAAGATAACCTACTAACGAATTACCATTTTTTTCAGGTGATAATTTATTTATAAACCAATTAGATAAGATTTCTTACAATTTATCGTATGGATTCAAACAAATAATTATTTGCAATAAAATAACAGCTCTTAAACAATAATTAGCATGAAAATGGAATCTACGAACATTTCGTAATCTAGTGACAAAAAACCTCCAATGATTTTCTCAAAAAATTGTCGGCTAGCTTGATGAAATTTCTGAATTAACTAGCGCCAACCGGGACGCTGACAAATTTTGCAAATGAACTTTTTTCTTATTGAAGTAATATGGAATTTGAAATATTTTAATTTTCAATTTTTCTAATCGTTAAATTTAAGTTTGATTTAGATTTTTTTAAATGAATTTAAAAATAGATATAAAATGTTTGCAAGGCACAGTACGCATGCCTTGCAGACGCGCAAATGCCAACCGCCAATTGTGGGTACGCATTACACAAGTGTCGCTCATGAGGATGCACGTATTTTGTTCTCTTTTCTCCGCGACGAAAAAAGTGTGATTTTCATTGATCCCTTCAATATTGCAAATTATTTTCCATCATATTTGGATTTTTATGATCTCCTCTTCACCTGATACGACTGATACTAGGTAACCACAGAATAGGGCAGTGAGACGAGCTCGTAGTAAGATACCAACAGCTAATGAAAGGTGAGTATTTACTGTGTATTTTTACCGTAAATGAGTCAGCTGTGCATTGTTGTCTGGACCACAGATACAAAATTTCGGTTTGTACCTCGAATTATGAGCGTATTAATATTTAATAAACGGGATGTTGGTATAACCCTCTACGAGCCGAACTACCAACTTCGCGATCGTTCCTATATGTTATATCAACAATTTCCGTCCATGTCGCACATCATGGTTTTTATAAAGTTTTCAAAATTTCTAAATCTTAAAAAAAATTATAATTCTTAATATGAAGTAGTTACATCTACAATACGATTCGGTAATAACAATCAACTATGGGTGTTGGGAGAAAAGTCATGGAACGTCAAATGTGTATTTTACGCATTTTTACATTACACCCTTTGTTTCGTATCACAAACCATTCTGGCGATAGAGCGACCTAAACAATTGAATTTGTTATTAACTATTAACTATCGGTGTTAGAAAAAAAAATTATACATAATGAAGTATGTATTTTTGTGTGTGAAACAATTTTCATTAACTAATTTATTTCGTATCTTCAACCGTTCTCAAGTCGCTGCGATAAAAAAAATCGTTTTGTTACTAACAATTAACTAAGGGTGTTATCGAAAAAAGTCATAAAAGGTCAAATGCGTATTTCATGGCGGGAAACAACTTTGAGTAAACCCGTTTTTTCGTATCTCAAACCGTTCTTGCGATAGAGCGATATAAACACTTGAATTTGTTAACAATAATAGAACGAATTATTTTTCGCATAAATCGTTCCTTTCAAACCTGGAGAACAGTAAGTCGCGTCGATAAAAAAAAACATACATCGCTACGGTGGTTACTTCGAAAACGTTAAACAAAGTTTTTGTCCACACACATATACGACCGCTTCTCTGAAATCGTGTTTTCACTTTTCATTTTTGGGGTCATTACAATAACTTCCCTACATCGGGAAGTTAACAATTCACCAAATATGTCAACCTTTACCATTTCTATAATGTAAAAGGATTTTCAAAAAATATAACCTTTTTTGTGATATAGTTAGATAAACCATTCAATTTGTGAATCCTTATGAGTGTTAGCAAAAAACGCATAAAACATCAAATGTCTATTTTTACGTGTGGAACGATTTTCATTGCACACTTTGTTTCGTATCTTCAACCGTTCCAGCTATAGAGCAATCTAAACAATTGAATTTGTTACCAATAATTGACTAGCGATGAGGAAAAAAAGTTATACAACTTCATATATATACTTTTGTGTGGGGAACTACGTTTATTAACTAATTGGTTTCGTATCTCTAACCATTCTCACGATGCAGCGGTATAAACCATTCAACTCGTTAATAACTAGAAAACCGCTCGGGCGATTATGTTCAAATAAATGTAATCAGGTCTAAGTTAGGCGGAAACCTATCCAATGAGTATAAGAAAACCCAAATCGGATGATTTGTTCAAGACAAGCTGTTCGATAGATTTTTTCTCACATACGCACACACACTCAAACATGTTCAAAATGACCGGAAACATTTCTAAGGGTCATGAAACGAGGAGATCAGGCGAAATTTCCGATTTCGATTTTCGCACCCATAACACTATTTTCCCGCAAGATCGGGAACTTAATAAGGCATTTGTCTGTCCAAAAATAGAATAGACATACCTGATTGTCTAATATAATACTTGACCATTTGTTTAGAGATTAATCCTCATTTACCATTTGTGCATTACTGACACCGTCGCATTTTTTACAGCCAAAGGACCTCTTATGGCACTTCTCTAGATCTTCTCTGGATAATATTTGATAGAGAATTACTAACAAGATCCATCACTGGTAATTTTGCAATTTATCAATTTATTTTTAAATCGAACTCTTATGAAAAATCTTTCAAATGTAATCGTAGATTTTGATCTTTGATTATAGCTTCTGGAGTTTATTGAAATTGAAATGCACCACCATCTTCCATCATATTCACCAGGAGTATTCAACTGTAACAATAGATGTCGTCCATTGATCTTTTTATCAAATCATCAATTTCCTCATTGGACAATTCTTATGATTATAAGTTGCGAATTCCTCAAAAATCATTGAAATCTATTGACACGATCATTATTTAATGCGCTATTTTCTGTTTCAGGTCTCAACAACCGCACAAAATAGTCTATGTGCATAATTTAACTATAAACTCATACTTAATAATCAAATCATTATAATAAATATCATAATTTTATAGGATTATAATAAATATGAGTAAATCTTTACAATTGCACTATTGATAAATGAGTGCATTGTATCTGCAATAAAAGTAATATTCCTTAAATATTTTACGACGATTAACGTTTTGCATTCGTTACTTCAAACTACATTACTTTTAATTACATTACATTACATTACATTACGTAGAATACAAATTACATTACAAGTATATTTACAAGAGAAATCTATACATAAAATACAAAATTTATGCTAATACCTATCAAGCTCCATACAAATTACTGTAAAGTCCCTTTACAGGTAACAGGGCAAGATTCTACATTATCTTGACGAAAAACTCGAATTCGAATGTTTTCAACTTCATCCATGTAAGCGAATACGGATTTTACGCTCTATATATCGTATCCGATCAACAAGTACATTTCACAAGGAAGATTCTTTTCTTTATACGATTAAAGCTGAGATTTCTCCTATAAAGAATAAACATCAATACCCATTACTCAAGACCTAATACAGAGACGTTATCTCCTCTATATAGACGATTCAAATTTTAGTTTCGTTTCCAAAATCAACCCAATTAATAACAAATATCAATATGTCGAAAAAGAAGTCAGTACGTACGCAAACCGAGGAAGAAGAATTTCAGAGAATTCGTCGTGAAAAGAATGCCGTCCGTCAGCGAGCCTATCGTCAGAAAAAACGCGAAAATTCAAATGGTAATCCACATTTATTGGTTCCGATTCGATCGAGCTTTGATCTTGAAGCTTCTCAACAGTTGTCAGTTCAATCGCCGATTTTTCATGATCTTGCAGCCCCTCAACAGTTGTCGGTTCAACCTACGATTTCTCATTATCGCCACTCAACTCACCATGAAGCAATGACTTCGTCACGAATTATAGAACTGGAAGTCGCTGAACATATATCATTTGATTTACTTTCGATTATTCCGCATAGAACTCAGAACTTTGTCAGCATAATAGAACATTACATTGGACCGATGAATGTGTTATGTATTCATTGCAGTGTCTCTCATTTTGCAGCGGAAAGAGTAGCACGACGAGCGAATTCATTCAATGATTGTTGCAGAGTTTTAGGACCTCTACCAGATGCACCAGCTATATTACGAGATCTATTCAATGGAACGCATCCAGTATCGAATACTTTTCGCGAACGCATACGCTGCTATAACAATTCATTTGCTTTTGCGTCTTTCAATGCTAATTTGATAAGTTTTGATAATAGACGATCTGGACCATTCTGTTTCAAAATACAAGGTCAAGTTTACGATCAAATCAATACATCACTGTATCCTGCAGCCGATGAAAATCCCTCTTACGGTCAATTGTTTATAGTTGATTATTTTTTACCCCCCCCCCCCCATTTCGACCAATCAGAGCGCAGTATTCGCGGTCACATGACATCTTCACGTTGGTTTTATTTTGGTAAATCACCGGGCCACGGTAGATCCTCAATTGTTTTTCCGGATTTTGACATTTCGTTGTGATTAAAACTTCTATTAGAGGTTCTGTCCATTTTCAAAGCCTGTGCAAAATGAGTCGATTCGGCAAAGAGTCATTGCCTGGAATTGATCTCCAGATTTAAAAAAATATACTAGCCAACACCGCGAAGACAAAAAACGCGATGTGGAGACTACATTTCGTGTAAAGTGCCATGTAACCTCGATCATTGTGCTCTGATTAGTCAAAATCAGAGGGTAAAAAATAATCCGCCGAATACCCCTCGACCTTTAAAATTTATAGGACAATTCCCTCAAGCTTCCTTGTGTAGCAACGATCAGGATAAATTCGGCAGAAAAATCCCTCGCGCTTCGCGCTCGGTATTTTTAACCTGCACAACTACTCCCTCTCGTTGCTACGCAACGAAGCTATCGGGAATTATCCGATAAATTTTAAGGTCTCGGGGTATTACAACCGATCAAAATGAAGCAACCACTGTTCGATGTAATGTCATGTCCACATTGAACAGAGAAATTGTTGAGGCTATTGATAACGCTCTCCGTCAACATAGCATTTTTGCGAAATCCTACCAAATGATGCATGAAGAATTACGTGCAGTAAATCATACAGGTGTAGAACCTGAGATGCATTTGTTATTTTCGACGAGACATGACCTTGATCAGGGACGATGTAATCCACAACGTACCAATGAAGTGGCCGCAGTATTCTCAACAAATGCCGATGGTGAAATCCCAGACTGCTTTGTATCAACTCGCAATAAACGAACGAAAAATTTAGCATTTGTCAGTTTCATGGATCCCAAAGTTGAACCTTGGATATATCATTTAGTTTATCCATTTGGAACATGCGTTTGTATCCCGAAATGCCTTTAGTTAATCGACGTGGAAGTGTTACACGAGCTGCATACGTGAAATATCGAATGGTAACTCGAGAAAATAATTTTTTTTCTGAGAGGTGGACCATTATTTCAACAATGGATCGTTGATAATTAGGTGAGAGTAGAGAAAGATCGCATAACTTACGCGAAACTCCATCAAAAACAGCTCCGAGCTGACAGTTATACAGGACTTTACTTGCAAGGAAAAGCTACCGAAACAAACGGTCAAATTGGAAAAATGTTCATTCTGCCATCTTCATTCACAGGATCTCCTCGCAATATGTTACAGTACTACCAAGACGCAATAGCCATTGTTCGGCAATTTGGAAAACCAGATCTGTTCATTACTATGACATGTAATCCAAATTGGAGAGAAATAAAGAAAAATTTACTCCCCCGCCAAACGGCTTCTGATGGGCCTGATCTAGTCTCTCGTGTTTTTAATTTAAAAAAAAAGAATTGCTACACATGATCGAAAAAGAACACTTATTCGGGGAAGTACTTGCATATGTTGACGTTGTTGAATATCAGAAGCGAGGTTTGCCTCATGTTCATTTATTGATCACACTCAAGCAAAACTTCAAAATCGTAACTCCTGAAGTCGTTGACAAATATATTTCTGAAATACCTAATCCCAATGATGATCCTGTATTGCATGACATTGTTCTGCGACATAGGATCCACGGCCCGTGTGGGGGTTCGTGCAAAGGTACAAATGGTAAATGTTCGAAGAAATTTCCGAAATAATTTCAGGAAGATACTGTAATAACTCATATTTACGGCCGTAGGAATACCGGAAGTTTTCATCGTATGAACGGAACAACGACGGACAATCAATACGTAGTTCCTTACAATGTAACTCTGTTGAAACACTTGAACTGCCATATCAATGTTGAAGTAGTAACATCAATCAAGTCTGTAAAGTATATGTACAAATATATTTATAAAGGCCCTGATGCAGCTTCAGTGGAAGTAAGAGATTCAACTGACAACGGTCGCAATGTTGTGAATCATGATGAAATTAAAAATTACATAGAATCGCGGTATGTTAGTCCGGTTGAAGCCTGTGATCGAATTTTCGGAAGGCCACTGCAAGAAAGGAGTCATTCCGTCATGAGATTACCAGTACATTTGCCAAATCAACAATCTCTTATTATTGATGAAGAAGCAAATGACGATAATATTAGAAATGTGTTACAAAAGAAAACTATGTTGATGGAGTATTTTACCCTGAATGAAGATGATTCAAGTGCTAGACAATTCACATATGCTGAAATCCCAGCTCATTATGCATTCAAAAAATCATCAGAAACAAGTACTTACAGTTGGCATAAACGAAAAGCTCTATTCAATACCATTGGACGTATGTACTCTGTTAGTCCATCACAAATTGAACTCTTTCGACTCCGATTACTGGTAGTCTCAAGAAAAGGTGCGATGAGTTATGAGGATTTTAGAACAGTAGATGGACATCTATATACATATCATGATGCATGTGTAGCACTTGGCATAATTGAAGATGATTCCGAATGGGAACGTGCTATGGTTGAAGGAGAGATTTGGTTGATGCTTCGACAGCTAAGATGATTATTTGTACGAATTTTGATTTATTGCCAACGAAACAAGCCAGAATCCCTCTGGGAGAAATTCCAAGATGCGATGGCACAAGACTTTCAAAGAAGCTGCAGCATATCTCTGGCGCTGAGTAAAGCCTATCATGAAATTAATAGGTTTCTTTCTTCCGAGAATTCCGATATTAGTAATTTTCCGACGATGCCATCACTATCTGAATTTCAATGCGATGATCGCGATGTTGACCATGATGAATATTCATTGTCGCCCCAGGAGTATGAAGAGATTGGAAAAATACAATACACTAAATTAAACATCAAACAAAAAGAAATCGTTGACCAAGTTCTGGATATTGTAGTCAACGGGCGATCGGGTCCAACATGTTTTTACATTGACGGGCCAGGAGGTTCCGGAAAAACATTCATTTATACTACGCTGTATCATTTGCTGAGAAGTAAAAGTAAGAATATTGGCACAATGGCATTCACTGGAATCGCTGCGTTATTGCTCCCGAAGGGAAAAACTGTTCATCGAACTTTTGGAATGCCTGTTCCATTGCTGCCTGACTCAGTATCAAATATGAAATGCCAAACGAAAGCTGCACAGCAGCTTCGCGATACTGATATTTTCATGTGGGATGAAGCACCTATGGCTCCACGATACTGTTTAGAATTGATTTCTCGAAAATTACGGCATTTCACCGAAAGTGATCTACCATTCGCTGGGAAAGTCATGCTCTTAGGTGGAGATTTCAGGCAATTACTTTCAGTTAAACCTCATTCTGCCCGTTCGGAATTGGTCAACTTATCAATTAAATTTAGTGATCTGTGGAAACATTTTTTGACATTTCAATGAACTGAAAACATGAGAAGGTCACAGGAAGCAACAGATTTCGCTAAATATTTGCTTACGGTTGGAGATGGGTCAGCACACTCACAATATTCATGATTTACAAGTTCCAGCACAATTTGTGGCTTCTCCAACCGACAATATAGCGGAAAAGATGTTCGAACGACAAATTCATGAACGCAAATACGACGAATTATCAAAAAGTGCTGTGCTTTCGGCACGAAATGTTGATGTTGAAGAAATCAACGCGAGCGTACTTAATTTATTAGATGTAAGCAGCGAAAAAATTGCCGGCATCGATAGTGTAGATAACTTCGACAATGGAGATATTACTGAAGCAATAACAACAGAATATTCAAATTTTCTAAATTCTCCAAATTTTCCACCACATCACTTGCGATTACGACTTAACTGTATTGTCATAATAATCCGCAACCTCAGTATCGATGAAGGCCTATGCAATGGTACAAGACTACGAGTATTAGAATTGGCACACCATCTTATAAAATGTCGGATTCTGACAGGTAATCAAGCTGGAACCATAGTTTTCATGCACCGTATAACATTGTATTATGAAAATGTCCATCCATTCACGTTCAAGCGACGACAATTTCCTATTAAATTGGCATTCGCAATGACCATTAATAAAAGTCAGGGACAAACTTCTCACAAAATCGGGATAGATTTGCGGAAAGATGTGTTTAATCACGGACAGTTGTACGTAGCATTTTCGCGGGTACGGTCGTGGGACTCTCTGCAAGTCTATTTAGGTGAGCAACGTGAAAATTCGATCGTCAAAAATTACGTTTATAAGGAGTTGCTGCACTGATGCATACGTAAATTTTGTTAATTTTGTCTTAATCTCATCATGACTGATCATTAGGAATAATCTGTAAATATGTATAGATAATAATGACAATGTGGAGGTAGAATTAAAGTAATGAACGGAATTGCACACTTTCATTTAAACGGTCCCGCTAATTACAACGCGGTGTAGCGCGCGTTCGGTCTCGTTTTTGCAAAAACAAATTATGAAAAAATGACCTATAGTTAGGGGGGGGATTGATGCAAAACATCTGAAAAATTGGTTTTGTAGAGAATTCAATGGTACACAACGGTAAAATATTATTAACGCTAAAAAAATTTGTTAACTATGGTCAAGTGCAATTTTTACTGATGGGTTCTACAGTTCCGGAGTTTATGCTGAACGAGGAGTGGGGGTAAAGCCAATTGAGAGAGGCGGAAATCCGAAAATGCGCTCGAACGACAGAGGTTAGCTTTCAAAAACAACTCCAAATTTTGAGTTTGATGCGTTAAACAATAAATACCATATTCACATTCAAATCCGAGATAACGTTGGACGAGATAACCATTTTTACAGATTCAATGGAATATACGCGTGGAAGGAGGGAGGGGAAATCAGGATTAGTTAATTAACAATTTTAATTGTTATCTGAGGTGATGGTAGCATTTCTGAATGTCACAAAACTTGGAAAAAATAGATGGGCCTTCAGAAAGGGCACTCTGGAGTTTTGTCACGACGTACACAAAAGTTAATTAACAAACCATGATGAATTAATGAACAATTATTATTGTCATATGAGGTGATGATTGGTCTCTCGAGTGTGGCAAAACTTCCAAAGACTGGGTGGACCTTCATTAAAAATCATCATTAATTAATTAACAATTTCCATTGTCATCTAAGGTGATGATTGGTTTCCTGAATGTGACAAAACTTGGAAAAAATAGGTGGACCTTCAGAAAGGGCTCTCTGGAGTTTTGTCACTACCTAGAAGTGCACAAAAGTTCATTAGCAAATCATGAATAAGTAATTAACATTTTGAATTGTTATCTGAGGTGATGGTAGCATTTCTGAATATGATCGAGCATGGAAAAAATAGATGGACCTTCAGAAGGCCACTCTGGACTTTCGTCACAACCTAGAAGTGCACAAACGTTGATTAACAAATTATTTATTTATTTATTCTAACACCAATCGGCTTTATACAAACGGAAATTTTATAATTCATGTATTTCTTTGTAGTTTTTCATATAATTGTTACTGATCATGTACGATATAACAAAGTTTGAGAAGTAACTTTATAATTGCACGACTCACTTCAGCTTATCACAGTCTTTGAACTGTGATTCAACATTCGACTCAAAAGTTTGATATGAACACCCAAACAGATTCAGTGACATACAATAATCATTTACTGATCAAGTGATTTTATTACTCGGGCCTTTCTGGATATAATTTTTACTAGTTTTTACAGTATAAAGTAAACGGATATTATTATTTCTTAATCCAGGCCTTGGACAGCAGAAACCCACACTTTGAAGTATCTCAGGAGATTCGATCAGTCCGTTTACCACTTTATAGAAAAACGACTCATCATTTCGTTGACGTCGATAACTCAGGCTATTGAATTGAAGATCATGAAGTAGCTCTCCTTTAAATGACTCTTGTCCTCTTCGTCGAAGCCACGATAGCAGATAATGGCAGAATTTGTTCTGTACTTTCTGGAGTCTCTTGATAATGACAACAGTATAGGGACACCACACAATCGTGCAATATTCCAAGATCGGTCTAATGAGAGTTGAGTAACGGTGAACTATAGTGTATGGAGATTGGTGAACTCTCCCTTCCAGAGTGAAGAACTAGACCAAGTATACGATACGCTTTAGTGATAGTCTTATCAATATATTCAGCGAATTTGAGTTTGCTGTCGATAACAATCCCCAAATCGTTAATAGTCTCAACAATTAGAAGAGGTTGGTCTCGTAAGAAATACTCAGCAGGCCTGGAAGATCGAGATCGAGATTGCGAGAAACACATACTGGCACATTTATTGATGTTCAGATTAAGACTAGTCGCTAAGCACCAATTATGCAGCTCATTCAGGTCTGATTGCATTATACGGCCATCTTCTTTTGCAATTTCCCGATAGATTTTCAAATCATCAGCATACATGGAAAGTATGGGTCCTAGGTGTGACCCTTGCGGCACGCCAGATGTGACCTCAAACTCTTCAGTGACATAAGCATTTACCCTCAATTGATGTCTTCTATCAGACAAATATGATTCTTCTGAAGGTCCACCTATTTTTTCCAAATTTTCTCACATTCAGAAATCCACCATGTGCTCAGAGGACAACCATCATTGTTGTTTAATTAATTGTGGTTTGGTAATCACCGTTTGTGCACTTCTAGGTGGTGACGAAACTCCAGAGTGGCCTTGTGAATGTCCGCCTATTTTTTCCATGCTCGATCATATTCAGGAATGCTACCATCACCTCAGATGACAATTCAAATTGGTAATTAATTATTCATGATTTGCTAATTATCTTTTCTGCACTTCTAGGTGGTGCCAAAACTCTAGAGAGCCCTTTCTAAAGGTCCACCTATTTTTTCCAAGTTTTGTAATATTCAGGAAACCAATCATCACCTTAGATGACCATGGAAATTGTTAATTAATTAATCATAATTTTTAATGAAGGTCCACCCAGTTTTTAGAACTTTCGTCACACTCGAGAGACCAATCACCACCTCAGATGACAATAATAATTGTTCATGGATTAATTATGGTTTGTTAATCAACTTTTGTGTACTTCTATGTCGTGAGGAATACTCCAGAGTCGCCTTTCTGAAGGTCCACCGATTTTTTCCAAGTTTTGTCACATTCAGAAAGGTCACCATCACCTCATATTAATCATGATTTTCTAATTAAGTTTTGTGCACTGTTAGGTGGTGACAAAACTCCAGAGTGGCCTTTTGAAGGACCACCGATTTTTTCCAAGTTTTGTGACATTCACAAATGCTACCATCACCTCAGATAACAATTAAAATTATTAATTAACTAATCCTGATTTCCTCTCCTTCCTTCCACGCATATATTCCATTGAATCTGTAAAAATGGTCCAACGTTATCTAGGAGTTGAATGTGAATATGGTATTTATTGTTTAAAGCATCAAACTCAAACGTTGGAGTTGATTTTGACAGCTAACCCCCACTCCTCATTCAGTATAGACTGCGGAACTGTAGAACCCATCAGTAAAAATTGCACCAGACCATAGTTAACAAATTTTTTTAGCGTTAATAATATTTTACCATTGTGTACCATTGAATTTTCTACACAACCAATTTTTTTCTGATTTTTGCATCAATCCCCCCCGCTAACTGGAGGTCATTTTTTCATAAATTGTTTTTTGAAAAAACTACGCATACCAAAAATTTATAAATAACGTACCACTGTTGACCATTGAAAAAGGAAGAGATAGCAAGATGATTGTTTTAATTATCTCCCAACCCTCCCGCTAACTATGGTGAAGTTACAACCCCCCACTCAAGCTAATTGTACATACCCAAACCAGGTGTGTGCGCCTCATGCAAAACTGGCTTCCTTACATTGAAAACTTCAAAAAACCTCTAACAGTACTTGATGTAATCGATAGTACATCCATAGTACGTGATTGTACATTGTTCATTTTTTTTGTACATCTCCTGTTTATTTATAAAACATTAATGAAATGTTCGTTTGTTTTTAGCCGACACAATTTTTACCTTTCCATTTGAGTTGTTGATTTCCAATTTTCAATATTTTATTTCTAGTCATCAATTACCAATATTTCTTTGCTGATTTCCATTTGTCAATTTGTAACCGTCAAACATCAATTTTCAATTGTGAGCATCCACTTTTTCATTGTCTATTTCTCATCTTTAATTTACAATTAGCGTTGTTCAACGGAAAATTGACAATGACCAAGTTGAAAGGTAAAAAATTAACAATTAAAATTGCCCGCTGAAAGCTGGTAATTTGAAATTGACACTTAAGCGTAAAGATTGGAAACTGATATCTCAAAATTGATAACTCCAAATGGACAATTAAAAATTGATAGTTCTAAATTGAAGAATGCCTATGCGAAATCGGTATGTAAGAACGGTATTGAAAAATGACAGTTGAATAATGCCAATCGGAAATCAATATTTAAAAATTGCAAATTCAAAGTTGACAATGGCAAATTGAGAATGTAAAATCGGTAACTGAAACTGGGGCTTGAGAGTTGAGCACTGAGAATTAACAATGCTGCAACTTTCAACTCACAATGTTCAATTGTTAATTTTGAATCGTAGTTATCAATTCCCAAGTTTTATTGGTGAATTTTTAATCGTTGGTTTTGAACTGTCATTTACCAGATGTCGATTTTTAATTGCCAATTGATTATATCAACTTTTAATCATGAATTTTGGATTATAAGCATTCAATTTTAATTGTCAATTTTCAATCTTGAATTCTCAATTGTCGATTTTTATTTTCCAATTTTCAATTGTTAGGTGTTCTTTTTCATAACTCTTAATTGCAAAGTTCTGAGTGTCAATTCACAATCTTCAATTTTCAGTTATGAATTCTCAGTTGTCAAATCATCGTAATTCCCAATTTCTGATTGTGAATTTGAAATTGTAAATTATGAATTTTCTAATCTTCGATTTAAGTTGTCAATGTTCGATTTTTAATTGTTCATTTAGAGTTAGCAATTTTTAATTGTTAACTTTCCATGTTTATAATGTTCGATTGTCAATTTATCATTATTAATTGATAATTACAAATCGACAACTGGAAATTGAAGATTGTTGAATCTTTAAGAAGTTACATTTCAGATTTTTCGTTAAATCACTTGCACTGCACTACTGACACGTTTCTCCTAATTATCTAAAAATTAGCACATTCCTTAATATAAAAAACATTAATTTTCTGGTCAGGAAAATGTGAATTTTGCACCTGGGGAATTAGTAATTAGTGTTTAGTAATTAGTCTTTCAATTACATTAGAAACATTAATTTGGATAAGAGAAAGAACCGGGGTGATTGCAGCTTATGTGAAACCCAACAAGAGCCATATTTTTTAGACATAATTCGGAGTAATGAACAGCTGATTCGCCACTGCACATGCGCGGATCTCGTTACGGGGCAGGATCCATAACAAAATAATTAATTGTTTTGTACAGACTTAACAACGTATGTATAAGCAAACAAATTATGTATTTTGGAATGTACGAACGATTTTCTACAAACTCCATGGGTAATTTGCTGCACTTAACTGATTTTATATTATATCTCGGCTAAAAACCCACGAACATTTCATTATTTTCTCATAAATAAACAGGAGATTTATTTTTGGTCAACCAAAACACTGAAATCGGGCATGTTTTGTAGTTCGGCAGGAGCCCCCAAGGGCTAGATAAGAATGTCTGTGACCTTGTGGGCTCGCATTCTTATCTAGTGTCCTCATTTTTTTTAAATTACCGACTGCGTGGTAATGTAGGAACTTCGCATTGCGAAGTGATTGACAGGGTTGCCAACACTACGCGAAACATGTCACACATAATCGTAATGATATCGCCAAAATCCAGAAAATTGAGCATTGCCCGTTGCTATGGAACCGGATTCTGCACTAATTGACGATAAAAAAAATAATTGAAGGGGACATTGGACAGCTAATGGATATATTATATAATGTATTGTGATTTTACGCTAAATCGCATTTGTTGGTGAATTGAAACCCCAATATTTCCATTAATTCCTACAGAATGACTTTTTTCGATACCTTGCATAATTATGCAGGTATGACCGTCTCACCAATTATGTATGTAATGAGTAAACAAATGAACTCAGCGCTGTCATGACGGTCCCAATTGAAGCGTTTGCGTGCAAAATCGAGCCGATTACGCTTTGGATGGAATACGTGCAGTCTTTGCAATGTTATTGAAAATTCTAATTATTTATACTGCTCCACTGGGTAAAATCTTGAAGTTATCGGGAAAGTTCTCAGAAGAGAATTATTCCTTATATGACCTACCTAGGTGTGAATACACCTTTTATGTGCAATGACTTTTTTCCATAATTTGGATAATTACGGAGGTATGGTTGTCTGAGCAATGTAAAATTCGGGAACAATCCATATCACCAGGGTTGTTCCTTATACAAAAATGGACATTCGATATGACTTTTTTCAGTATAGGTTAGAACATATTGCGAGATAACCTAGTATATATTTCGTGACTGAATATGTTGATAATTGCTGGAAAACTGTCGAAGAGCGGGATAACTAAGTAATTTCAGAGGTAGATGGGGGAACCAGGTGGACGAATTCCAGTTGAATAGTTTGATGGGCTTAAAAATCAAACTAAAGTGATCGTGTGCAGTAGTTATTAGTCGCAAGTTCAATTATTGATATTACTGTTGGGTTTGCTCATGACAATGATGGCGTGTTTATGCTGTACTGAAATACCAAATCGGGAAGATTTGAATTCTTTATTGAAGTGAAATTTCGTTACACGCGTCATGCCTTTTGACCGAGCGGGTTAAAGCCGACTCAAGACCGACACGAAAAAATGGGATTTGTTTGTGTCCCGTAGGGGGCACATACATTTGCACATCACTAGTTTTTTAACTTCCCGATTTTTCGGGAAGTTAGTGTAATGACCCCGAAATCGATTTTTTTCGTTTCCACAGGTGACTGGTATCGTAAGTGTACTAAACTGATCCCCAACAAAGTCTGGATCGATGTATGTGTGTGTATGTATTGCGACGGAATTTTTGGACATCCCGCCACCGGTACGAGGATCTGGTGAGTGAGAGATGTGGAGGCTAGTTAAGAGAGAGAGAGAGAGAGAGACGTGATAATTAATCTTATTCTAGTCCGCGCCAAATATATAATTAATAATAGTTACACGATTTATAGAATTATGAATACGGTTTTACCTAACAATACTATTTATGGGGAAGTAGAGCGAAGTAAGGCACGCTTAATGGAGGGTGAAAAAGGGGAAAATGTAGGGTGTCAATTCTGAGTACAGGGTTAGGGGAGTTAAGGATTGCAACGAGCTGAGGGCGAATAAATGACACCGACCGGCGAACCCCTGACTCACCCTTTGCATTCATTCTCGGGGTCGAACATACGTTTCTCCCGTGGCCTTATAGTACGGTTGGAAGGCCCTAAAGGCGGCTCAGTCTACCGGCTCTAGGGATTGCCGTAAGACTATGGTTCCCTTATCGTTTAGTTATCAATTTTGGGATTTGAGCAAGGTACAAACCCCTTTCTCCAGAGAGTAACCCCCGCGGATAATGACCAATGCCAGTCTCATTGCGAATATTATTTCCCATATTCGGTTCCCCTATGGACCCCCTCTACGTCACACTTCCCCCACTTTCGCGCAACCAGTTGCGGGCTCTTGCGAAGCCAAGCAGAAACTACGCCGCGACTATTCCGATAGAGGTGTGCGGGAATAGTCGCATCTTCCAGACGACCAGTCCCATATTCAGGACACCGTTGATTGGTGAGTAAGGACCTCCAATATTAATGATTGTACATTAAAATCGCATAATCCGAGGCCCTATGATCCCGGGAGAGTATGAGTTTCGGAACTCCATACTCCCTGGGATTAATTTAATCAATTAATTAATGCTCTCCTCCTGATGAGGATTGAGCCGCTACCTTGTCGAAATTTTAATCGCGAAATAGAATAATCAAGTGCAGTGAAGTTTTCTCTTGGTTACGAAAATTGAGAAAACTTCACTGAATCGCGAAAAATGCTAAAATCGAAGTAATTCTTAAATTCACCTAAGTTAGGCGCATGGGATAAATCGCGTAATTCATCTATTGGAATGCGATAATCGCTTTGTTGTGGTCGTCGGCAATAGGTGATGACATCACCCTTGAGGAATTAGGATCGAAATTTACCTCTTAGGTGAATTTATTCGGTTATCGGTGTCTGCCTCATATATCCATTTGTCGAGAAAATGGAAATTCAGAAGATTATGTGCGGGCAAATAATATTCGGGAGTCGCGGTCAAGACTGAGCCAACTACCGACTTGTGCTTAGTTCGGAACTATCGGGTAATAGTTAGTTATGGGTTACCTTGTGTTACTATTATTATTAAGGTTATGGCTATCATTCGGATTGGTTACCTCCCGTTCTGATGATTATGACCGTACCGATTGGTGTTATTATTATTTTTATCGTCCGGAATGGTTACCTCACCTTAGGAGTATTATCATGATGATTGTTAATACTGGCTACCGAATATTATTAAAATTATTACTATTATTATTCCCATAATTCGGATTGGTTACCGATTACCGTTGTGAAGATTCCAATGATTATTACTCGACTTGGTTACCGCGTGGCATTATGATAATCATTATCATGATCATCATTAGTATTATTATTATTATCATTCAATTGGGCTACCACGGATTATTGTGATTATCCGTATCATAAGTATTATTATTAGTACACGGATTGCCTACCGACTACCGTCTTCACGATTAGTAGTACTCGGGCTGGTTACCTGGTAGAGTCATTATTATTGTGGTTATTGTCCTTACGGTTAACTTTGGTTACCTCTTATAATTATCATTTTTATTAGGATTATGATTGTTATGGGTCAGGCGTTCTGGTCCGAATTGGGGAGTTCTAAGGGATCCATTTGGATGAAGTTCAAAGGTTACCTGTGGGCGTCCATTTTAATGGAAATACCTCGCGCAGCGGTCCACCAAACTCGTCACTTCGCCATCGAGTACGACTCCAGTACTTGCTTAGGGTGGTTACGTAATTCGGACGATCTTGTGAGTTCGATCGGACTCCGAAGATTGGTTCTGGCTCCCTGACTATAGAGTAGTGTATCCAACTCTCCGAGTAGTGGCACGAGCGACTACGCTCTCTACTCTGGGTTCTCTCTCTGATTTTAAATTATGTCCGTCTACGTTTGGTCACCCGGTTCCCGGTCGCGGACCTAAATTATAATCTAACCTATGATCAGTACATACTCTCTCTCTCTCATCCTCCCTCTCTCATGACTTATCGATCATGCATCGAAGCGATCACTTCTCGACCATCAACCGTCATAAAATTATTGAGCTAAGCCCTACCAATTGTAGTTTTGAGATATTTGGAACATTATGTAGTAAAGACTTTATACTATATTTTTCTAGCCTAGTAATTTGTAGGTTAAGTCTCCGACCATTCCAGCCTAGATTATAAGATTTCGTTTGGAATTCTCGTGAGTTGGTTTTGGCGTTTGTCTCGTTTTATCGTTTTGTCAGCGAATTCACGCCCCCTCTCCACAACCTGCACACTGAGCAACGGAACAGTCCCGTATCCTCCGGAGCCGAGTTCTGTGTACGTTTATGCTATGGTAGTTCTCAGGGTGGGTGGGATTGGTCGAGATAAGTTGCACGGTTCGCTGATACCGCAGATTATAAATGTCAACTGGCGCCCAGAAAAATTAGAGATAAGCATAGGAGCGGCTACCCTCCCTTGAGACCTCAGTTAAGATACGCTTTAGTTGATTCAGTTTCAGGACTCACTGCTCCGGAGAACGAAGGTAACGAGTTTCGACAGTTTTGTGTTTAGTTTTGAGTAGGTTAGGTGACAATAGCCCTATGCTGCGTTTCGTTCGGTTATAGGCAAAAATAATTCGTTATAGTATGTATGTATGTGGCCAAATTTTGATCCCGGATTGCTCACGAACGCGTGTAGCTTTGGAAATTATGAAAATTGCAATCGAAGCGTCTTTATGTGACGTAGAGTTGATTAGCTTTTGGATGAAATTGGTGCAATATATATATATATTGTTTTTAATAATTTGAATTGTTCATAATGTTCTATTGCTCAAAGTATTGGAGATAGCGTAAAATTTATATGAGAAAAGTTGTTCCCCATACGAGAATACGTATTTTATGTGGAGTAATTTTTTTCGATACTTTGCATCATTAAGGACGTATGAGCGTTTCACCAATTATGTATGTAATGATTGTACGAATGAACTCAGCGCAGTCATTACGGGCCCAATCGAAGCGGTTCCATGCAAAATCGAGCAAATTACACTTTGGATGGGATTCGTGCAGTATATGCAATGTGATTAATAATTGTAATTGTTTATACTGTTCCATCGGGGAAAATATTAAAGTTATCGGGAAACTTCTCAAAAGAGAATTATTCCCTATATGAAAATACACCTTTTATATATAATGACATTTTTCCATAATTTGCATAATTAACGAAGTATGGTTGGCTGAGCAATTCAACATGCGGGAACAATGCATATCACCAGGGTTGTTCCTTATACAAAAATGCACATTCAATGTGACACTTTTCAATATAGGTTACAACATATCACGAGTTAAACTAGAATATACATGGCAAATGGATATGTCGATAATTGCGGGAATGATGTCAAAGAGCGTGATAATTAAGAAAGTACAGAGGTAGGAAGGGTAACTATGCGGATGAATTCCAGTTGAATATTTGTATGGGCCTTAAAAATCAAACTGAATCGATCGCGTGCAGTAATTATTAGATGCCAGTTCAATTATTGATATCACTGTTGGGGTTGTTCATCACCATGGTTCAGTTCTTATGTTGTGCTGAAATACCAAAGCGGGAAGTTTTGTTTGTGCCCCGTATGGGGCACACACATTTGCACACCACTAGTTAGACTGGTTGTTAACCTGCAAATGTTAGAGATTGTCCTGTGATATTTAATATTCAACATAAAATCAGATGGCAGAACTATATGGACAGCTTTTTTCGAGTTATTACAATTAATGATTTCACGGATATCGATGATAATGAACATTCTGACGTTTTTTGTCGAATAGTCATTCCTGTAGTAAATAAATGGAACTTGTGGTACTTACACCGTACAAATATGTATGACTTGTCAGATTATTTTTTTTAAGCAACTATTAACATCGTTGAAAGTGATGACATGAAAATCCCAAATGATATTTTTGTCAAATATACGCTCATTTTAAGTAGTGCTAATGGAAGCACTTCTATCTTCGTTTAGAATGTCCTCTACAGGGATAGGAGTTACTTTTTCAAAATCTCTTCTACGAAGAGGCTCTGAAGGTTCGATACTTTTTGAATTATCGTTAAAACTCCTTTGAACTTGAAGAGAAAAGGGTTGCAGAAATATATGTGTCTTCTTCCTTTTAAATCACGGAATGATTCGTTTATCAAAGTGGACGAAATAATTTCCGGTATTTGAGAAAATAATCTTCAACATTAACTCACGCATTAACTCGGAAGTATTTTAGTTGAAAAATTACACCATGTTCAAAGTCTTCGTATTTTTTGCTACTTACTATGGAAAGCTGCAATTCCAAAACTTAGGAACAATACCGCGTGAGCTTTTCAAATGAGTTTCGTTAGATGGCCACGTGCTTATCTTCGGAGAAAGTCCCACTGTAATTGAAAAACAATTCTTTTCGAAAAGCTACCTTGTCCGAACTCAACCCTTCAACCAGCTGTAGCTATGAGTGAGCCTCATCTTTTAGCAGAAGTTCGGCGTTAAATCGCAAATTCTTAGAGAGCAATTGATTCAATGCAAAAAATGTGAAACCCTAAAAGTTATCATACTTGTTATATTCTACCCTACTTATTCGAAATGCACCTGCTTCTGTTCTTTTTTTCGAAACAGATCCATGCTCTCAGACTGTGTCAGGAACAGAAGTTGTCATACAAACTTTGTTGTCCGCCAATGTGTCTCATTTCATTATTATTAACTGTATTTTGCCAGATGTACTCATAATTTCTCCAAGTTGAATGAATCGGAACCCTGTTAGACATGCCTTTAGAAAAGCCGATTTTCGCTATATAGGGAAATAATTTGCGATTCTTGAACAAATTAGGTTAATAAATTTCGTGAAAGCTGGGCAGGGTTCTATATATATGAAGCAAGTCGAATATTTCATCTAGGGCCACATTACAAACGACAGAAAAGTATTGCGAGGAGCTTATTCTACTGAAGATGACATCAATATGGAATTGAAAGGTTCAAAACTGAAAAACTCCCTCAAACTTGTGGTAATTACGAAATTGTCAAAGATTCATATTCTCACCGCAACAGAACAGCAACATACTTATGGGAAATCCCAGACTAACAAAAAACTTCGCATTTACAGGACAAAAAATATGCTTCAACAATAGAAACGAGAGTATACGAGTCTTGATTGGTCAATCACACGCTCTAGAGAATAGTCACGCTATACGTTATGGTATGTACCTGAATCGTGAGTAAGTTTCCATACTTAAGAACTGAGAAGTATATTCAGAGTCAGAAAAAATCACAAGTACTGTAGTGATGATTTCAACCGTCGAAATCTCTTCCGTAAACCGCCACTTTGAAAGCACCTTAATAAGTGAATGAATGCCAGTGCTGTCATGAAGATCTCTATCGACGCATTTCCGTAGAGATCGAGCGGATTACATTTTAGTTGGCATTCGTGCACTAAATGCAATGTTATTAACAATTGCAATCTACAGATCCTCTCGGTGAGGAAACGCCTTCCGCGAGAGTTTCTGCAGTTTTGGAGACTGCTACGTGGCGCGTCCATGGTGGTGGATGGGGAAAAGCCTCATGCCCTCTCAGGACATGGTGGTACCGACTAAATAAAATGCGTCGGCGCGAACCAAGACCTCCCAGTTGCGTCGGAAATTGACGACCCCATGGCTCCTGTTTGCACAAACAAACGTACTGACAATCTCCCAAGACAAGCTCGTATCGGGGTATGATACCATGAACGTCTCCCTTATTTTATTTAGCCGATATCTCAGTAACCGGCGCTCTGCTGAGATTAATGTTTAGTTCCCTAGGTTTCTTGTCGGACTTCTATGGATGATCTCAATTTAAAAACACAAAATAAGAAAAACGATGAAAAGGAGGAGCAGGGCCCGATTGGCGCCTTGTCAGCACGTGGGCATGCGCAACTGACCCCTCGTGTGGACAAGGAAGTCAGGGAACTGAGGACATCAGGGGATGCGAAAGCGGCTTCTAATGTAGAAGATGTGGCGGGGTCTTCTGATACCGATCACATGGAAGCTTCGGTTGAGTCCGTTACTGTACATTTTGAGGGAATAAGGCTCAGGAAGAACGGCCGTGAGAGCAGACAGGAAACGTCAAAGAAAAATGAAGGTGGAAGAGGCAGGGGATACCATGGTAGCCCCTGTTACTCCGACCAAGAGGAAGAAGGAGGAAACCCCCCCTTTGGAGAAGAAGCCCTCCAAGCGTCATCGCTCCGGCCCCTAAGTGGGATCGTATGCATGCGCTATGTCGGATCTCGCCAGGGTAGCCATCGTGCATCCAGTCTGCGAAAGAGATATCACGGTAGAGAAGGGTACCTTGAACGAAAAGGCACTCCTGGGGATGCTGGATGGGCTTTCAATAGGAGAGTACATTCTTCGTTTGCAAGAGACCCATCCGCACAGGGGGCCCCTCAAAAACACTGGTGCCGATACAGAATCGGAGCAGTGGTTGAGAGCGAGGGGGGGGGGGCGCGAACC
Organism: Asobara japonica; assembly: GCA_026005395.1. NCBI lineage: Eukaryota > Metazoa > Arthropoda > Insecta > Hymenoptera > Braconidae > Asobara > Asobara japonica. The sequence continues at coordinate 316,827 of BQMI01000167.1, forward strand.
TGGTGGCTATGGGAGTTGATGAGCTCCATAAGCCAGTCCAGGTGATCACCTTCTTCCCCGGAAAGGAGAGGGATGCTAAGGCCCCTCTGCTCAAGCTTGAACGACAGAATCCAGCAGTAAAGACGGGCAGATGGCATGTCTACGATGCCCCTAAGGTCGAGACGGCCGTACCCCCTCGTATGGTCAAACGGGGGTTTACGAGAACTGTCTCACCGTTTTTGACATTCTGGGGTGGAGATCTTTTTGTGGGTTGAACTGGGCGGTCTTTCAGGCTGCCCGTCTGGGGAAACCCGGTGAGGGGAAGTCAGTGACTGACAGACCGGGCATCTCACAGGAAGGGGTGACGTAATTGATTTAGCCTTGAGCAGTAGAGACTTGAGCGCGAATTTTATGAACTGGTATGTATCTGGGGATTCCTCTCTTTCGGATCATAGATATATTATTTTCAACATTAATTAAACGGTGACGGGAAAGGGACCCCAGCAATTCAGGAATCCTAGGTCAACGAACTGGACTCTAATCTGGAGGACTTGGGTCTCGCTCTTGTTGACTTCCCCAGACGATACGGTTGCTCCTCGGAATTCGAACTAGCCGTTGAGGTACTGACGAGTTCGATGGCTGAGGCCTACCATAGGAAACGCCCAGTCAAAATACGGGGAATAGGGATGTTCCCTGGTGGAGCGAAGAGCTGGCTAAGGTACGTCAACATGCTAGACGAGCTCAGAATCGAGCGCGAAATACTAAGACGCGCAAAAACTCTGAGTTAGCGAAACAGGCTCAAATACGGTACCGAGCTGCGGTCAGAGGAGCGCGGAATAAATCGTGGCTTACATTTCTGGGTGAGTTATCTAGTCTACCAGAAACGGCACGACTCTGCAAACTCGTCACTAGGGATGATCCGACCTCCACTGGCTCCTTCAGAAGAGACAATGGCTCATCGGAGGAGAGTCATGGGAGGAGAAGCTAGTGGAGCTAATGGATAAGCATTTTCCGGGGTACATCCGTCATGAGGAAGGCGACCATGTTCATTGCGTTCTGTCCCTACCTAGAGGGACGAAACCAAACTGGGTCACTGCCTCTAAGATTGTGACACCAGCAAGGACTAAGTGGGCAATCAAAGGCTTTGAACCCTTTAAAAGTCCAGGCGTAGATGGAATTTATCCGATATTCCTGCAAAAAAGGGAGGAAAGCATTCTGGGACCACTAATTAAATTTTTTCGTGCATGCAGTTTGCTTATCAACCTGGCAAATGAGTCGACATGACTCTACATCAATTAGTGGGTAGACTCGAAGATGCCATCGCGAGGGGCCTGATAACGGGCGGCCTTTTCATGGATATCGAGGGAGCATTCAATTGGACCTCGATAAAATCAATTGATGGGGGTGCCCAATATCACGGCATTGATGACACCACTAGGCAATGCATCGGCGCTGAGCTCAGATCGAGGGTCCTCTCGGTTTACAGAGGAGACTTTGGAATGGGAGCGTCAATAGCTAGAGGCTGCCCGCAGGGCGGAGTCCTGTCACCATCGTTATGGAATCTGGTCATGGATAGCCTTACATGCAGACTACAAGAGGAGGGTTTCTATGCTCAGGCGTACGCAGATGACTTGTTTGTTTTAATCTCGGCCTGTCATGCGGACACAGTCCAGTCTTTGATTATGACCATACTGAGTGCAATGAAAGAATGGTGTGAACTGGCGGGGCTGTCTGTCCACCCGGACAAGATGGAACTAGTTTTCTTTACGCGAAAAAGGAAACTGGATGGCTGGAGGAACCCCAGGTATCTTAGAAATATATAATGTCAACGTATAGGTGTGTATGGGTGTGTGTGTGTGTATGCGTGCATATAATGTGTGATCAACGGATTGTTTTCAACGCTCCAACGCTGAAACGGTTGAAGATACGAAAAAAGACAAAATATATAATTTTTTATAAGAAAGAACAGACACTTTTGCGTATCTATAATATTTCCTGTGATACAGCGTTATAAACCATTGAAATTGTTAATAACAATAGAAATAATTGTTATTTCACTTTGACAGTCCTTTCCGGCCTGGGCACCACACGGAGAGAAAAGTCCATGAAAAATTACGGAAAAGTCACGTAATGCGCGAGTGAAATCCCATTTCAGATAATTTTTAGGGAACTTGAAGTAAAAAATAACGAAGGAGACTGTAACATTTCAAGTTCGTTACTGAAAAAGTACATAAAAGTTACGTAATCTTTCCGAAAGCCGTAAAACGTACTTAAAAATTCCTTAAAAAGTGCGGTTAAAAATCTAAAAGCTATTGAGCGCTCGCAAATTTCTACAGAGCTTTTACTGACATTTTTCCGATACTTGTTCCGTAAATGTTACTCACGAATTGGTGCGTCATATCCTCCCATCACTAGCGCTTCGCCGCCGGCCGGTTACCTTCGGTATATTCTTACAAGAGAGGTAACTTCGGGTTTGGCCCGAGCTTCTCCCACTCCACGATATTCAACCCGACTCTTGCCAGCGCACGGCGTCAAAGGCGAGGAGTGGGGAGATTCGGTCCGAAACTCGAAGTTACTTCTCTTGCAAAAAGCATCATACGTTTCGCCATACGTCAAATTGCGCGGTTTGGTAGATATACACGATAAGTGACATACTCAATTATTGTGAAAATATTGGGCTCTACAATCGTAAGTATTAAGTTCACGATCATCATAACAAAAACATCACCATAACAATAACGTCATGTATGATCATACGCAAGTGCCTTGCCACAACTTCCATTTCATAACCTATAAAAAGCACGTGCATGAGACATAGGCGCTGCAGTGAATTATGTTTAAATACTTATATTGTGGTTAAGCAATTACAGAATATTTATGCAGTTGAGAGCACGAAATCTTATAAAGTCCTTGGGGAGGAATATTCACGGAGAATTTTACCTACTGATGATGTTGAAAGCTGTTTCAAAAATAATCAGATCTATAAAAGGAAAACATATCTTGAAATTAAGGTACTAACCGATTGTAAGATAATGTAGTGGTAATTACCATATACAAGAGTTCGTAACAGAAATATGTGTACCCTATAATTTGATACCCCAGTTAGTTGATAGTCTATGACTTTTTCGCTGAAAAGTGAAAAGCAAGGGATTCAATAGATTTCGTTCTGGAAAAGTTCAGGAATCATTTTTTTGTTTTCTATGGAAAGGAATTACTACGGAACAAGCCGAACAAATTGCGGAGTGAATCAGAAATGTTCTTATTTAGTTCCCAGTTTTCGTGGAATTCTTTGTTTTGATCGATGATGCACGGAGTAAAAAAAGCGTGAATTTTCGTTGTGCGTCTCCGTTGAAAATTACTGTGCCGCAGAACAATCGAGGTGTAAACTGCAGGCTCACGAAAAATTACCGTGCTGCCTAGAAAAACTTCTTTATCGGCTGAGCAAAAATTCTAATAAATTTATCGAATTGTCATAATTATCAAGTAATTGTCAAGTAATTATCCCTAGGACTAATCCTGTAATAATCATTATGATTAGTTGAACAATAATTCATTGAACTCTAACAAAAATCACTTTCTCTTCGAATGGTTTTACCGGTACACAAGTAATAAGTCTTGTTGGCTCAAATAACAATTCGTTATCACTATTATAATTATTACTCTTTCTTTTTATTGTTTAGAATATTATGAATGCCAGAGATTTTCAAATTTAATGAATGAACAGCTTTTGTGTTCAATTGCACCATTTATTCATTATTACAGAGATGACTTACATTGTTACATCCAACTCTTGAGGACCAACTTGGCGCCATTGGACGCTCGCACTAAATTTGTAATCTTACAACTAAATAAATCATCTAAATCTAAAATTGTCCATTCATACGCTTCTCCATCGAGCTTAAAACATTTCGTGTGCTCGTCTAGCGACACGGAAACGAATGTTTTAACAGGAAAAACTAGTCTAGAACTTGGTTGGATAATTATTGTATGAATTTTATGGAATATCGGACCCTCTTCACTTGGAACCATAACAATGGATCCGCCATCTAATTTCATCCCGTTTACATTAACTCGTTTCAGGATTTTTATTCTACCATTTACTATGATGATAGAAGCTGATAAACGTTCAAATAATTGAACATAACACACTAAATTAACCATTCATTCTTCCTTGACGGATTATAAATCATATGCAATACTTTCCGGAGTACATTTATTAAGGAACCGGTAGTTTTGGCGGAGCTGGTGTTTAATTGCAATCGTTCGCAATTTTACATCTGCTGCGGTCTTCGCGTGGATGAAGAATGCTGCTTCTCAATTACGGTGTGTGTGATGATATATGGTAATAGACGTCGAACTATCGTATCCTTTATGAGTCCAGTCAATCTAGACGATTTTCCTATGTAAAGTCGGAAATGAAATTTCTGTCGATGGGAAAAATACTAATATTTTCAGAAAATTCCCCTGAAAAACATATCAAAAAATGCAAACTGAAAATTGCCAGGAAATAATTCAAATTAATTATAAACTATTGATTGTTTAGGTATCAATGCCTAAATCACATCCCGCTTTAGTTACAATTGTTCAACTTAGACAAAAAAAATATCATTTTATAGAGAAACTAGTTCTCTACAAACCAGACCTAGGAATGCTCCACGACTTCTTTTTTTTGCGCAAAAAAATGTTTAATTAATGCCCACGCCCATAATCCCAATAAAACAGCTGTTCCATCGTTGTCGCCGCCATGACAGTACGCCCCGCCCACTTCTGAACCGTTCCATCGTTCTGAACCGGCGATGCGCATTGCATTCTAACAAGCGCCGCGGTAAATCATGACAAAAAGTTGATTCTTAGACACATCTAAGATAGAATTACTGGATTCATCACTATAATTTGATAATGGAGTAATGGATGTATAGAATTGAATAGAATAACATTTCAGTTGATGAGTCAATTAAATGTGGTATGACTTTCCATCAATGAACTTTGAATTAATGTAACTTTCAACAATGACAATAAATGATTCCGTTACTGTAAAAACTTATAAGTGAATCATTTCTACTCCCCTTCATTTCACTGCCCTTCTAGGCACAGGTATATTTCCGGATAGAGGAAAATGAAGAAAAATTGATATTAATTACTGAAGGAAAAAAAAGATAACATAATTTTTGGTCATTATTTAATACAGCGCTCGTTTGAATTTACTGCGCATCGCGTGTTCAGAAGTGGGCAGGGCGTACTGTCATGGCGGCGACAGGGAGTATTGGCGTGGGCATTAATGAAACATTTTTTTACGCAAAAAATAGAAGTCGTTGAGCATAAGTTCCTAGGTCCGGTTTGTAGATAATTATTTTCTCTATAAAATGATATTTTTTTGGTCTAAATTGAACAATTGTAACTAAAGCGGGATGTGATTTAGGCATTGATACCTAAATAATCAATAGTTTTTAATTAATTTGAATCGTTTCCTGGCAATTTTCAGCTTGCATTTTTTGACATGTTTTTCAGGGGAATTTTCTGAAAATGTTGGTATTTTTCCCATCGGCAGAAATGTTATTTCCGGCTCACGGTCTAGATTGACTGGACTATATGTGCTCTGCCGAGATTGGCATTCGATAGTACATATCTTCTGGTGAGAATTTGCTTTTCAGTTTTTCCAGTGCGGCTGTGAGCACATCACGTGCAGTTTCCCATCGGGTCCTGAATACGTTCTCACGTTGAGGGTAAAACGCATTAAAATCAGTGGACAGTTGAAAATTAATAATGCAAAAAATTGAGTTGAAAACAACATCATCTCGAAATGATATTTAATTACGCGTCTGATTCCTTACCAATTGTGAGCCCAAGGCTGTTTTTAACGCCAGGATTACCTCGTAGTAGTCATGAACGCTCATACCTTCGCGTAATCGCAGTTTTCTCAGTTGTCGAGAGGCAGCCCAATTGTCTTTAACCTGTGATAGTGGATTGAGATTCACTTTCATCCAGTCAAGAGCTTCCTGTTCAGGTTCTAAACAATTATTGTATGGTTAGTACAATATTTCGTTTTTTCCATGATTACTTTTTTATCACTTCTCAGGGAATGGATAAAAATCGAGATACAATTACCCGTTGGAGTTACGTTATCAATTGGTGCGGGTGCCTCTATCATCCGTACTAGCTTTTGCTTATGCTTTAGTTTATGCTGCTGATCAAGGTAGTGATCGTATGGAATGCCACTTGGATTTTCCTTACGCCGTTTAAGAATAATCCGCCCATCGGGACTACGTGTCTGGATTGGCTGGGAAGGATATGCCTTGTAATACAAATTTGGACATTCCAGGCTGCTCATAAAGTACTGCTAATTGTCGATTTTTCTCATCGCGAATCAGTTCTCGGCTCAGTAAACTTCGAATCAGTTTATCCAGAATTTTGTTCTCTTTAAAATACCGAATTACAGCTTTTCCATCTCCAGAACTGTTGAGGATTCGATAGATGGCCTGCAGGGAATTAATTTTCTGTTACATTTCACCCTCCAAAATATAATCTATGAAAATAAGTTGACTCACAAATGAGAAGCGAATTTAAATGGACTCACGTTCGCTATTCTTTCTGGTCGGTTGAAATGTCCGTTGTAGTCCTGCAGAGTTCGGGAAGTGTTGATTATTGAGTTTCTCAGTGTCATTGCGTGTGATGTTTATTTATGCTCAAATTGTCAAGAAGAGAAAGAAACTTTTTTTTGTATTGCGATTCCACTGTGTTGTATGTTGGAAAAAATAAAAGTCAATTTGTTATGAAGGAGAATGTAATTCAGTTTAATTTCCTGATATTTTCTTTTTTTTAACTTCCCGATAGGCGAAGTTGTTGTAATCACTCCGAAATCGAACTTTTTTGTTTTTCGTCCTACAGAGGTTTTCAGTATACCGAAATGCTTCCCCTCAAATTCTGAGCAAAACTGTGTCTGTGTGTGTTTTTTTTTTCTACTCTTTCTCTATTCGTATTCACCCACGTAACCGCTGGTAGGCATTACTTCATGGGCAATACTACGGATCAGAGTACCCACCCATTGCGGCTGGGGCCGACTTCGCCATTTCAGCTCATCGTATTTCTAATCACAGGGTAAACCTCCAGAAACCCCTGTGATACGATGGCGGGCGCCTACGATGGAACCCTCCCCCCCCCCCTCCCCGCGCGTCGGGTCGCGTTCGGTCCCGGCTCACGGCCTCACTTCATGGATACCGCCGATAGCACACACGGAATGTTCCTGCCATCGGTCGGAGTCCGTGAGAACATATTTTTCAGAAAAAATATTTGCAGTGAGCGGGAATCGAACGCGGGACCTTTGTCTGTGTGTGTGTGTAGGTCTGTCTGTGGACAAAATTTCGCGCTCACAAACGGTGGAAGTTATTGAAGTTGTTAAGATCGCGTTCGAAGCGTTTCCATGCCACTTAGATCTGATTAGCTTTTGGCTACAATCGGTCCAGCGTATATATGGTTATTAATAACTTAAATTGTTTATAACGCTCTGCTGCACAAACTATCCAAGTTAGCGGAAAATTTATGTAAGATAAGTTATTCGCCATATAGAAATACACAGTTTATGTTGAATTCCTTTTTTTCATAATTAAGGAGGTCTAGCCGCCGGCTCATTCATGTCATAACTGAATCGACAAAGTTCGCGCTGTTCGAAATGTCTCAATCGAACTGTTTCCACGCACACTAAAGCGGTATTCAATGCTGATGACATTCGGGCAGTGCCTATATTGGCATTAACAATTTCAATTGTTTATAACGGTCTATTGCACAAACTATGCAAGTTAGCGGGAAATTTCTATAAGATAAGTTATTCCCCACATAAAACTACAGATTTTATGTACAATTATTTTTTTAACTTCCCGATAGGAGAAGTTATTGTAATCACCCTAAAATCAAACTTTTTTGTTTTTCGCCCTACAGAGATTTTAAGTATACCGAAATGCAGTCCATCATATTCTGAGGAAAAGTCTGTGTGTGTGTGTATGTGTACAAAATTTTGCGCAACAATTTCTCCTGAACAAATGAAGTTATGGAAGTTTTCACGGTCGCGTTCGAAGCGTTTCCATATAACTTAGAACTGATTACATTTTGGATGAAATTGGTGCAGTATATATATTGTTAATAACAATTTCAATTGTTCATAATGTTCTACTGCATACACTATTAGAGTTAGCGTAAAAATCATATAAGAAAAGTTGTTCCCCATATAAAAACACGTATTTTATGTCGAATGACTTTTTCCGATATTTTATCATTAAGGAGGTACGACCGTCTGAAGAATTATGTATGCAATGAGTGAACGAATGAACCCAGCGCAGTCATGACGGTCCCACTCTAAGCGTTTCCATGCAAAATTGAGCGGATTACCCTTTGGATGAGATTCGTGCAGTATATGCAATGTTATTAACAATTGTAATTGTTTATACTGTTCCAGCGGCGAAAGTTCAAAGTTGTCGCGAAACTTCTCAGAAGAGAATTATTCCGTATATCAAAATATAGCTTTTATGTGTAATGACTTGTTTCCATAATCTGCATAATTAAGTGATCGTGTGCAGTAATTATTAACCACTATTTCCATTATTGATATCACTGTTGAGTTTGGTCATCACAATGATTGAGTGTTTACGCTGTACTGAAATACCAAATCGGCAAGTTTTGTTTGTGCCCCGTACAGGGCACACACATTTGCACACCACTAGTTGTTTAATCGCTTTGAAAAAAGTGGATTCTAGCAGAAATCAAAGAGTTTTGTGTTCATGCATGCGTGGCAATAATTATATGCAACTGAAAATGAATGTGATTCTGCGTTACCGCTCTTTCCTATTTCCCTGTTAAAACCAAATGTGAAGATTAGTAATACCCGCGTATTCGTCGAAATCTTGCTTTTCTGCTAACTGAGGTCAAATTAGACACTCGGGTAAACACTCCTGAGTAGATAAATAAGGGGGGGATCTGACCCCCAAAGTGACGATCTACGCATCTCTTCTGCGCAGGTCGTCGCTGTGCTCCAGAGGGGGCACACAGGTAGGTCTTACCGCAATGCGCGTTGGGTGGGTGACGTCACCCCCTATCCCGTGCGATATATCAGTAACCGTCCATCCCTCAGCCTCCAAATTAAAATTCAGGGTACATTGGGGCTACAGGTAAGTCCCACCGCAATGTGCGTTGAGTGGGTGACGTCACCCCCTACCCCGCGCGGTATCTCGGCAACGGTCCATCCCTCAGCCTCCAAATTAAAATCTGGGGTACACTGCAAAAATCGTTGTTTATTCGTCATAATAAATGGTTTTCACATTCAAAATGGTATTATTATTCACAATTAGATTAAGGTTTTCACTGTTCCACTGATTGGATGATACTCGACGATGTGGCCGTGTATGATCAGATAGTAGGCTGCTGTTTGCGCCGGGAAATTTCGATCCGACTCAAATTCCAGGCGAATATCCACTGGTCCGGATTTCAAGTACTCGTTTTGCTTGGAGCAGTCGATGACGATAAGTGGTACGTAGGTCAAGAAATTTGATTTGCTCAAAAGTGGTTACTGTATATACTACCATTTGAGTGGGAATCGAACCTCTAACCTTCGGAGTCGTACTACAATTTGAGACGGCTTCAAATTGTTTCTTTCGATAAAGCCAAAATGCTGACGAATGTAAGAACTACATTCCAATCATCTCGAGTACTTCCTTCACGCGCAGTTTAGTGGCGTAAACAAAAGTTTCAACTTACTTTTGTTATCATGAAATGTTTTAGATTTCATTTCTCAGAAGTGATGGGAGTACTGTGGGAGATGTCCTCTGAAATTTTCCATGCAAGACACTCCTCATGAGTGGTGTGCCTGATTGAAGGGAAGGGGTTTAACATATGTGACCCATCCGTATAAATACCCTCATGTGAGAAGTATTGCTCAGTATTTTGTGGAGTCTCAAGTGGCTTATCAAGCAGTTGATGTGAAATTTCCTCCGAGTTTGAAGTGCAAAATAAAGTGAAAACTTGTAGAGTCCTGCACTATAAAATCATCAGTTGTAAAAACTTCAAATTCCAAATAATCTTCATGAGTGACCGTCCCATGGCGGCATATGAGAATGTGAACAAATTTGCTCGTGGGGAGGTTACCTACGAGACAAAGAGCATGCGAGAGTTCGATATCAACGCCTGGTACAAAGTTGAGGAATTGAAAACAGTTACAACCCGATACGGAGAGAAGGTTGTCGCAATGTTGCAGAACGACCTGCGCATTTACTTGCCTGGACGTGTGTGCGAGAGACTCCTGAAAGAGAAGACCGAATACGATGAGCTCAAGGCTGATGCTGTTGGAGGGATCTTAGCAATCCGCTACTTGGGAGTAAAATACCACTTCCGTGAGTTTACGAAGAAAGTGAAAGCTTATAGAGATAACGGTGAATAAAAAAAAAAAAATGATGTACTTTGAATAAAGAAACAAAAATATAGAAAAAAAATATATTGTGTTCTGCTTATTAATTCCTTCAATTATGCTATAGTACATTTACTCTAATGAGTATATTTGATGTAGCAAGTGGAAATAACTGCGCAAGCGGAGATATACATTGAGAATATTTCAAGTTTTTTTTTTTTACAAAAGAGTATAACGTTTTTTGTAACAATTTTCATATTGCAAATGCTAGTCTCTCATTTTGGGTTTTTATAACGATCTTCACCATTGGCGCCGTATTTTCCTGAAGCAGCTTTTTTATTATATGACTTGCTGCCTTCCAGGGTCTTTGATTTTGCGAATTCTTGCTGAAATCGTGCTGTTCGTTGCCGCTGCTCCTTCAACCAAGAGCTCCCGCTAGACTTCTTGCCCTGATCACGCTTATCCATCTCGCATCCAGTCTTCTCAATAGTTGAGTAGTGAATGAGCAGAATTTCCTCTACGATGTCCTTATAATTGCGTTCGAATACTGCATTTCCGAGAAATGGGTGCTTGAAATTGTAAACATTTTGAGGAAAGAGCCTCTCACACACTCTTACATGCGGAACAATTTTTTATGAGTGGTGGAGGTTGACAAGCAGAGTGATGTAGCTGGCATCTTCGACAGCCTGCAATATCTTCTTCCTCACGCATGTTCACCGGTAATTGATCCCAAGCGTCCTCGATACTCTGCGTAGCATATAACAGCAAGATTTTTTTAGGTAGGAATGAACTGTCTTCCATGCTCATTCCTTGCAGACTCTTTTGTGTACAGAATGTGTCGAGGGATTTGTGAAGACCAACAGTATGTCTCTTCATATACCAACGTTTCAGACGCTCAATTGCCTCAACAGCACAAATGTATGGTGACGCAGCAAAACTGATCATATGATTGGAGCATCTAGAAATCTCCAGTTCTGACAATTTTGGACACCCCAAGTCCTCCAAGTTCACCACAGGTCTATCATCATCCAGAACCTCTTGTAGCCATTGCTTCTTCGGCAAACGCTTCACGTACACAGTAGTCACATTTCCGAGCAATTCCTCCCATAGCACCTTGTAGATGTCAAAGTATGGTACTTTGCCAGCATTCCAAGTGATCCCATGGTAGTTCTTGATGAGCCAAGTATTTGTATGCCTCATTTCACGTGAGATTCTACCACGAGTACGGTGGTTTGAAGAGCCTCCACCGAATTTTATGGGAATTGTCCATGTAAGCCATGGCCAATTCTTTCAGGATAAAGGAATTCCCACCGCCTTGAAACCCCTGCATATCCACTATTGCCTCCATGTTTTTGCTACGTGCTCCGTAAGACGACTGATGACTCCAACAGATATCTCATGCCTTTTATCTGTAGACACAATTGATTGCGTCATTCTTCATGCGCAGTATGCCTCGAGTTCCTGGAAATGGTTCAAGGCCCTACGATGCAATTCGTTCCTCTCCATCCAATGGACGCATGCGCAGCGGCTGCGCTCACATGTGTATGTGTGTGTGTGTGTTGGGGATTATAGCGGTCTGTGTTTTCTCACTGAATGTTCAGTTTGCATCATGGAGCCGTTGAGTCCAGATGAAGTGAAGTGTTTGTGCGAAAGTCCGCCATTCGCGGTGGACTATGAGGATATTCTGGTGAAATATTACAGAGAAAATCCACCGCAAAAAGCTCGTGACTGTCTCCACGATTTCCTGGAGCTCGCCGAGAGTTTGGATCTGTTGAAGATGTGTACTGTTGATGATGAACAGAGCTTTGAAGATGAGGAATTTCTGATGAAATGGTCACCATATGTTTGTACCTACGATGAGGTCATCATTAACCACTATGGATATGATCCACCCGAAAGACTCTGGAATTTTCTGCAGGATTTCCTCGACTTGCGAGAGAACATTGTGGCGATCTATAAACGATGTAAATTGTTCAAGAATGAATCAGGAAGGAGCCAGGATCAGGAGGAGCGGCTTCCTACTCCCCCCCTAGAGCCCCCTCCAATGCAGAAGCGACAACTCCATCGTCAGCCACGACAACACCCATATTCAAACAAAAAACAAAAGAGAAATAATTGGAAAGGTTCTTTGTCCTCCAAATAATCACACATACGTGTAAAAAAAATTGTTGTTTATTCATCATAATAAATGGTTTTTACATTCAAAATGGTATTATTATTCACAATTAGATTAAGGTTTTCACTGTTCCACTGATTGAATGATACTCGACGATGCGGTCGTGTATGATCAGATAGTAGCCTGCCGTTTGCGCCGGGAAATTTCGATCCGACTCAAATTCCAGGCGAATATCCACTGGCCCGGATTTCAAGTATTCGTTTTGCTTGGAGCAGTCGATGACGATGAGTGGTGCGTAGGTCAAAAAATTTGATTTGCTCAGAAGTGGTTCAGCCTCTTTAGCGTAGTAAGAGCTTTGAAAGTGGCTGTACATGTCGTAGAGTAGAGCATACTGGTTGAGTGATATCAAGATTGAGATTTCCATAGGGGTAACTCTGAGAATTGAGAAAGAGTTTGACGTCACGCACATTGCAGTGATCGAATCGGCTGGCATGTCTGGTGGCTTGATTCTTGCGATTGATCTGGAAGCCGAGAATGACGTACCGCGGTATCTCCAGTTGCGTCGAACACTTCACTACCCAGACATGTTTTGAGGTGGCCGGCAGCAGCGGGTACTCGTAGGTCTCCCAGGAACGGAAACTGATGGCAATAGCAGAGAGATTTCCTTTGCGTCAGCGACCTTGATATAGGGAATCATTCACTCCATTTTATCCAAGGAGAGTTTGAAGGCCTCAGGTGCAGTATTGAGGGGTGGAGTTTGCACGACTGCATTCGCATCGGTGTTCCCGCACGTGAGTACCAGCTCATGTTTGGCCTTGATGATAATTCGACCATAGTCCTCAGCGAAGCCCAACAACATACTCAGCGGTATGGAGATGTCAAAATAACCTTCATTATCGATGATTGCTGATTCACGATCTTTGAGTATCCAGCCTGCATTTTCCATGGAAGTTACTTGACTCGGTGCGTGCGATATGTAATTCTTCATGAGGGTGGTGAGCCCGACATTTTTACTCCTGATGACAATGGCATTGAGCTCATAGCGCACCTCCTCAAAAAGGTGGAGGATAGTGCAGTTCACCAAACGCGTGTGCTCAACAGCCGTTCCGTCTGTTTTAGTCAATCGACCATGTACATGAAGCGAGCTCTTGCTCGGCAGCAAGCACAAATCCTGATGCTGGACAGCAATGTGAATTTCATCATTGTTGTTGAATGTCGCGGATGCGAAAGGCTGATGTGCATGAATCTCAAAGTGAGCGACCGATTCGTCGAAGACGATAGGTTTTTGAATTTTCAAGATTTCCTCCATGGTTTTTTTCTATCGTAGACGATGACACAGGACCAGAAAAAACTCCGCACCTTCTGCCTCGCACTCTTCTTCTGTCCTTTTGCAACCTCAGCCCCAAACTCTTGAGGAATTTGACGTTCTGTGATGTCAATGGTTTGATGGGTCTTCGCACTGCTTTCACTTGGCAATGATGACTCACTTTTATACTGACCACCGGATTTGCTCTCGAACACAATACCTATTAGGACTTTATATGTAACCGTATTGTTATCACTTCGCCTCTGAAGTTCACCAATTGTCCCTCTTGATAGACAATCCTCACTTGGAGATGACCAATTGCCTGTACGGTGATCGGAAGGTGCTCGACGGCACTTCCACGATCTTATATCCTGGTGGAACTGATGGGAAGAATTCATGTATAGTGTGCACTCGTTGCGCATTGTTGTATGCTCCAGCGGTTATGTTGCACTCCACTCGCAGGGAATTTATCTTGAGTATACGCACAGGTCAGTCTGATTGGTGAGTCACGTGAGCCGGCAGGATTCTGCGCGTGAAGCCCAACAATTCACCAATAGAATCAATCTTCTCAAAATTCACACGCTCACTACACTTGTTCACACTCTGCAACGTGTTATTATTAGGCTTGAGGCTGAAGGATATGTCGTAGTCTTGGAGTTTCTCCATCAAGTACGTCTCAATATCATCGATCTCATAGCTTCCCGTGGATATGTCGATTACTTCATTACCCACGTAGAATTTAGTATGGCCAGTGTCGATGTTTGGAATGGAGTTGAAGGTGAGCAACTCCGTCAGTCCTAGAGTATAGTTCCTGCGCGGGGACAATTCAATGGGTGGAAAGTAGTGACTCTCCAGCACTGACGAAGTGCCCGTAAGAGTCAGAGTGAATGATTCACTACTCATTGTTGTCAGCACTCAACTGATTTGTGTGACAGTTCACTTCGATTTTATAGCAACTTCGTCGCCATGGAGAAATCTTAGACAGAGGTGACCACACACCACCGTATCATAATCTTGGTATCGTTCGTGATTATAATGGACAATGCTACCAATACCGAAATATTTCATCAAATCCTGTTGGGGGCGGAGATTACCGAAGCTATCAAAGTATACAATTTTCTTCTTGTGCTTTCGGTAGGTAACCCAGTGTGTTCCCGCCCCCTCCTTGTTGTCAAGATTGATGATTGCCGACTCGTGCTCGCGGGGGCCATTTTTTGGCATGTCGTTTCTCATGTAGACACATCGAAAGCGTGGTATCTTCAAGGTTTTGGCGTATCTGAACAGGTCGGCATCAGTGAACGCTCGGTGTGGTACCTCTATACGTTTTTTTTCTTCTCACCCAAGTGGAGTCCCAAGCCCTTCCTATATGGCTTCAAGTATAAGCGTTTGCCCAATGCAATTGCTTCCATATTTCGATTATGTCGTGTACTCTCTTGGAGGGCGTTTTGAGCCGCATTCGAGCTATTGATGGCTTTTGCGATACTAGCAGCGCCACCTGCCAGTGCTCCAGTAGCACTCACAGTCGCAAAAAGCGGAATGAGAAAGGGCAGCACACCTCCAATTTTACCTGGCACGGGCAAAATGCGCGACAGTCGCACACATTTCCTTCCACCTACTGTTTTCACCGCATGACGTGCACCTTTCAACGCGGTTCTGATGGCATTTGGTCCTGACTGCATTGAGGTCTTGGCTGCTGCTAGGATTCGTCGCAGCACCACTTGCTTCTTCCTGTGCCTACGCCCACGGCGTTTCTTACCACTCAGCCTCCCCCCTGCACGACTTTTGAGTCCCATACCGACGGAGGTTTTCAGCTTCATCATGTTGGCAACAGTCCAAGCTGCTGCTTTTTCCCCAAGAGTGGCGTCCTCTGCCAAAACGTGTTTCCAGGCACGTTCCGTAAGAATTCTGGCACCTGCGTGCCGTGCAGAGAGGTTTTCTCGATTTTTCGAGTAAGCTATATCGTGCTCCTTGCAAGCTGCGTCTAGGGGATTGATGCCGGGATCACCTCGCGCCAATCTTTGCTGCAGTTTCGTACCAGGGCCACAATACTGATAACCAGGCAATTCCACGGGAAGTTTATTGATGATCCTGTTCACGAGTCCTCGACCTTTCTTGCGTTTGCATCCGTTCATGGTCAGATGACAACTGATGAGTGAGGCTATAAATACGAGGGCTGTATAGTACTCTGGGCCAATTGCAATCCATACATTCGGAGGGGAGGTTGTGTCTACAACCGGTGACTCCGGGAGACTTTTGTTGATACCCCAATGCCAATCTCCAGAGGAATGGCACTCTCCGCTATAAATAGCTCATATTTATAGTCCTGTACTCAGTCATTCGCCATGAACTTCAGAGAGCAGAAGATCAAACTCCCGATAATCAATTTTGACGAGTTCACACCTCATTACAAGAACGGTCGAGAAAACGATCGTCATGGAGCCCTCTTGGCCAGCAGTGTGCGTGCAGTAATTTGCGGTCCCTCCAACTGCGGCAAGACGAATGCCCTACTGGCCCTCATAGTTCACCCTAATGGTTTACGTTTCGAGAATATTTACGTGTACTCAAAATCTCTCAATCAGCCCAAATATGAGTTACTGCGGCGACTAATCTCTCCCATCAAGGGTGTCGGCTACTTTGCATTCAGTGAGCACGAGGATATGATTAGACCAGAGGATGCTCGTCCCAATACCATCATGATCTTCGACGAGGTGGCGTGCGAGAAGCAGGATAATATGCGAGCATTCTTCTGCATGGCTCCACAAAGATGTAGATAGTTTCTATCTCTGTCAAACTTATGCCCATGTTCCCAAACACCTGGTGCGCGACAACACCAATCTCCTCATACTCTTCCGTCAAGACGATATGAATTTGAAGCACATCTATGAGGATCATGTGAATACCGAACATGTACTTTGATGAGTTCAAAGGCTTGTGTGCGAAATGTTGGGCAGAGGACAGGCACAGTTTCATGGTCATCGATAGGGATAGCGAACTCCAAGAAGGACGCTACCGTAGAGGGTTCGACTCCTTCCTCAAGAGATAAATACACCCAGAGTACGACTATGAGACGCAGTTACCAGGGAAACGCTCGAGTGTGAACATGCAGCGCAAAATTTTGGAGAAGGAAACCAGCCTCCTGCATCGTATAGCTGAAGCGAGCAATGCTATTCGTCGCAAGCATAAACTCCTGGAATTGGGAAGAGAGAGCATAGTTAAGGAAGGAGGCGATGAGTGAATTGTTCAAGCCTATGGTGACTCCTCTCGAGAAACTCATCAAAACCGAGGTGATGAAAGTGCATAAAGTGGAGCATGAGAAAAAAGAGGCCCCCTCCATGCCACAGACTCATGACTTTGACAGTGCTATTGGAGATGAGTCATTCGATGAACCAACAATGGTCAGTACACCTATACGGGAACGAAAAAAAATCTCCCCAATTAAAGTGCTCATCGATGAACCAACAATAGCCACTACATCTATACGGGAAAGAAAAAAAATCTCCCCAATTAAAGTCCTAAGTGAAAATGAGGGTATTCCATCCCTTACGGCGAAATCTCCTCTAAGCTCGCAACACCTTCTTCAGAGATATCTCAGTCGACTCAATACGGAGCGTGAAGCTCAGGATTTCGATAAGGAGTTTGGTATACGCAATTTGAAGGAGGGTCTGAAAATTGGTGATTCCATAGTGACCTTCGATGCGAATTTCATGACTGTAAAGAATGAAACGTACCCGCTGACTCCTGGGCTGCTTGAATTAATATTCAAAAAAAGGCCGAGCTTAACTCTCATCACAGAAACTGATAAAAATACCTATGGAAAAATTATTCTCAGCACCAATGCACATCGCGCTTACTACCAGACCAATAGACCTGGTCGAATGAACAGTAGCATGAAATATCAGACAATCATTAGAAATCTGCTCACGCCTGAGAAGCTAGGCATGGCTCTTCCCCGCAATATGCTCGTATCGAACGCACCAATGGATTACGTCTACTGGGGAGATCCAAATGAACTTGTCGATTGGTTGAGACTGCTCATGGTATCACAATCAGCGGTCAATCTCAGTCACACCAATGAAATCATGTCTGTACTGGAGGAGTTGCGTGATCATATATTAGACCATAGCGGTAAGAATTGAGTATCATTTGGAAGATGAGTGCCGACTTGTTCGGACGTCCCTTGAATCAAGGGAAGAGTACTGTCAGAGGTGTGAGTGGTCTTTCTGGTAAAGGGTTCAAAGTGACTGCTGACGGACAGTATGATATGGATAATCTAAGACTCACCAATGTCGGTAATGCAGTGGCAGAGACAGATGCCGCATCTGCTGCAATGATACGTAATGTAGTGAAAGAAGAGATTCGTCTCATGTATAATGTGATTGGGTCCCTGGGTACCAGGATTGATGACATTCAGAATATTATCCAAACGTTTGAGGAGAATTTCCTGAGAATGATGAGGGAGCACACTCTACGCGAGGAGGATGTACAAGAGCAGATGCAGCAAACCTCTGGGCTCATAAATCAACTGGATAGCAAACTGTCAACAGCTCTTAACACTGACATAAAATTCATGCTGGAGAGCCCGCATAGACTGATACTCAACCAATTCTCTATTCTTCACAAGGATATAAATGACGATTAGGCGCTACGTAATGCAGACATAATTCAGAATCTGGATACTCGTTTGATTGCACTGGAAAATGGACAAGGCAGCAGTGGTGGGGGAGCTTCATAGACCTGCTCGACGAAAGCATCCACGACGTCGAGTTGAGGTGCGCGGATTGGATGATACTTGGCAAACCGATCTTGTGGAAATGGGTGCATATGCTCGCGTGAATAAAGACTACAAGTACCTGCTCACAGTCATCGACATTTTCTCCAAATATGCGTGGGCCGTGCCCACCAAGACCAAGAATGGCAAAGATGTCACTGCTGCTATGGAATCCATATTGCAGCAGGGTCGTATCCCGCAAAATCTGCATGTCGATTGAGGCAAAGAATTCTACAACAAGGAATTCCAGGCTCTGATGAAACAATATGGTATTAACTTGTACTCAACCTTCAGCAATCTCAATGGATCCATCTGTGAACGTTTCAATCGCACGCTGAAAGAGAAAATGTGGAAGCAATGCAGTTTGCAGGGGACCTACAAGTGGATGCCTATTATCACAAACCTTGTGCAGACTTACAATGCCACCAAACATCGCACAATTCGCATGAAACCCAACGACGTCACTGCTGATCAGGAGAAGTATCTCTTGTAACGCGTCTATGGGAAAATGCACGCCAATCGTGCAAACAGGAAAATCAAGTTCAAAGTTGGAGATAAGGTGCGCGTCACCAAGTATAAGAATATGTTCGAGAAAGGGTACACGTCCAACTGGACAACAGAAATCTTCACAGTAGCTGAAGTTCAGAAGACTAGTCCCGTGACGTATAAATTCTCTGACTATGAGGGTAAGCCGATCGAAGGCGGCTTCTACCAGGACGAGTTGACTAGAGTCAAGTACCCCGATGTGTACCTTGTAGAGAAGGTGCTCAAGCATTCCGGAAATAAAGTCTTCGTCAAGTGGTTGGGCTTCGACAGCACTCACAACACTTGGATCAATAAAAATGAAATGTAATAATAATGATAATAACGTAGACAGTTTTCTCGTAAGAATGTTTTTTTATTCACAATATCCATGTGGTACAGTCTCAGTCGAATTTATCGAGAGCACTCTCTTGTCAGCATCCCAACTCAGACATAATTTTTCTTTTTGTTTTACAGTATACACCTCATGCTTCTTGCTTCCAATTAAATACTGGTCTTCAAGTAAATTTTCATGATTGAAAAGACAGTCTTTGTAATCATCCCAGGTGATTGTTTTCAGTGCCGAGTATCGCACTCCCTTTGCTCGTATCTTCACCTTCTCCTCATCATGAATTTTAAAGACGTGCAATTTTGCTCTTAAACCTATAAACTCAGTCATAACTCGTCCATTACACTCATCCTTCATCAGTCCCAATACTTTCTTATTTGCAAGCGGCATTCCGTAAACATTGTCTTTTGAGTAGTTTGACGTGTCAAATTTGGGAATATCACGCTTCATACACCCGTACATATGGGGAATTTTAAACTCATAGAGGAGACTGTCCGTGTCTGTGTACATCAATTTAGCCCGATCTGTAAAAACCGACTTGACACACTGATAATGGAAATCATAGATGAACGTCTTTGAAATGTCGAGAATTGAGAAACCAACGTAAGTGGGTTTGTTGAAGAATCTCTTTGTTCGATCCAATTGGATAATCACCATATCATCATGGACGATGATGCAGCTGTGAAAGTTGGGTTGGGCAATGAGAGCTTTCGCCCCGTACCTCCCCTCCCATTTAGTCACCAACTTCACCTCTTTCTGCTTCCTGACATTTTCAATGGTTTTACCAAATACTGCATTGTTCATCAATTTAAAGAAATTCTTCTCAAACTCATTGGTAGATTGCTTCCTGAATTCCGCATTGACGTCGATGTATGGTTTCATCCATGGCGCCTGATTGAATTCCAAAACCCTATGAATTTTAGTGAATTTCATACCCAAATTCAAGCATTGCTTGAGATTCTTGAAGTGAATGACATAGTTTTTCTTGGGGAGCAGAGTTGTCATCAATTTGCAAGTTTTCTTATGGGGGGAATGGAATGTTCTGGGCAGAGGGGTAAATCCTTGTGAGACTCGAAGAGTTCCTTGGCATACTCCAAGTCCACTTCAAGGATGTACCCTTTCGAAGCCTCATCTGGAATGGTGTGCACATCGACAATTGCTGGTTCAATCCATTGTAATGACCCCGTGGGTAAGTATTGTGACATAGCTGCACCGTACAAGTTATTCACGTCAAAGTACATGAGGTAGGATGTCTCCTTGGTGGGATCGAAATCCTCCGCCATGTACTTGTTGTTGGCACGAGCGTGCCGATTGGAGCACTGAGCCACTCCACCTCGAATGCCCTTCTCCACCAACAAGTACATTTCAATGTCAGTTAGAAGTTCGAGACTGACACCAGTGCATTTGAGCATAGCCTTCAGTGCTAATCCTGGTGCCGTGTAGTAGTGAAGGGGGTCAAGCTTATAGACAGATGAGCAAGTTCGTCGGAAATTTTGAAAAATGTCTGCCAACAGCACCACATCTGTAGCCAAATACAGGTCTGAGTAGACGCCTAAAGATGTAATCCCTAAAACGTCCCATACTCTCTGAGCATGCGCATAATCCTCATCAGATACGCTCTCATCATTCAATTTTGCGTAGAAGTCATTCATTGGAGACAATTGAGGGTCGCTGAGTTTTTCCCAAGAGTCAACGTACTCGTAAGGAAAAATTCCTTTTCTAGTTAAAAGTTGGAATTTATTTTGATCATTATTGCAGTACTTCAGGGTGATGGATTTGTTCTGATCCGTGAGGTAAGAAGCTATTTCTCCAGACTACTCGCCATGAATGCGAAAGAGTCAAGGAATCTGAATGGAATCTGTGTACTATCAACATGCTTGGTGAAAGAGATCTACTTTTCTTTGTTGATAGGCCGCAAATCTATATGACCGAAAAATCGGGTGGCCAGAAGTTGAATTAAAAAGGGTGAATCGTAGCCAGAGAGATTGCGGAACACTAGTGGGATCATATGAGAGTCCCTGTAGTTGAGATTACATCCGGGTGAGCTGGACCGCGATACTTACCAATCAAGTGACAATGATCGCGGTGCCTTGCCTCAGTCGCTGCAAATGGCTTCTCACAGATGTGGCAATTTGGAGCAGTAATGAAGTCAGCGGCGTGTTGACTGGTGAGTGATGCCATCGGTACGTTTGTGCTTAAAATAACAACAAAAATTCATCTATGAACCATTCAATGCACTGTGGTCCACGATTCATCTTGAATTCTGAGCGAGAGTCATCATAGTCACAGTGCAAGTAGAAACCCACACTGTGAGGAATGTGCTTCTGACGCAGTGAGTCATTATCATCGTCCGCTGGAGACAAAATGCACTCCAAATCTGTATAAATCACAAATGGAACCGACTCCCTGAACAGATGGTTCTTGAAACTCTCAATATTCTTACCCTCCTCCGGTAGTATCATTTTACAATTATTGATTGCAAAGCAGCCTTCTCTATGCATCTGCATCGATTTTTCAGTGCCGAAATATGCCAGACAATGATCGCAAAAATACATAGCAGCTTTTTTTCGTGAGAGTTGTGATTTCACTAATCGGGATAAATTTTTGATCAAAGCGAAATGACCATTGCTTTGCAGCTGACTATCATCATAAAGCAAGAGGAGATGAATCGTGTCCCAGACTGATCTATGCTTACTTAAATATAAAGGAACAACTTCCTTATCATTATCAATACCATAAACATTAATTGACAGTCCGTTCATATCCTCGAATTTCGGGATGTCCTTCAGTTGCATCGGAAACTTCAGGCCTGCATACTTGTGTTCCGTTCCATCAGGTAGAGTTGCATCAGCGTGATGTGGATAGGAGGTTATTCGCTCGGGATGTGATGTTGCAGGGTGGAGGGCAGCAGTGATCGACCACAGGAAACAGTACTCGTCATTGTTCATAACGTTCACTACTGCCCTCTTCAATTGGACGTGTTTCGGAACTGAGACGAACGTGCTCCATCCCGCTGATAAGGGCTTGGAACTGTTCATACTTGACAAGTGCTATCGTTCCGATTATGTTTCTCTAACGGAGTCCTTGCAACACTATTTCTTTCCACGCAGTCGTCTGACTCACTTGGTACCTAACTGGGGTATAGCATATATAAAACAATCGTAAGGGCCCTAGCAGTCAGTCACTCCGAGAAAAAATCATTTAAGGCATTATGTCTATTTTTTCTGAGATATTGCAAGCACATATGTATGAACGTCAGGTTCCCTACACTGGACGAATACGTATCACAGAGAAAATACGATGTATCAGTCAGGACGACTGTTACAATTCTCATGTGCATCACAGTGAAGTGCAAAAGCGTGATGAAGGACAATGGTTGATACTTAGAGAACATGGTGGATTCAAAATAAGCTATACACATGTAATCTGCACGAGTCTGCATCTCAATTCTGTCATTGAGCATCCAGTGCAGCCAGTTCTGCGCTCAATCATGATGACAGGCTGGATATCTGTGATATGAAATTTGTTGATGATATCTGCGAATATAACTCGAAGGTGATGTGTTTCATGCTCTGTGCAAAATCGAAGAACTATATGCTGCCCGACTCAGACTCTGAGGAAGATGAAAATGCATATCAAATTCTTTCAGTTTACACGCGAACTGCAGCGAGACAAGTGAATGTTTATTACTGCCGTCAACCAACGTGCTGTGGTTTCCCTAGATCTTGCATCTTTCAACCAGCACGACATATCGCTAAAGTTTATTTCGAAGACATGTTAGTATTATAAGTCAACAGAGGAAGATTTTTCGTGCGCAACCATTGATTGTTGAAAAAAAAGACTAAATATGTACCATAAGTTCTGAGAATAATAAAAGAAAATATGAAAAAAACAACTAGGAAACGATGTTTGTTATTTACACCTGGAAATAATCATAAAGTATTAGGAAATAATGAAAATGAAGCCACCCTTTTTTTTCTAAAGTATATAAAATTTTTATTTGGAATCAAACAAAAATGAGGTTAACATATATATGTTATACATATGAAATAATAATTTGTTTTTTTCTTCTCTCAATGATGAAGTTCATCTCATAGAAACTGGACTCATCTGCAACAAAATTAAAAACAAGATAGATTTTAAAAACCTGGAAAACGGCTTTACAAAAAAAAAATGGTGTGTCATGAAGACACGCGATAGAAGTGAAACTGAATGATTGGATCGGCAAGGATTATTTAATTTTCTATGTTTAGAGGGAGAGGAATCATTTTAATCACGTGTCAAACACTTCTTGATAGTAAATATTAATTTATTCATCATAATAATTATACTTTTTTTCAAGATACAATAATATTAGTATGAATATGATGAAATAAATCTCAATCAGCTTCACCTTCATTCTCTGGTAGACTCTTCATGAACGAAATGATAGGGTTGTGGTAACTAAAATAGGTAATGAAGACTCTTGACGCCAAATTTTCGATGTAACGTGAGAAAACTGCATCGATCGTGGTACCATGGCGTGTAGTCGATTCAATTGGTGAATTGTTCATTTCCAATGACAATTTCTGTTGCAAGAACTGAATTAATGGCTTGGAATCCTCTGAAGCAAAATTAACATTCAAATCTCCACCTAGAATCATAGGTATTTTGTCCAGCAGTGAATAAACACTATTATTTTCGCCATCTTCTGCTTTGGTAAAATATAGAGTGATATAAGCATAATCCGCTGTCCTCTTTCTGTGCGACATTCAGCTGCACACATTTCTCCAACAGATGACAACCCAATTGAAAGCGATTCTAGTTGTTTCAAGTTCAGGTCCATATTGGGTGTCATGATGTTCGTTCCATGAGCAGTATTGCAAAGTATTGCGACACCCCCTGCGCTCACATTATGTCTTTTGAACTGTACGACACAATTAAAATTGGGAACATCAATTTCTTGATCATTTTCCTTCCACGTCTCTGAAAGTATCAATATATTAGACCGTAGAATCACCGGATCATTGAAATCTCCGCTATGAGCTCCTAAGCTTTGGCAATTGAGGGTTGTTATTGATAAGCCTGGTCTGCTGATGAACTCTCGGAGAAGGTCAGTCAAAGTTATCAATGGATTTGTTGATAATCTTCTAAATTCTGATTGTAGCTTGTCCGTTGATTGAGCTTTTTTCCGTTCATGATAAAATTTGTTCTTTCCATCCTTCGCAACGATGTACAATCCCTGTACACTTGTGACACGGGACAAGGCTACGTAAAGGAGTTCTTGTGAATGTGTCTTTTCGTATTCATAGACGATTTGATTAAACGTACCCCCTTGAGACTTGTGGATAGTAATAGCACACGCTGATACCAATGGCAGATGATTTCTTTTGACGAAAATCGTTTTATTATTGTTCATATATGTCGTCGAAGTTCTTCGTGCAATGGGAACTGCCGTGTGGCTGATGTTGTTTGCTTGTTTGATTGTTTTATTCTCTGCAGAATTAAGAATTGTCAAATTGTATTCGTTTACAGCATTATTTGTCAAATATAGCCGAATTCCATGTGGACAAAGACGATCTGCTTCCTCTCTTGTATAAAAACGAGATTCGATTAGGTGTATCTGTTCTTGATCCAATTCTTCGCCATTCCCAATTTTAGTTAATAAAGAGGAGAAATCAGCATTCGCTTGTCTCATGACTTTATCCAATTCATAGAACTTGAAGTCACGCCAAAGTGCTGGTGCTGCTATGCGTCGTTTTGTTGCTTGATAGATGGGTGTAGCACACACTGGAGGTAACTGACGCAAATCGCCTATGAAAATGATATCCATTCCTCCAAAATTATCTTGGAAATTTCCTGTTATTTATTTCAACCGTGCGTCAATTTGAGACAGCAATTCCGCTCCTACCATACTGACCTCATCGATGAGTATAACTTCGACGTATTTGAAGAGCATTCTGTACTGTTGAGCTACTTCAATTGATAATGGTAATAGTTTGGAAAGGGATATTTTCAATGCAGTGTGGATTGTCGTACCATCAATTGCTATTGCAGCCTTTCCTGTTGATGCACATGCGATGTAAGCATTGCAAGAACCATCATTATCTGTGAAGCGGTTGTAAATTTCCATGAGGAATGTCTTCCCACATCCTGCTGGCCCCGTGAAGAAAACTTGGAGTGGTGATCGGTTCGATGAGAGGAGATTAGCAATCACATGCATCAGGAGTGCTTTCTGCCTCTGATTGGCCATTCTCATTAGTTCATAAAATTGTTCATTAGACATTAAATTATCCCTCTTCTTTGCGATAGCACCCAGTTTGTTAAGTGTTGCTAACCGCAGATCGTCGTTCATTATGTGGTCAGCGTTATACAATTCTTGAAAAGGATTTGCTTCAGGAAAAAGGCGACCTACGTTGTCTCCTTCAGCATCATCATCTTGATTTAATTCATCTTCACGACACAACTCTCGGCATATCTCGATGGTTTTCTGGATATCGAAATTCGATGAGAATTCTTTATGTCGCTCCAAAATCAATATTTCGTTGTCGTCGTAAATCTGTATGAATTTAGTTTCTGCAAGAATTTCATATTCTTCGTCTCGGAATCGAATATCCAAAGTCACCATTTCCCGTTTGTATTCATTGAAATCATCAGCCATGTCGTAGTTCCTGTACCGAATAATCCGAGGTTCTTTCCTTCGTGTCCAATTCCCCTGATCATTCAGTGTGTAGTGAGCAACAAACTGGGCCATATTGACATCTTCTAGCTCTTCAGGTCTCTTTTCGTTTTTCGAATTCGTTGTCTTTCGATCGGCCATATTGTTGAAATATAGGTAACAACTGAAGAAGACTTTGACATCGGTTCACGCAGAAGGTACCATGCAGCTTCCTGACTGGTAATTTCGACAGTATTTAGCATGTCAACGCTCATTTTCCTAGTAATTTCGACAATATCGAACTCTGGCTGTTCATCCATTATTTCAGTGATGTTACGTTGGAGATTGCTAATTCCACGGTTCGTTTTATTGACGTATTCCGCTACGTATGCAGCACATGAGTATTCTTCGGTGATAAATTGCACATCCATGTTTGATTTCAAAATATTGAAAATGAATGGGTTGAATGGATTATGCCACTTTTCCATGGGTTGACGTTTAAGAAATACTCTGGGACGATTGATGCCAGCTCGAAGCACATTCATGTAGTAATCATCTGATAGTATTCCATTTCCCTGATAGAAACTATCAATATCAGCATAGTCATTGTTCTCTAAGTTTGTTCTTATCGTGCTGTAATGGTGGTTATACGTGTGGAATCCTGGTTCTTCTTTCTGCATTGGTGTCAGTATAGTTGTGTATCTGCATGGCATGAATGGAGCTTCAAATCTGAATTTTTGATGAGCGTTCGCAGCTATTTTTTTGTAACATGTGAACGTGTGCTTATGTGTCTGCATTTTAAATTCCCCGACGATTCTGAAGTGGCCACTGATATCAATGTATCAACTAGTTCAATAGCTTTTACTCGGTCAGCACCTAGTTGATCCGCTGGGGCATTCTCAAGCCATAGCAGAATATGTGCATGGGGGCTCCCACGATGCTGGAATTCAATTCTTTTAAAATAATGGACAACATGACATTTCCCGAAGGGAGAAGACTTTTTGGACTGAAGGATGTTCATTATAACATTGATGAGCTTATTAAAATAGATGGCACATGTTACAGCATCGTCATTGATGAGTGTGCTCTTTTCAATATAATGAAGTTCCTGAACATCCTGTTCTGCAATTTCTGCTCCATTATTCTTCAATTTATATAATAATTGTAATAATGAGGGCCAACCAACTTCATTAGCACTCATAGTTAGGAATAACGTGGGTTTTCCGAGTTGTCTGATCATTGCGAATAAGTCTCTCTTTCTTTCAGCCCAATACCAAGTCGAGTTAGGGATACAACGTAGAAAAGCCAAGTTGCTTTCTGTACAATGATTTATATACTCCTCTGATTGAATTGGTTCACGTGTAATTTTTGTGTCTTTACCTACGTGTTTAAAAGCAATGGATAGACTGTCACGGACTCTAAACCTCATAATTTTCATTGCCATATAGAGTAAATGATGAGGTGTAACTCCACGTCGATCAGATCTCCTTAGCTCACTGGTAGCCATCATGAATGGAGTCACATTGAGATCTTCACTAAAGCGCCGGAATTGTCTGAGATAGATAGTAGGGAAAGATAACTCTTCTGCATGCTCATCAAATAATAGACTGTGAGGGACATTCATTTCTCCAAGAGCAATCCTCAAATATTTAGCGTCATTCCAGAGTAATGTGTGTTGCTCAGCGAACAGGCTCTCCTCCATGGGGATGTCTTCACTCAGTTCATCTATAGGTATCTGATGAACGACACAATCCTCATTAAAGAAAGATTCATCAACTTTGATGTCGTACAGTTGATACAATGGACTCGGTACTAAGCATCTTAGCCATATTTTAATATTTTTCTTGTTTATTAAACCTGTCAAGTAGCTTGATCGATGAATTCTTTTTCTCTTGATATGAACGTAAACACAGTGATCGTCGTCAATGTTCCTGGGCAAGTGATTGACCATTGTATTGACATCCACTGGAACATTGATCACCTGCCCCAATTTTTTATAAAATCACGGTGAAAGTTCTTATGTGCAGTTTTAAACTCATTAAAGTCTGAATATTGTAATCGATCACCACTATGTACATCATAATCAGGAGGAGGATGAGTCGAAGTCGTTGCTAATAGTTCATTCTCTGGATTATTTACACTATCGTCCACACTGTCACGTAAGAGGTTAGCACGTGTTTGCCTCCGTTCCCTGCTATCTCGTTCAATTTCAGTTCTACTTTTTTTCCGTTTTCTATTCTGATCAATTCCTTCACTCGCCCGTTTTTTCTCCCGCCACGTTTTTGTGCTTTCTGCACCCGACTTCGGCATATTTGCACAAAACTCTCGATTTAAGTAATGAGGGCACGCACAAAAACAAAATACGTTGCTTATGATCACTGTGTTAGAAACCAACAGCTGTTTTC
This sequence comes from Asobara japonica, assembly GCA_026005395.1. Classification (NCBI taxonomy): domain Eukaryota; kingdom Metazoa; phylum Arthropoda; class Insecta; order Hymenoptera; family Braconidae; genus Asobara; species Asobara japonica. Next base: position 345,296 of record BQMI01000167.1, read on the forward strand.
CGCGATCGCGACGCCGCCTGAACGCAGAGAATGACATGAAAGACAGAAAGTCTTCCGTCTAATTCTCGCACGATACACGAAGGCCTCTCACTCTCGCCCGATAGACGAGACGTAAGGTAGCCCGTCTCACTCTCGCTCGATTCCCGGAGGCCTCTCACTCTTACTTACTACGTTAGAGCGAGCGTCACCAAAAACGTTGCCGATCGAGACTTCCAAACCCTCCCATAAGAAGCTTCACTTCAAAAATTAGTCGTGTACATATAGAAGAAGGAAACTTACCTATGGAAAATATCGCAAGGTGTCCGATGGTGATGCTCTGACCACCTGCAGGATATGATTTCCAGTGTCCAATGCCTTGAGGTGCATGGTGGTCCCTACCATGGTGACCACGATCGGTAGGGTTTCACCAGCCCACAATCTGTTCATTACCTTCTGACACACCTCCTGCAAGACAAATTGAGGGAGCCTCATCCACAAGTCACGTGGGACCACCATATGAAGACGACGTGAGTACACGTAGAGAACACGTACTGCATGCGGCACGCGTACTTCTTCCCCCATAACCTCAGGGGGTGATGGAGTGCGTGGGGGCATTGGAGGCTGAGGGGGTGTGCCGTTCCTTGCTGCCATTTTTTGTTTCCGTAAGTCTACGAAAAAAAATGTACAACCAACAAAATGATAAGTTGAAAAAAAAACGGTTGCTCGTGACTGATTTTCAATCCCCCCCCAATGATGTATGCATACATACACACACATGCATTTGCAGTAATACTCCGAAGGTTAGCGGTTCGATTCCCGCTCAAACGGTAGTGTATACAGTCCGGGGTTCGATTCCGGCTTAAACGGTAGTGTATACAGTCCGGGGTTCGATTCCCGCTCGAACGGTAGTGTATACAGTCCGGAGTGCGATTCCCGCTCAAACAGTCCACAGATAGGTCCATCATGGGAGGACCTAGTCCTACTGCACCCCAAAATCGACTCTGGAGGGGGTGACGTTACCCACTCAACGCAACTGAAGGCAGTAGCGTTGGGGTAGTGTACTCTGCCAACACCTTGTGGCAGCCATAGGTGGAAATTTGGGGGGTAGGACCCACCTTGCCTAAAATGCTGAAGGGGGTGCAGTGTACCCCAGATTTTAATTTGGAGGCTGAGGGATGGACCGCTAGCGAGATACCGCGCGGGGTAGGGGGTGACGTCACCCACTCAACGCACATTGCGGTGGGACTTACCTGTAGCCCCAATGTACCCCGAATTTTAATTTGGAGGCTGTGGGATGGACGGTTACTGAGATATCGCGCGGGATAGGGGGTGACGTCACCCACCCAACGCGCATTACGGTAAGACCTACCTGTGGCCCCAATGTATCCCGTATTTTAATTTGGAGGCTGAGGGACGGACCGTTACAGAGATACCGCGCGGAGTAGGGGGTGACGTCACCCACTCAACGCGCAATACGGTGCGACTTACCTCTAGCCCCTCAATGTTCCCCAAAATTAAATTTGATGGCTGAGGAATGTACCGAAATACCACTCGTGTGGGAAAAAGTGTCAATTTCACTTTTTGAAAATTTTCAAATTTGAAAATTTTCACGTTTGTTGAAAATCCTCCAACTAACACTTGAGAAAATTCTCAAATTTGAAGAGTATGCATGTAAAAAATTTCAAAAAAACTGGCTGCTAAACTTCACTACCGTCATATTACGCCCGAAATAGAACCTTCCGCACACACACACACAGACACACAATATTTAGTACTTTACTACTTACCTGAGTTTTTGAAATTTCCTGCAATTAGTCACTTTTTAAACAAATTCGCACGATCTGCACACAATGAGATCTGTCATCGAACTGATGGCGGATGTTTTTTAATTACGTACTGCGTCCCTACGGAAAATTTTCGGTCGAGGCTCCCACGATCAACTAATCTCTTCCCGTGAAAAAAATAGAGCATTTTGGCTTTATCGAAAAAAAACAATTTGAAGCCGTCTCAAATTGTATTTACGTGCGCGGTACATAGCAAAGGGTGTCCGGTAACACAGAGATATGAATATATATTTATTTAGTTATTTGACTCTTACCCCCCCCCCCTGACCCACAGCGACGACCAGCGCAGAAGCGCATGCGCAGATCCCCCCCCCCCTGGCCCACAGCGACGACCTGCGCAGACGCTCACTTTGGGGGTCAGAACCGGGTTGAGGTCACGGCGCCCAGATTTTAACATGGAAACGCCCTAACTTGCGAAATAGAAAATCCCTATCATATTTATAAGCCATGTTTGATTTGGATTATGGAACCTCAATGTTAATGGATGAATTATGAATCCCTTTGGTTGATCGCGACGGTATTTACTACAAACACCTGGTAAAGAATTCCGATTTGTTTTAAGTACTTTGCCAATTAAATACACTTAATGATCATCCGAATAAGGGCTGATCCCTATAACGCGTGATCCTTCTTCACATCGCATACTGTGAATGTATAAAGACATGATTTATCATGGAATGAATTAGAGACGATGTGAAAGTGAGTATGATTCTTCTAGCTTGCGCTGTAAGCTTACAACAACCGTGAAATTGAGAATGACTGTACTTCGGAAGAGAATAGTTTTGTTGTGACAAGGAATATGTCATTAGTAATATATGTATCCAAGACTCATAAGAATTTGATTCGAGTAATCCAGCCTTATTGATTCCAACATTTCATCCAACTTCATCGAACGCGGAAGACTTAATTCGCAGGCAATCATAACCGCAAGGCCACATCTTTGAGAAACAGAGATTCGCCTCGGCGCATCACGCTGTCAAAGCAAATGAGCACAAGAGACTGTTATGAACGTGTACGGGTATAAGTATGGAAGTATTGAAGTTACTTTCCTTGTGCGCCTTATTGTATTGATAAACATCACAGACTGTCTAATCGTAGGGGGTAGTTTTAAATAGCGTTTCGAAAGAGTTTGTATGCAAACAAGTCGGTGATTGAAAAATTATCTTGACTCCTCAATCAGATTGAAGAAAGCTATTAATAAATATAGAAATTGTACCTGAATTGGTACGAGGCAAAAAAAAGTGATACTATCTGTCAGAATGGGATGAATTGATTTCAAGCACATTTGCGCTTTTGAAATACTTGGTTGTACATACTGCATATGCATAATAATTCCACTTTGTCCTAAAAAAAAAATCATGTTCTGTTTTATCTTCCGGAGTACCGACCAATGATAAACATTAAAAATTAAAGGAAATGTGTTGACCGTAAAAAAATAATTAATTAGAAAATAATTATTGAAAATAAAAGCGCTTATTCCTAAATTCGGAAATGATGTTTTTTAGGCTTCCCAAATTATTTCTCGTCGATCTAGGACGAATCAAATTTTTTTCGAAAGAAACTGCTAACTATACGGTGTAAAAATAAAAAAATCATAGTAATTAAACTAGTATGTCCTAAATTTAAAAAATTTAATCCTAAATTATCCGAAAGTATTCCCAAATTATCTAAATGGATTCCATTCCAAAAATGATTATGTATCTGCCAAGTATATGCTTTCGGATATGCCCGTCCCCTGGCCTGCACTACCGGTGTGTTCTGTATTACCGATGTTTTCAGTATACGGACGTTAAGTTATCCGTGACCGCCATTTTAGGATAAATTGAATTTTCGATGCATAGTACTGCGGAGAAAATTCTGTGTTAACATGGTGAACGACTTATGAGGTCTTCTTATGAATAGGGTGATTGATAATAAACTTATTATCCACTCCCCATGCTGTTGGGAATGTGTACGCCCGTATAGATGATACCAAGTAATTTTTTCAATTTTTTCAAATATCATTAATCTGAGTCTGCCATGACCATCTCATTTGATACCCAATTACATGAAGTACTATCGATCAAAGTACCGAACATTTGCGGGTTGGGGTTATTTGCATTTGTATTGTGGTAATGTCGAACACGCCCATACGATCATGCAATTTCAATTGCATCGAGGATTGCTTCTTTCTGTTTGTATTTCTTTATTATAGTGACGTGAAGAAAAATTATTTTGCTTATAGTATTGTTTAATATTCTATTGTCATTGGAGATCAAATTACAGGCATAATTTACATTGGGGAAAATTGTTAGAAGGGAATATGTATAACGGAGGAGACGACAAGTTTCATGTTGTCTTGGAAGTGCAAAAATGGAGCTAATGTGCTAAACCAATTAAGGCACTCGTATTCAGTGCATTCATAACCCAATCTACTATACGTATCTCTTATCGAATAAATTTTGCCGGGAGCCATACTGCGATGATAATATTCTAACGTAATGTCTGTTCTATTGCAATACACTGCCCATAAACTGGCTGATTTTCATACATCCGTAATTCGGAATTGATCAGGACTGTGAAGGCGAATTTTGAAACGGGTATTCCTATATGTATCGTACTTGATTACGAATTAATTTTTTGCACATGCCAATCAATCAAGTATGTTATTTTTCAATAATTCCCCTTTAGATAATTGTCGCATATGTTATACATTTCGTGCAATGTTTTTTGAATCCAACTAGTCCCAGTTCATTCTATGCAACAGTTGGTAATTCCGATCTGGGTTTCGTGACCTCAACCCGTCAGAACCCCCCTTATTTATCTACCTTCCTGTCCCCCATGCACATGCAGTCAACCCATATATTTCAGTGATGCAATAAGATGACACTCAAGAAGACAAAGTGGATGATGATACGACGTGATTACCTGCTAAAATTTCACGAAACTAGCCAAAAATATTTTCAAATGTTGTCGTGTAGTATATTTTAACCTCTATTTCGCTATGAGGCCGTTCCGCAACTTGATTCGAGACGTTTCCGGAATCAACGAGATGTTGAGAACAATTGAAAATGCAGAAGTGATATAAAAATTAGGCGAGCAACTGCGAAATATACAAAACCCGCCAACCCATGCATCGGAAACAGTCGTGTAGAATGCCAAAATGAGTCGAAAAATTCAAAACTACATACTTACAGTAATTTAGGCTGTTGCACCAAGGTTTCCCATGAACTCAAAATTAATCTACACAGTACACTTGACGAAAATCCCACACATAATAATCGCCGAGGAAAGGAAATGCCAACCAGCTGATGTAATGGGCACTACGATTCAAATATTAGCTTCGGTATCAATCGGGAATATTCGGCACCCACAGGTAATCAGGGGTATGCAATCAAAATCCTTTTAGAGAAAATGCATATAGAGTACAGTAAAAAAATGGGAGAAGGCTGAATAGAATGCACTGAGCTTCCTAGCAGTTTTTAACGTTTATTCATTGATTTTGTTTTGAAATTGGAATGTAAAATGAGAAACTCCGATAAATTGTTGTGCTGTACAGGAAATTTGGAAAAGAAACATCTGATCGAATGTGAAATTTTTCGCTAAAATAAACATCATTAATATCAATTTTGATTTGTGAGCCAAACACTTTTCATTAGTCGAGCATTTCGCACCTCCATTATAGTGCTGAGCACGTCAATTGTTCTTGGTTTTTCTCTCCGTGTAGAAACTTTTTACGGAACAAACAGTACGAATTGGGCAATGCATCAGAAAATATTCTGGTGTATTCCCTAAGTTTTGTGGAATTTCTGTTCACGCGCGAATTACGTTCCAAACCGGACTTTTTACCGAACTTTTCTGATTTTGTTTAACGAACTTTTCTCTCCGCGCACGGAGACGCATCGATAAAAAAAAAAAACAAATTGGTCCATTGGTTCTTCCGGAAACGTTCGACAAAGTTTCTATACCCACAGACGGACACACACACACACACAAACATACGAACATGTTTCAGAAAACTTGTCAGCATGTCGTCAAACATCGAGAAAAGTGAACATTTCGTGAAACTTTCACTTTTGATTTTCAGGGTGCTTACAATAACTTCCCCTAGATCGGGAAGTTAAAAAAGAGTGATTCATCCTGCGGCGGAGATAAGGCTTTGTATGTTACTCGCTCGCTCCTATTAAACTATTTGATTAGATTAGACGGGTTAACAAGCAACACATTTCACAACAACGTCTCACCGCTAACATGACATGAAAAAAAACTTCCGACAAGCCGAATATGTTCTGAAAACATGTATACAAGGATCCATTTATACCAGCATACAGGACAATCTGGTGCATGTAGACGTAGCGACATAGTATATTTCCAGGCTGTCATTTTAGGGATTTTTGCTCGCGCAAAACTTGCGCTCGAGACGAAGCCGAGAGCAGGCAAAGGCGCGAACAAAAAATCCCCAGAATGACAGCCTGGATAATATTTTTCCGTAACGACTGTTACTTTTCCAAGTTCGGAACAGGGCTAATACCAATTCCCGAACGAGGAAAAGTACAAGGCGATACGGAAAATACTATAAAATGTAAACTTGAATATGACAGGAAAACCGCGCCGACTCCGTTGGTCTTGACGCTGTTTGTCCACCTTTTTCTTTTCTCTTGGGTCAACTTTTTACAGTTTTATATGAATATTCTGTACAGTTTGGCGACTTCAACATCGAATTCCGGGCATTCCATGAGCTTGGCAACTTTTTTTATTTACTTGGTTTTTTCAATAAGTAACGTCAAGTCCAGATGGTAATGAATGTTGTGATCCAAAACATATGGTCAAGTAGCCTGTACATCACCATAAAACGTGCGCACTTGGCCCATTTTGTCGAAATTTTTTCTTATTCTTTTCTCATCACTATTTGCATTGTAGCGTAGTGCTGTAATAATATACGATGCAGTGCTGACCTTGTGATTCAATTTGTTGAAACTGGCCAACAAACAATAACAGACCCCCGATTAATGACATACAAGAACTTCAACATCACTGGCCTTTGGCAGCCGAGATTGTGAGAGCGCTGGGCAAGAATGCACGGCACATCAGTACATTAAAATGTATAATTATTGTATGTTAATTAGTATGTGTCTTTAAAGCACATACTACTGATATGGGTTTCTAAATAGGTCAATGGAAGCGTTCCATTTTTTCCAGAATTTCCGCATATCTCCGATAAAAAGTTATAAACACAAGAAAATTTTAACGATGTGGTACCGTTGTCGCCAACAAATGTTAATATTAATAATGATTATAATTGTCCTGAGAAGGGAAGAATTATTGTTAGATCTGTGATGACATCATACGTGGTAACGTGAAGAAATAATATATACTTACCAAGAGGATTGTTATTAGCATCAGTCAAGGGATGCCATCCTTTCCTAGTCAGTGGATTTTCTCTAAGGAAATCGCTTTTATGGGTCCATGACTTACAAAGTTGCTCAAAATCACAATGTCCACGAAATGGCGGGGGAACCCGATCCGCTTGCAAGGAGGTTTGTAATTCTTTAATACCCCTTAGGGGTTCACACTGAATGTTCGTGAGACTACAGAGCAGTAGTAGCAATGTCCGGAGAGATCCCGCTCCGTCACGTGATAAGGGATTTTTTTGTTTGCATCTGATTATTTTTCTCGCACTGCGGAACCCAATTATTAACAATTGCTTGAGAAGCATTACTTCAACTTTTCAAATCATGTTAGTAGTTTACAGCTTGCAGCGAAATTCCTGACATTGAGGGATCATAACAAATGTTAAGGCGTAGCACAGACGCGTTTACTGATCCTGCATCCGAATTTGTTTGGAATGTTGAGGAACTGCTTGCTTCTCTTCATCCACTAATGAGGGAGTTAATATTCCGGGCGACTTCGGAGTTCCTGCAGATGAATATTATTGTTATTAGGAACGTATATCTGTAAATGAGCCAAACTTCTTAGTGGTTAAATTTTATAATAACTAGTGGGATGGAAGTGTGGTTACCCCCTATTGGGAGCGCAAACAGAATTTTATCGATTTGTAATTTTTCTTGGCCATTCCTAGATTTTCGACACGTCAATTAAATGTTCATTTCAGTGAAAAAAGGGGAATCATAAAATTTTAAATACTTGAATACAACAGGGGTCGCTATCTGCGAGTATATCACGTGACACACTGACCAATCAGACGGCGCTTCGCATTCAGACTCTCCGGTGTAAATGCGGGCAAGCACGCATGCACCGGCGGTAGTCGAACAACTTCGAATCCAGACCGAATATAAACCTTTGAATAGACATTAAAATTTCGCGCCACTCAAAATAAACCAATGACTAATATTTCACTACATGAAAGTGAGTCAAATTTTGACCGAAGCTAAGGTACGCCGAGAGACTCCAATTGCGATATTGTTTGTTTGTTTGTAGGGTTATTTTAGGTCGCTCTATAACTGCCAGGGTTGTTAACGACCGCTTTAGACTTATTATAGTCGTTAGATGCCCACGACTGTTTCCTCTGTAACTCGAAGTTACGGGTGTTATTCGTTCACAGTGAGGGTAGGATCATTCGATTGTGAACAATTTTCGGTACACGTTTTGGAACTTTTGGGGGTGGAACTATTAACTTTTTCGGGATTCGAACCCATGATCCTAGGATCGGTTCGGAGTAGGCAGAGCACTTTAGCCCACTACGCCAAACCTCTTGACTTGACTTGAAAATTGTTTACTAACATTTGTCATATATACATACTATATACAGTATTAATATCTTAATTGCTCCACTCTAGATCACCAGCCATTGGCTTTATATCTGATTTGATTAAAGTTTAAGCTACTTTTTCATTATTATAAATGTTTGTGAATTTGTTACAGGATGACTCGATATAAGGAAAAATGAGTTCTAAAGAACCTTATACGTAATGGGTGCATGAGTAGGGGGAAAGCGGGATATACGGGAAGGTGGGACAAACAGATGGTCAGCGGGACCAATTGGATTTATTGATGTTTTGGAGCTGGGGATTAGGATGGGATTGTAGCTTAAATTTAAATGTCTCATTGATTCTATCGAAGAATTCACCTATGGTTGCCATGCCGAGCGTTTCGAATATCTCGATAATAGTGGTTCTTCTTTAAAAATTTCCTATTATTCGTAGAAATTTATTTTGGATAACTTGAAGATGATTCAAGTGGATTTTCGCCGCCTTGTGCCAGGCGGGACAACCATAAGTGAGAAGAGGTCTAATTAACCCTTTGTATAAAGTGCGTTTTAGGGATTGGCTAAGCGCAGGAGATTTTAGCAGATTATATAATCTTAGTAGAATAATTTTTATTTTCAGCTTAACTTCGTCTACGTTTTTTTTCCACAGGAGTTTGGAATCAATATGTAAACCTAAGTATTTAACAGAGTTCACAGGAGTGGTTTATCGCTACGAATAGTCAAGGTGTGATTGGCCTTGGAGCTGGTAAATAAGATTGCTTCTGTTTTAGCAGTGTTCGCTTGAATTTTCCATTTCATGAGCTCACTGATTGTAAGAGCAGCTACGTTTTCGACTCTTCTAACAGCTTTATTTATCGATTTGCTAGCTGAGTATAGCGCGATGTCATCAGCATAGACAGCGATAGATACATTTCTAGGAATTCTGCTAAAACCAGAGGCAATGTACAGGTTAAATAGTACGGGGGAGAGGATACACCCTTGTGGGACCCCTCCGATTATTTTAATTTTATCCGAAAACGAGGTTTCGACTCGAACTCGAATAGATCTATTTGAAAGATATGATAGTAGAATTTTACATAAATATTTAGGTAGATTTAAGCTGTCGAGTTTATATATACGGCCTGTCGGCCAGTCAGAATCAAAGGCCTCCTCGCTGTCCAGGAGAAGAAGAACGGTATCTTCTTTCCGATCCTCCGCGGATTTTATGTCGTTTGTAATTCTGACCAGCTGGTGGCAGGTCGATGTGTTCTGAGCGGAATCCAAATTGATTTTCAGGCATTAGTTGTAATTTCTTGCCAATACTGGCAGAAGGCTAGTCGGCCTGTAGCTCACCGGATACGAGGGGGGTTTGCCAGGCTTGAGAATCGGTATGACCACCGCTCCTTTCCAGAGTTCCGGGAAATATTGTTTGAGGAGGCATGCATTATATATTTTTGTTAGGAGGCTTATTGCCTTGATCGGGAGGTTTTTTGGTGCTATGTTGGGAATGTTATCCACACCCGGGGCTGATTTGTTTTTTAGTGTTTTGATGGAGGAAATGATTTCACGAGGATTTGTGAGGAATTTAATGGGAGTTTCGATGGGGGCTTTGAGGATAGTTTTTCTCACATGACCCGTGACTTGTTGTTCAATAGATTTGTTTCCTCGGGAGGCCGATAGTTCGTGGATATTTGCCTAGTGTTTGCAAAGTGTATTAGCCTAATCATAGTCTTCTGTGTGGAGTGTGTTGTTTGACTTTAGTGGGGGGATTTTACTTTTACCGGTGTTATTAAAATATTTTGCTACGCGCCAAATAGTGTGATCTTTTAAGGTTGTTTCTAACTTTGTTGTCCCAAGATGATTGTTTCCATTCGGTTAATTTAAGTCTGATTTCTTTATCAGCTGATTGAGTTCGGATTTAAGGTAGCGATTCCGCGTTTTTTGCCATCTTGACCTAATGTAATTTTTTAGTTTTAGAGTGAAATGTGTTATGTGTTGATCTATTGCTGCAGTGTTGTTACAAGTAGGGTTTGGTGTAGAAATCTCATCATTTAAGATATTCTTGAACTTATTCCAGTCGGTTTTTGCGTAGTTTAACATTTTTGATGATTCTGGGGAGGTTAGTTTGCCAAATAGGGAGAAAAACGGTGGTAGGTGATCGGATGGGGATTCGGAAAGTGTGGTGAAATGATTAATAATAGAGATGTTATTTGTCAATAGGAGCTCAATAGTGCTAGGAGCGTTAGAATTATAAAGGTAGTGTGTAGGAACGTCTGGAAAGAGCAGATTAATTTTTTGTTCCGTCAAAAAATTTGAGAGAATCTTACCTGATTCGTTCGGTTTGCAGAGGTCCAAGCGGTGTCCTTCGCATTAAAGTCTCCAACAATAATTGTTGGAGTACTATCGGAAAGTAGGTGCCTCAATAGATTTGTATCTAGTGAGACATCCGGTGGATTATAAATCGAGTAGATCCTCGTTATTCTGTTGTACACTTGGACCTCTACTCCCACGTATTCGGTGAGCGATAGGAGATCATGCGGAAGAGTTTTATACCGTAAGCTCTTGTGGATCGCGACCGCAATACCACCACCTGCTTTGGCCGTTCTGTCTTTCCTGATCAACGAGAAGTCTGGAAAGTTAATTTTCTTCGTTTTGCTGTTTAGTTTGGTCTCTGAAATCAGACAAATTTTAATGTTATTATTATGGACGATGTGCAATAACTCGTCCAGATTAGATTTGAGCGCAAAAATATTAATTGCTAATATGTTGGTTATATTTGCGGGGGAATCGTAGGTGTCTCTGAGGAGGGTGAGAACAGGTGGACATAGGACGCGATGATTGTGATCCTATCAATTGGTGTAAGAGCTATTTGGAGTTTAGAGCTCATCTATTTAAGATCTGAAAGCATTTCGGGAATTCTAAGGGTTTTTAGCCGGTCAACGACTTGCTTCGATGTAATTATATAGTTTTTAGTGCTACTTAAATAAGATTCCGGAACAAGTGTTTCCATTGGGATGGTCCTAGGTTCAGCAGTGGATGCGGGAACGTTCCTTCTCGTAGTTTCCACCGATGGGAAGAACGAAGCGTAAGTGGGACTAGACCGGTTGGTGGTAGAAGTCGGAGTTGGCTCCAGGACTGCAGGAGACTGGAGGAACTGGATGTTCCTTTGCAGATTCTGGATCGTGGCTGAGTGAGGTGTAGCGGGCAAATCGTTTGGTTCAAGGCTGGGTCTGGCGGGCTGAGCTCGTTGTTGTTCAGTTTCCATGTATTTTTGGCGCATGGAACACTTTCTATAGCTGACTGTGTGGGCAAGTCCGCAGTTTGCACACTTCAGAGTTTCGGAAGTGCAGGCTTTTACGTCATGGTTTGACCCCTATTTGACGCGTCTCAGGTTCACCTTGCAATGTTGGCTTGCATGGCCAAATCTCTGGCACCTGAAGCATTGGGTAGGTTGCTGGGATTTAACGTATTTTTCTACCTTATATGTATGGTAGAAAATCGTTTTGATTTCAGCGAAGCTGCTCAAGGTTGTTTCGGGCCAACCGTGATAGCGAAGATCGGTAGTGGCCTGTTTTCTTTGGTGTCTCCGTCTTTGTTTACTTTCACGAACTGGCGAACGGAAAGTACGTTGATGCCGTGTTTTGATAACTCGGCTTGAATTTCGTCTCCTGAAAAACTGTTTGGAAGCCCTTTCAGAATATATTTTTTCGGTCGTTCACTTTTAAGACCGAAACTGAAAAAATTGATGTTTTGCCTTTTCAGGATACTTGCGATTTTGTTGTAGTCCTCGAGCGTTCGTAGATGGACGATCGTGGTACTTCCATTAAATTTCATCTTGAAATTTTTATCTGCGGCGTTGCTCTGCAGAAAATTGATTAATTTTTTTGTCTCCAGTTTTTCATTCTCGATGATTAATGGAGGGACAGAAGTTCGTTTTGGAGTCTCTTGAGGTCCATCAGAAGTGTCGGAAGGTTTGGCGAGGCGAGCGGGAACTGAACTCGCACTAGTCGAAGGTTTCGTAACGGTTTTTCTCGTTTTTTTTGGGTCTTCCATTGGAGGACTCATTTTGGCTTTCCTTTTTGGAGCCAACGGAATTTTGAGGTTTTTTAAGTTTGACACTTTTGTGCCAAAACTTTTACTCGATTTAGAATTTCACTGTACTGTAAGCGCTGTACGTTAGAAATTTATATTTCGCAGAGAGCGGTAGACATGCGTCCGAACGACACCGACTCAAAACAAATACTGACCAAACCGGCCCCTGTTTGCCGTAGGCAAATGCGACATTCATTATCTTGATCAGAACTTTCCTTTATAAATAATGATTGATTAAAACTCTTGACAATTTTCATGCTTCATGTTTGAAAAAAACGGAAACTAGTGCATGAATTTCTAGCAAAATTTGTTGAGGTGAAAGTTTGAAGAGTAATTGAACCGACGTCCAATACACACGTGACCAACCTGGTCGTGTAAATGTTACTAGTCCATGTATAGGATATAAGGATTTTCAATTATTAGCTCTTCTTCTTCCCTAGCCACATGGTGCATTGCATTTTTGCGGAGTTCAATCGGAGTCCCTTTTTTCTTTTTGAGTAAATAAATTCTCAGTAAAGTTGAACCCTTTTAAAATGAGTCTTCAATTACTGATCCCCTGATCATAGAATACAGTGTTCAATAAAATTTAATCAGGTCTCAGTTGCGTGAAGACGCATCACTTGAAAAAAAAATTAGCGAATCCGATGATCGGTTCGCAAGAAATCGTGGGTACATCCGTACGCGTAAACACACATACACATATAGATATCGATCTAAAAAAAAAAAAACGGGATTTGGGGTTGACTCTCTACGGGTCGAACCAATACCTTCCCGATCGTTCCCCCGTGTATGTTATATACAAAATTTCGATTTGTGTCTCAAATTGTGGACGTTTTAAACTGTTCAAAATGACCAAATATGTGAAATTTTATAATTCTTGAAATATAAAGAGATTTTTCGTGTCGCGTTCGGTCCCGGCTCACGGTCTCACTTCATGGATACCACCGATAGCACACACGGAATGTTCCTGCCATCGGTCGGAGCCCGTGAGAAAATATTTTTCAGAAAAAATATTTGCAGTGAGCGGGAATCGAACGCGGGACCTTTAGAATAGTAGGCAGACGCTCTACCCACTACACCAAAGCCCCGTCGGACCATAGAGTAAGTAGAAACAAATAAATGCCACTGGAAAATAAAGCAAGAATAAAATGTAAAGAATAAAAAAGAAATAATAATAATAAATGTAAGCGAAGATACGCAGGGGGGTAACGTAATCGGCCCTCAATCAGCTAACCCGGCTGATTCCTACGACGCAGGGAACAGTCAAGAGCAGAAGGATATGATGAGAAGGATATGATGAGAAGGATGTAATGACAAGGGAGAGAGAGAGAGATCACATATCTAGGGAGAAATTGCAGAGAGATTAAGAAAGGGTAGAGTACCAGGAAGGGGAAGCAGAAGTGGAGAGCGGAACAGGACACACAGGTCATGCACTATGACACAGTGAGGCCCTCAGGACAATCTTGAAGGATTGAGAAGAGGGGAGGTCACGACTAAACGCAGGTAGATTGTTCCATTGGTAAGAGGCTGTCACATGAAAGGAGTGCTTCTGCGATTCCATCCTGAACGGCCTGATCAAGAGAGGAAGCAGCTCACCCCCGGTCGGTCCCATACTCTGATTGGCAACGAATAAGTCCCTGACATATCAACGCCACATGCCCTTTCCATGAAAGCTTGCTATCCAGGACAACCCCCAAGCTGCGCACCGATATCCCAAACGGCAGCACCTGCCCCTCAATGGTGAGTGAAAGCAAAGGCAGGGAGTAGACATCATTGACATAGGCCTGAGAACCAAAAATAATTGCTTTCGTTTTAGCAACATTTAGCTTCAGGCGGTTGCAACGGGCCCACTCACGAATGCCAGCAGCCATTTCACTCATCAATGGGATTGCAGACTGAAGCTCACCTCTAGGAAATCGGAGATATATTTTTAGGTCAGCACAGATCAGGTGTTCAATACCAGCTGCTAATCCTCTGCAAGCATCGTTGATAAACAGGAGGAAAAGCAGCGGACCAAGCACAGACCCCTGCGGTACACCCCGATTTAGCCCCCGAAAGGCAGACATGCCAGCAGCACCACCCAGCGTCGCTTGAGAGCGATCGCTAAGGTAGGAAGCAACCCATGTGATGGCACTAGATGCATAGTCAGCAGCGAGGAGCTTCTTAAGTAGGAGCAAATGACACACAGTGTCAAATGCCTTGCTAAAGTCAAACAGAAGGAACATCGTCAGCTGACGCCGATCTATGCCAACACGTATGTCATCCGTAAGCTTGAGTAGCGCCGTCTGAATTCTATTATGAGGCCGAAAACCAGTCTGCATCGGATCCAAGATGGCCCGCTTAGTGAGAAAGTCCATCATCTGCACGGCAGCCAGCCTCCCCAATACTTTCGAGAGAAAGCATAACAAGGATACAGGTCTGAAGTCATTAGCAGATGACGGATTCCTCACTTTGCCAATGGCTGCCACCAAGGACTTCTTCCATAAGGTAGGGGAGGAAGAGGACGAGAACGATTTATTAACAAGGAGTCGAAGAATCGGCCCCAGGACAGGTAGCGCCGCCACCACCACCGCCCGCGGTATTCCATCAGATCCTTTGGCCTCATTGGTAAAATGTTTTACTGGATTCACCACTTCATCAACCAATACAGGTCTGAAGGAAAATCCACCGGCACGAGTGGAGGCAGAGCCGTCCTTCTGAATCGACTCACGGAAACCATTGATAGATGGTTCCCCAGGGTCAAACGACACTCCAGCGACATGAGCGTTCAAAAGCTCCGGATCCAGATCCCGAGACTCCCCATCAACAGTGACTACACCAAAATGTCTCACTTTCTTCCAAACCTGGACCGATGAAGAACATGAAATCAGCCTGTCATGGAAGAACTGCTGCCGAGCACCCTCCACCTCACGATGAGCTATGTCGTGAGCACACCGATAATCAGAGAGTGCGCAGGCGGTGCGCACTCGTCTGTATACTCTACAGAGGCAAGCCCTCTCGCTCACCAGATCATCAAGACGTGCCGTGAACCAGGGTTTGCGAGCAAACCGTTTCTTGCTAGTTTTTGCAGGTACAGCGGTCTCAATAGCCATATGTTATGTCGAGATTCGTATTGTGCGCGAATTCAATATGACGGGATTAATGTGCAGGATTAATCGCACAGGATTTACCAGACTTCATCACGTTTTGCCGTTGTTCTTTCTAGGCCTTTCAACTCCTAAATCGGGACATAAACAGCATAAACCAGAACTCGAAAACAATGGAAATTAAGGCCTTGTTAAGCCTACTTCATTCTTCTGAGTTCTCCACAACAGCAGTATTGGGAAGCATTAACCAGAACCAAATATTCGAGTCGGGTGGAGTTGATTTTGACAGCTAACCTCAGTCACTCGAGCGTATTTTCCGATTTCTGCCTCTCTCACCTCTTGGCCAACGAGGCCGTACCCCACTCCTCGTTTAGCATAGACTCGCGAACTGTAGAACCCATCATTAACATTTGCACTTGACTATACTTAATAATTTGTTTCAGCGTTCATAACATTTTACCACTGTTCACCATTGAATTCTCTATGCAAGTAATTTTTTCAGATTTTTGCAGCAATTCCCCCCGCAAATTATAGGTGCTTTGTTCATAATTTGTTTTTGCAAAACTACGCATACAAAAAATGCACAAATTACGTACCATTGTTCGCTATTGTTCACCATTGAAAAAGGAAGCGATCGTAATATAATTATCTTAATTATTAATTTTCCGATCTACGGAAGTTGTTGTAATGACCCCGAAAATGAGAAGTGCCAGATCGATGAAATTTTCATATTTCTCTGCGTTTTGTATCATCCTGAAGTGATTTCAGCGAAGTGTCGGTGTGGGTGTGTGCTCGTCCGTATGTGGCAAAATTTTTCGTTTACGTTTTCTCGGAAACGGCCGCTGCGATTCGATTAATTGTTTTTTCAATCGTTGCGACTCCGTGTAACTTAGAGCTGATTAAATTTTTGATCGAATCCATCGAGTAGTTCCCCTGTTTTTGAGAAATTCATGCTGAGCAAAAATCGAAAATAGTGATAAAGAACGTTCATTCACACAAAAATGTTGTAATCCAGGTACTGAATGTCACAGTTGAAAGATATAAGCATATTTTATAACTGATTAAATTTTGAGTAAAAGTGGTCCAGTACTTATATTGTTATTAACAATATCAATTGTTTATAATGTTCTACTGCATAAACTATTAGAGTTAGCGCAAAATTCATATGAGAAAAGGTATTTGCCATATAAAAATACGTACTTTATGTAGAATGCCTTTTTTCAAGAGTTTGCATAATTAAGGAGGTGTAACAGTCTTCACAATTATGTATGTAATAGGTGAACGAATGGACCCAACGCTGTCATGACGGTCCCAATCGAAGCGTTTTCATGCAAAATCGAGCGGATCACATTTTGGACGGCATTTGTGCAGTATATGTAATGTTATTAGCAATTGCAATTGTTTATACTGTTCCACTGGGTAAAATATTAAAGTTTTTGTTTTGCAGCCGCAACCTTATTGGCGTCTCACTGTCACTCAAGTAACACGCATATCTCATCCTCATGCTCACCATGCATCCACTCAAGTCTTCATAATTATCTGCTTCATAAATGAGTCAGTTTGGAATTCTCAAATAGGCATGTTTTCGTTATGATAATAACAGGGGTCACACTGATTAACCGTAATATATTGGAGAAGAATAAATTTAGTAGGTTGTGCTGAAAAACCAAATCGGGAAGTTTTGTTTGTGTCCCGAGTGGGCACACATATGCACACACCACTAGTTTTAATTATTAACTTCCCGATATAGGGAAGTTATTGTAATAACCCCGAAAATCGAAAGTGAAATTTCCATGATATTTTCACTTTTCTCGACGTTTCACATCATCTCGAGTCGTTTTCCGAAAAGTGCTTGTATGTGTGTGTATGTGTGTGACGAAAAACTTTGTTTAACGTTCCCGAAGAACCTAACGTAGCGATTTAAGGAATGATTTATACGAAAAACGATTCGTTCAATTGTCACTACCAAATTCAATCGTTTATATCGATCTATCGCAAGAACGGTTTGAGATACGAGAAAAAGTGTTAAATGAAAGTTGTTCCCCACCACGAAATACATATTTGATATTTTATGACTTTTTTTGATAACAGCCGTAGTTAATTGTTAGTAACAAAAAAACCGTTTATACCGCAGCGGCGTGAGAACGGTTGAAGATACGAAACAAATTAGTTAATAAAAATTGTTCCACACACAAAAATACATATTTGATCGCTTATGAGTTTTTTTGCTAACACCGATAATTAATAGTTCTTAACAAATTCCATTGTTCAGATCGCTCTATCGCAAAAACGCTTCGAGATACGAAACAAAGGGAGTAAAAATACACATTTGACGTTCCATGACTTTTTGCCAACACCCATAGTTAATTGTTCTTAACAAATTGTATTGTTTATCTAACTACTTCATATTAAGAATTATAAATTTTTTTAATATTTAGAAATTTCGAAAACTTTATAAAGTCCATAATTTGCGACATGGACGGAAATTGGGGATATAATATTGTTGCGTACTGAATACGCGAAATTACTATTTTTATATATTTAAATTCAAACCATTCAAATCTATTTGGGTTATTTCCCTGGAGGAGACAGTCTGGCTAAACGTAATTTACCCAAACTACATGCAACTGATTATGTACAGAAATTCTATTGTTGCTTCTCATTTGGCTTAGAATAATTGTCATCCCAGACTGCTCCACCCACGTAGACTCACCTTTCGCCACCTCTGGCGACTGGATTCAGGTAGTTTGGATACCTTGGAGGTGTCCTCTCTCTATTTCATTTTAACGAGACAATATCAAATTTTCCCCTATGTGACGTCAATCGTCTCTACCACCTCCACCAAATATTGGCGGAACGATCGGGAAGTTATTGGCTCGATCCCTAACAAGTCATACCCACATCCCGTTTATCTTAATTATCAACCCCCCGCCAACTGGTGAAGCACTGAGCCGTCAAAATAGACTGCAACGCCATACTGTGGCCGAGTCAGCATCTAGGGGTTTCGGGGTCGGTCAAACGACGAGAACTGAGCCTCTACTCCAGTCAATTCTCTTTGGCGTGTACACACTGATTGCCAACTTCAAGTTACAGGCAACTTGCAAACTCAATTCTGATTAAAAAAAATGGGAATCGTGAAAAATTTAAATACGAAAAATTGAGTGGAATGCATCTATGTTAAAAAATATCCGTAAAATAAAGTGAGGGCAGGACTGTAACGGGCATATGCGATTTATATTATAAAAGGGACGTTCTTTTCCGCGTAATTAGTACCGGTTCATTGTAAATTGAATTTTGTTATCCAGGCGTAGTAGTGGGGGTAGTTGGGAAGCGTATAGATACGCAGCAGCTCTCGGCTGGTTGGTCTGTTTCTGAAATGATCTGAGACTGAGACTGAGATGAGAAGACAAACGGAAATGAATAAATAGGTAAAAAAATGGTTACTTGGCCGATACGCTGCCGCGTATCTCGCTATTTTGTTAAAAATACTCTAGAGCGATTAAAGAGACTTTGACCCGTGGAGATATGATGAAATTCGTACTTTGGATTTTCGGTGCCGTTAGAATAACTTCTCTATATCGGGAAGTTAGAAAATTATTGCATCGGGTGATTCGCTTAGGAGAAATCGTTGTTCAAAAATTGGAGGCACATACCTAGGTGTAAACCCGCATACATCCGCATACAGATTCGAGAGATTTTAATTCCTAGACATATGATCTAAAAAAACACAAATATTTTGTTTTTTTTTTGACGATTAGTCGCTGAGTAGGTACTAGTACTCAGTGAGATTCTTTTTCGTCTTTGTGTAACTGGACCCCCTGTTTGCTCCCTATTGCTAAGTGATGCTCAGCAGTGATTATGAATAAATCAAAAATAGCCGCTCCAAGTATCTTACTTCATATATATCACATACTAGATTCTCCCAATGTCATATAACCTTGATGTTTCACATCTACCAGGCGTCTCACTCCTTTTTTTTGACATCTTCACGCCAGTTTTATTTTGATTATTTTTTCCCCCCAAATTTTATCCAATTGGCACCCACTTTTTGAGGTCACGTGAGATGATCACGCCAGTTCTATTTTGATAATTCATTCGACTACAAATTAATTATTAGAGAGATAATTTCGCACTATCTTATCAATTGTTTTTCATCAGTTTGACACTTTTACCGACGAAAGTTGTAAAATAGTTTGCGCGGATTTCATTGCTGGAAATAAATGAAAAAAATTGAAAATACTGTACCTGCGAATACAGTAACATCAAAAGTGACGATTTGGCGACAATTTTTATCGTTTTGCAATGAGAAGACGTACATATTGAAGGCGACGACGTCTGCTTCAAGCGTCGATTTGTGCGTAGAACATCGCATAACCTCAAAAACCGAGCTTTAATCTGACAAAATTTGAGAGGAAAAAATAATGCTCCGAATACCCCTCGGATTTTAGGCCAAGACTCATCCCTCTTGTCGCTACACAACGAAGCTACCGAGAGTTGCTCGACAATTTTGAGGGTCTTGGGGTACTACAACTGAAAATTTAATCTGTTTCGTTGTTCTTGTTGAAAAGTCTTCCTATTTTAATTAATTTCCCGATGGGGAAAGTTATTGTAATGACCCCGAAAATGAAAAGTGTCAGATCGACGTGGGTTACGAGGAAAAATGAATTTGAGTTCTTTTATTAGGAATGAAAATTCCTGCGAAAATAAACCACTTGTGACTACGATAATTTGGTTTCCGAGAAAATAGTTTTTTTTAATATGGCCCCAAGCTAAAATCACCAATCGGCAATGTTTTTTGTCGCTCCAATATGTTTATCATTTCGCCCATAACTTGCATTAAGAGGTTTTACACGCATTAATCCCGTGACACACGAAATTTTTAAACAAGTTTTTCTACTTGTTTTTGCTTCCGAATGGAAGCATTGCAATCGGTTAATTTTCACTTTCGCTAATTGTGCTTGTGAACGATACATAATGGTTTGAAACGTAAAAATACGAAGTTTGAGCATAGTGTCTGTATGTATCAATTTTTTTCAAAAATCTTCACTTACAAAATTGAACATAAAAAGGACTAAATTTAGAGGATAAAATCAGGAAAAATTGTCAGTTGTTGGTATTGAGTACGACTAGCTGTGGGTGCAATTTCAGTGAAAAATGCCGGTAAGTTTCTTGGAAATCGATTTTTTGTTTTTTTTTTTCGGTTGTTCATATCTCTGAAACTAATGAATATTTTTTAATTTCGTGTTTATCGGAATGTTCATCTCAACGAGATCCAGGGAACGGTCGAAGAACATCTAGTAGGTTGCTCACAAGAAATCTGACATATTTCAATTGTTCTTTACAGTTATCTTTGCTTTTTGCCCTCTAGCGGTTGCAAAAATTGAGATAAAAACTTGAAATTCGAAACAGAGGTTCCTTTCGTTGTGATGAAGAAATGAGCCTGAAGCTGGCGGGAGTGGCCAGCGGGAACGGGACGGTCGAAAGCACAAACTTTTGGTTACTGCACCGGGATCTCTCACTTGTTTATTCGAACGGGCTGTTCCATACTTAGATGGTAATGAGGAAGGGGGAAACAGTGACGTTAATTAGTAATGTTTTATACAGTTGAATCGTGCGTTATTATCTTATTAATTTTCAAACAGATGGAGAACGCAAAAAATGAAAAACAAATAGAAATACCAAATCTAGGGATAGGGGCATTAGAAAAACTAACCGTTGACCTGGAGCACCGGTTAGTCGTTTTATAACTTTAAAGTAAAAAAAATTGGACTTTTTAAGTTAGGCTGGGTTTTTCAGTTAGGGCGGGGCCCAATTGGGCATATTTTTGAGAACTTTCGTATTTTTTAGGTTCGTAATTTTTGGGATTTTCAGGTTAGGACTAGTAATTGGCAGTATTTCAGGGATTTTTCGGGGTTTTTAGGTTAGGACGGGTAGTTTGGGATATTTCCAGAATTTTTAGGATTTTTAGGTTAGGACGAGTAATTGGCAGTATTTCAGGGATTTTTCGGGGTTTTTAGGTTAGGACGGGTAGTTTGGGATATTTCCAGAATTTTTGGGATTTTCGGGTTAGGACGAGTAATTGGCAGTATTTGAGGGATTTTTCCGGGTTTTTAGATTAGGACGGGTAGTTTGGGATATTTCCAGAATTTTTGGGATTTTCGGGTTAGGACGAGTAATTGGCAGTATTTCAGGGATTTTTCGGGGTTTTTAGGTTAGGACGGGTAGTTTGGGATATTTCCAGAATTTTTGGGATTTTCAGGTTAGGACGAGTAATTGGCAGTATTTCCGGGATTTTTCCGGGTTCTTAGGTTAGGACGGGTAGTTTGGGATATTTCCAGAATTTTTGGGATTTTCAGGTTAGGATGAGTAGTTCAAGAGATTTCCAGAACTTTTGTGATTTTCAGGTTAGGACGAGTAATTGGCAGTATTTCAGGGATTTTTCGAGGTTTTTAGGTTAGGACGGGTAGTTTAAGATATTTCCAGAATTTTTGGGATTTTCAGGTTAGGACGAGTAATTGGCAGTATTTCCGGGATTTTTCCGGGTTCTTAGGTTAGGACGGGTAGTTTGGGATATTTCCAGAATTATTGGGATTTTCAGGTTAGGACGAGTAATTGGCAGTATATTTTAGGTATTTTTCCGGGATTTTAGGTTAGGACCGGTAGTTTGGCATATTTCCAGAATTTTTGCGATTTTCAGGTGAGGACGAGTAATTGGCAGTATTTCCGGGATTTTTCGGGATTTTCAGGTTAGGACGAGCAATTGGCAGTATTTCAGGTATTTTTCGGGGTTTTTAGGTTAGGACGAGTAGTTTGAGATATTTCCAGATTTTTTGGGATTTTCAGGTTAGGACGAGTAATTGGCAGTTTTTCAGGGATTTTTCGAGTTTTTTAGGTTAGGACGGGTAGTTTGAGATATTTCCAGAATTTTTGGGATTTTCGGGTTAGGACGAGTAATTGGCAGTATTTCAGGGATTTTTCGGGGTTTTTAGGGTAGGACGGGTAGTTTGGGATATTTCCAGAATTTTTGGGATCTTCGGGTTAGGACGAGTAATTGGCAGTATTTCAGGGATTTTTCGGGGGTTTTAGGTTAGGACGGGTAGTTTGGGATATTTCCAGAATTTTTGGGATTTTCAGGTTAGGACGAGGAATTGGCAGTATTTCAGGGATTTTTCGGGGTTTTTAGGTTAGGACGGGTAGTTTGGGATATTTCCAGAATTTTTGGGATTTTCAGGTTAGGACGAGTAGTTTAAGATATTTCCAGAATTTTTGGGATTTTCAGGTTAGAACGAGTAATTGGCAGTATTTCAGGTATTTTTCGGGGTTTTTAGGATAGGACCGGTAGTTTGGGATATTTCCAGAATTCTTGAGATTTTCAGGGTAGGACGAGTAATTGGCAGTATTGCCGGGATTTTTAGGTTAAGACGGGTAGTTTGGGATATTTCCAGAATTTTTGCGATTTTCAGGTTAGGGCGAGTTATTGGCAGTATTTCAGGGATTTTTCGGGGTTCTTAGGTTAGGACGGGTAGTTTGGGATATTTCCAGCCTTTTTGGGATTTTCAGGTTAGGACGAGTAATTGGCAGTATTTCAGGGACTTTTCGGGGTTTTTAGGTTAGGACGGGTAGTTTAAGATATTTCCAGAATTTTTGGGATTTTCGGGTTAGGACGAGTAATTACCAGTATTTCAGGGATTTTTCGGGGTTTTCAGGTTAGGACGGGTTGTTTGGGATATTTCCAGAGTTTTTGGGATTTTCAGGTTAGGACGAGTAATTGGCAGTATTCCGGGGATTTTCCGTGGTTTTTAGGTTAGGACGGGTAGTTTGGGATATTTCCAGAATTTTTGGGATTTTCAGGTTAGGACGAGTTATTGGCAGTATTTCAGGGATTTTTTGGGGTTTTTAGGTTAGGACGGGTAGTTTGGGATATTTCCAGAATTTTTGGGATTTTCAGGTTAGGACGAGTAATTGGCAGTATTTCAGGGATTTTTCGGGTTTTTTAGATTAGGACGAGTAGTTTGAGATATTTCCAGGACTTTTAGGATTTTCAGGTTAGGACGAGTAATTGGCAGTATTTCAGGGATTTTTGGGGGTTTTTAGGTTAGGACGGGTAGTTTAAGATATTTCCAGAATTTTTGGGATTTTCGGGTTAGCACGAGTAATTACCAGTATTTCAGGGATTTTTCGGGGTTTTCAGGTTAGGACGGGTTGTTTGGGATATTTCCAGAGTTTTTGGGATTTTCAGGTTAGGACGAGTAATTGGCAGTATTCCGGGGATTTTCCGTGGTTTTTAGGTTAGGACGGGTAGTTTGGGATATTTCCAGAATTTTTGGGATTTTCAGGTTAGGACGAGTTATTGGCAGTATTTCAGGGATTTTTCGGGGTTTTTAGGTTAGGATGGGTAGTTTGGGATATTTCCAGAATTTTTGGGATTTTCAGGTTAGAACGAGTAGTTTAAGATATTTCCAGAATTTTTGGGATTTTCAGGTTAGGGCGAGTAATTGGCAGTATTTGAAGGATTTTTCGGGGTTTTTAGGTTAGGACGGGTAGTTTGGGATATTTCCAGAATTTTTGGGATTTTCGGGTTAGGACCAGTAATTGGCAGTATTTCAGGGATTTTTCTGGGGTTTTAGGTTAGGACGGGTGGTTTGGGATATTTCCAGAATTTTTGGGATTTTCAGGTTAGGACGAGTAATTGGCAGTATTTCAGGGATTTTTCGGGTTTTTTAGGTTAGGACGGGTCGTTTGAGATATTTCCAGAACTTTTCCGATTTTCAGGTTACGACGAGTAATTTCCAGTATTTCAGGGATTTTTCGGGGTTTTTAGGTTAGGACGGGTAGTTTGGGATATTTCGAGAATTTTTGGGATTTTGAGGTTAGGACGTGTAATTGGCAGAATTTCAGGGATTTTTCGGGGTTTTTAGGTTAGGACGCGTAGTTTGAGATATTTCCAGAACTTTTGGGATTTTCAGGTTAGGACGAGTAATTGGCAGTATTTCAGGGATTTTTCGGGGTGTTTAGGTTAGGACGGCGAGTTTAAGATATTTCCAGAATTTTTGAGATTTTCGGGTCAGGCCGAGTAATTGGCAGTATTTCAGGGATTTTTCGGGGGTTTTAGGGTAGGACGGGTAGTTTGGGCTATTTCCAGAATTTTTGGGATTTTCAGGTCAGGACGAGTAGTTTAAGATATTTCCAGACTTTTTGGGATTTTCAGGTTAGGACGAGTAATTGGCAGTATTTCAGGGATTTTTCGGGGTTTTCAGGTTAGGACGGGTTGTTTGGGATATTTCCAGAGTTTTTGGGATTTTCAGGTTAGGACGAGTAATTGGCAGTATTTCAGGGATTTTTCGGGGTTTTTAGGTTAGGACGGGTAGTTTGGGATATTTCGAGAATTTTTGGGATTTCCAGGTTAGGACGAGTTATAGGCAGTATTTCAGGGATTTTTCGGGGTTTTTAGGTTAGGACGGGTAGTTTGGGATATTTTCAGAATTTTTGGGATTTTCAGGTTAGGACGAGTAATTGGCAGTATTTCAGGGATTTTTCGGGTTTTTAAGGATAGGACGGGTAGTTTGGGATATTTCCAGAATTTTTGGGATTTTCAGGTTAGGATGAGTAGTTCAAGAGATTTCCAGAATTTTTGGGGTTTTCAGGTTAGGACGAGTAATTGGCAGTATTTCAGGGATTTTTGGGCTTTTTAAGGATAGGACGGGTAGTTTGAGATTTTTCCAGAACTTTTGTGATTTTCAGGTTAGGACGAGTAATTGGCAGTATTTCAGGGATTTTTCGAGGTTTTTAGGTTAGGACGGGTAGTTTAAGATATTTCCAGAATTTTTGGGATTTTCAGGTTAGGACGAGTAATTGGCAGTATTTCCGGGATTTTTCCGGGTCCTTAGGTTAGGGCGGGTAGTTTGGGATATTTCCAGAATTATTGGGATTTTCAGGTTAGGACGAGTAATTGGCAGTATTTCAGGTATTTTTCCGGGATTTTAGGTTAGGACCGGTAGTTTGGCATATTTCCAGAATTTTTGCGATTTTCAGGTGAGGACGAGTAATTGGCAGTATTTCCGGGATTTTTCGGGATTTTCAGGTTAGGACGAGCAATTGGCAGTATTTCAGGGATTTTTCGGGGTTTTTAGGTTAGGACGGGTAGTTTGGGATATTTCGAGAATTTTTGGGATTTTGAGGTTAGGACGTGTAATTGGCAGAATTTCAGGGATTTTTCGGGGTTTTTAGGTTAGGACGGGTAGTTTGAGATATTTCCAGAACTTTTGGGATTTTCAGGTTAGGACGAGTAATTGGCAGTATTTCAGGGATTTTTCGGGGTGTTTAGGTTAGGACGGCTAGTTTAAGATATTTCCAGAATTTTTGAGATTTTCGGGTCAGGACGAGTAATTGGCAGTATTTCAGGGATTTTTCGGGGGTTTTAGGGTAGGACGGGTAGTTTGGGCTATTTCCAGAATTTTTGGGATTTTCAGGTTAGGACGTGTAGTTTAAGATATTTCCAGACTTTTTGGGATTTTCAGGTTAGGACGAGTAATTGGCAGTATTTCAGGGATTTTTCGGGGTTTTCAGGTTAGGACGGGTTGTTTGGGATATTTCCAGAGTTTTTGGGATTTTCAGGTTAGGACGAGTAATTGGCAGTATTTCAGGGATTTTTCGGGGTTTTTAGGTTAGGACGGGTAGTTTGGGATATTTCGAGAATTTTTGGGATTTTCAGGTTAGGACGAGTTATAGGCAGTATTTCAGGGATTTTTCGGGGTTTTTAGGTTAGGACGGGTAGTTTGGGATATTTTCAGAATTTTTGGGATTTTCAGGTTAGGCCGAGTAATTGGCAGTATTTCAGGGATTTTTCGGGTTTTTAAGGATAGGACGGGTAGTTTGGGATATTTCCAGAATTTTTGGGATTTTCAGGTTAGGATGAGTAGTTCAAGAGATTTCCAGAATTTTTGGGGTTTTCAGGTTAGGACGAGTAATTGGCAGTATTTCAGGGATTTTTCGGGTTTTTAAGGATAGGACGGGTAGTTTGAGATTTTTCCAGAACTTTTGTGATTTTCAGGTTAGGACGAGTAATTGGCAGTATTTCAGGGATTTTTCAGGGTTTATAGGTTAGGACGGGTAGTATGGGCTATTTCCAGAATTTTTGGGATTTTCAGGTTACGACGAGTAATTGGCAGTATTTCAGGGTGTTTTCAGGGTTTTTAGGTTAGGACGGGTAGTTCGGGATATTTCCAGAATTTTTGGGATTTTCAGGTTAGGACGAGCAACTGGCAGTATTTCAGGGATTTTTCGGGGTTTTTAGGTTAAGACGGGTAGTTTGGGATATTTCCAGAATTTTTGGGATGTTCAGGTTAGGACGAGTAATTGGCAGTATTTCAGGGATTTTTCGGGGTTTATAGGTTAGGACGGGTAGTTTGGGAGATTTCCAGAATTTTTGGCATTTTCAGGTTAGGACGAGTTATTGGCAGTATTTCAGGGATTTTTCGGGGTTTTTAGGTTAGGACGGGTAGTTTGGGATATTTCCAGAGTTTTTGGGATTTTCAGGTTAGGACGAGTAATTGGCAGTATTTCAGGGATTTTTCGGGGTTTTTAGGTTAGGACGAGTAGTTTGAGATATTTCCAGGACTTTTGGGATTTTCGGGTTGGGACGAGTTATTGGCAGTATTTCAGGGATTTTTCGGGGTTTTTAGGTTAGGACGGGTAGTTTGGGATATTTCCAGAGTTTTTGGGATTTTCAGGTTAGGACGAGTTATTGGCAGTATTTCAGGGATTTTTCGGGGTTTTTAGGTTAGGATGGGTAGTTTGGGATATTTCCAGAATTTTTGGGATTTTCAGGTTAGGACGGGTAGTTTGGGATATTTCCAGAATTTTTGGGATTTTCAGGTTAGGACGAGTAATTGGCAGTATTTCAGGGATTTTTCGGGGTTTTTAGGTTAGGACGGGTAGTTTGGGATATTTCCAGAATTTTTGGGATTTTCAGGTTAGGACGAGTAATTGGCAGTATTTCAGGGATTTTTCGGGGTTTTTAGGTTAGGACGGGTAGTTTGGGATATTTCCAGAATTTTTGGGATTTTCAGGTTAGGACGAGTAATTGGCAGTATTTCAGGGACTTTCCGGGGTTTTTAGATTAGGACGGGTAATTTGGGATATTTCCAGAATGCTTGGGATTTTAAGGTTAGGACGAGTAATTGGCCTTATTTCAGGGATTTTCCGCGGTTTTTAGGTTAGGACGGGTAGTTTGGGATATTTCCAGAATTTTTGGGATTTTCAGGTTAGGACGAGTAATTGGCAGTATTTCAGGGATTTTTCGGGGTTTTTAGGTTAGGACGGGTAGTTTGGGATATTTCCAGAATTTTTGGGATTTTCAGGTTAGGACGAGTAGTTTAAGATATTTCCAGAATTTTTGGGATTTTCAGGTTAGGACGAGTAATTGGCAGTATTTCAGGGATTTTTCGGGGTTTTTAGGTTAGGACGGGTAGTTTGGGATATTTCCAGAATTTTTGGGATTTTCAGGTTAGGACGAGTTATAGGCAGTATTTCAGGGATTTTTCGGGGTGTTTAGGTTAGGACGGGTAGAGTAAGATATTTCCAGGACTTTTGGGATTTTCAGGTTAGGACGAGTAATTGGCAGTATTTCAGGGATTTTTCGGGGTTTTTAGGTTAGGACGGGTAGTTTAAGATATTTCCAGAGTTTTTGGGATTTTCAGGTTAGGACGAGTAATTGGCAGTATTCCGGGGATTTTCCGTGGTTTTTAGGTTAGGACGGGTAGTTTGGGATATTTCCAGAATTTTTGGGATTTTCATGTTAGGACGAGTTATTGGCAGTATTTCAGGGATTTTTCGGGGTTTTTAGGTTAGGATGGGTAGTTTGGGATATTTCCAGAATTTTTGGGATTTTCGGGTTAGCACGAGTAATTACCAGTATTTCAGGGATTTTTCGGGGTTTTCAGGTTAGGACGGGTTGTTTGGGATATTTCCAGAGTTTTTGGGATTTTCAGGTTAGGACGAGTAATTGGCAGTATTTCAGGGATTTTTCGGGGTTTTTAGGTTAGGACGGGTAGTTTAAGATATT
This sequence comes from Asobara japonica, assembly GCA_026005395.1. Classification (NCBI taxonomy): domain Eukaryota; kingdom Metazoa; phylum Arthropoda; class Insecta; order Hymenoptera; family Braconidae; genus Asobara; species Asobara japonica. The sequence continues at coordinate 374,045 of BQMI01000167.1, forward strand.
TCCAGAATTTTTGGGATTTTCATGTTAGGACGAGATATTGGCAGTATTTCAGGGATTTTTCGGGGCTTTTAGGTTAGGACGGGTAGTTTGGGATATTTCGAGAATTTTTGGCATTTTGAGGTTAGGACGTGTAATTGGCAGAATTTCAGGGATTTTTCGGGTTTTTAAGGATAGGACGAGTAGTTTGGGATATTTCCAGAATTTTTGGGATTTTCAGGTTAGGACGAGTAATTTCCAGTATTTCAGGGATTTTTCGGATTTTTTAGGTTAGGACGGGTAGTTCGGGATATTTCCAGAATTTTTGGGATTTTCAGGTTAGGACGAGCAACTGGCAGTATTTCAGGGATTTTTCGGGGTTTTAGGTTAGGACGGGTAGTTTGGGATATTTCCAGAATTTTTGGGATTTTCAGGTTAGGACGAGTAATTAGCAGTATTTCAGGGATTTTTCGGGGTTTTTACGTTAGGACGGGTAGTTTGGGATATTTCCAGAATTTTTGGGATTTTCGGGTTAGGACCAGTAATTGGCAGTATTTCAGGGATTTTTCGGGGGTTTTAGGTTAGGACGGGTAATTTAACATGTTTCCAGAATTTTTGGGATTTTCGGGTTAGGACGAGTTATTGGCAGTATTTCAGGGATTTTTCGGGGTTTTTAGGTTAGGACGGGTAGTTTGGGATATTTCCAGAGTTTTTGGGATTTTCAGGTTAGGACGAGTAATTGGCAGTATTTCAGAGATTTTTCGGGGTTTTAGGTTAGGACGGGTAGTTTGGGATATTTCCAGAATTTTTGGGATTTTCAGGTTAGGACGAGTTATTGGCAGTATTTCAGGGATTTTTCGGGGTTTTTAGGTTAGGGTGGGTAGTTTGGGATATTTCCAGAATTTTTGGGATTTTCAGGTTAGGAAGGGTTGTTTGGGATATTTCCAGTTTTTGGGATTTTCAGGTTAGGACGAGTAATTGGCAGTATTTCAGGGATTTTTCGGGGTTTTTAGGTTAGGACGGGTAGTTTAAGATGTTTCCAGAATTTTTGGGATTTTCGGGTTAGGACGAGTGATTGGCAGTATTTCAGGGATTTTTCGGGGTTTTTAGGTTAGGACGGGTAGTATGGGATATTTCCAGAATTTTTGGGATTTTCAGGTTAGGACGAGTAATTGGCAGTATTTCAGGGATTTTTCGGGGTTTTTAGGTTAGGACGGGTAGTTTGGGATATTTCCAGAATTTTTGGGATTTTCAGGTTAGGACGAGTTATTGGCAGTATTTCAGGGATTTTTCGGGGTTTTTAGGTTAGGATGGGTAGTTTGGGATATTTCCAGAATTTTTGGGATTTTCAGGTTAGGACGGGTTGTTTTGGATATTTCCAGAGTTTTTGGGATTTTCAGGTTAGGACGAGTAATTGGCAGTATTCCGGGGATTTTCCGTGGTTTTTAGGTTAGGACGGGTAGTTTGGGATATTTCCAGAATTTTTGCGATTTTCAGGTTAGGACGAGGAATTGGCAGTATTTCAGGGATTTTCGGGGTTTTTAGGTTAGGACGGGTAGTTTGGGATATTTCCAGAATTTTTGGGACTTTCAGGTTAGGACGAGTAATTGGCAGTATTTCAGGGACTTTCCGGGGTTTTTAGGTTAGGACGGGTAATTTGGGATATTTCCAGAATGCTTGGGATTTTAAGGTTAGGACGAGTAATTGGCATTATTTCAGGGATTTTCCGCGGTTTTTAGGTTAGGACGGGTACTATGGGATATTTCCAGAATTTTTGGGATTTTCAGATTAGGACGAGTAATTGGCAGTATTTCAGGGATTTTTCGGGGTTTTTAGGTTAGGACGGGTAGTTTGGGATATTTCCAGAATTTTTGGGATTTTCAGGTTAGGACGAGTAGTTTAAGATATTTCCAGAATTTTTGGGATTTTCAGGTTAGGACGAGTAATTGGCAGTATTTCAGGGATTTTTCGGGGTTTTTAGGTTAGGACGGGTAGTTTGGGATATTTCCAGAATTTTTGGGATTTTCAGGTTAGGACGAGTAATTAGCAGTATTTCAGGGATTTTTCGGGGTTTTTACGTTAGGACGGGTAGTTTGGGATATTTCCAGAATTTTTGGGATTTTCGGGTTAGGACCAGTAATTGGCAGTATTTCAGGGATTTTTCGGGGGTTTTAGGTTAGGACGGGTAATTTAACATGTTTCCAGAATTTTTGGGATTTTCGGGTTAGGACGAGTTATTGGCAGTATTTCAGGGATTTTTCGGGGTTTTTAGGTTAGGACGGGTAGTTTGGGATATTTCCAGAGTTTTTGGGATTTTCAGGTTAGGACGAGTAATTGGCAGTATTTCAGGGATTTTTCGGGGTTTTAGGTTAGGACGGGTAGTTTGGGATATTTCCAGAATTTTTGGGATTTTCAGGTTAGGACGAGTTATTGGCAGTATTTCAGGGATTTTTCGGGGTTTTTAGGTTAGGACGGGTAGTTTGGGATATTTCCAGAGTTTTTGGGATTTTCAGGTTAGGACGAGTAATTGGCAGTATTTCAGGGATTTTTCGGGGTTTTAGGTTAGGACGGGTAGTTTGGGATATTTCCAGAATTTTTGGGATTTTCAGGTTAGGACGAGTTATTGGCAGTATTTCAGGGATTTTTCGGGGTTTTTAGGTTAGGATGGGTAGTTTGGGATATTTCCAGAATTTTTGGGATTTTCAGGTTAGGACGGGTTGTTTGGGATATTTCCAGAGTTTTTGGGATTTTCAGGTTAGGACGAGTAATTGGCAGTATTTCAGGGATTTTTCGGGGTTTTTAGGTTAGGACGGGTAGTTTAAGATGTTTCCAGAATTTTTGGGATTTTCGGGTTAGGACGAGTAATTGGCAGTATTTCAGGGATTTTTCGGGGTTTTTAGGTTAGGACGGGTATTTTGGGATATTTCCAGAATTTTTGGGATTTTCAGGTTAGGACGAGTAATTGGCAGTATTTCAGGGATTTTTCGGGGTTTTTAGGTTAGGACGGGTAGTTTGGGATATTTCCAGAATTTTTGGGATTTTCAGGTTAGGACGAGTTATTGGCAGTATTTCAGGGATTTTTCGGGGTTTTTAGGTTAGGATGGGTAGTTTGGGATATCTCCAGAATTTTTGGGATTTTCAGGTTAGGACGGGTAGTTTGGGATATTTCCAGAATTTTCGGGATTTTCAGGTTAGGACGAGTAATTGGCAGTATTTCAGGGATTTTTCGGGGTTTTTAGGTTAGGACGGGTAGTTTGGGATATTTCCAGAATTTTTGGGATTTTCAGGTTAGGACGAGTAATTGGCAGTATTTCAGGTACATTTCGGGGTTTTTAGGTTAGGACGGGTAATTTGGGATATTTCGAGAATTCTTGGGATTTTCAGGTTAGGACGAGTAATTGGCACTATTTCAGGGATTTTCCGCGGTTTTTAGGTTAGGACGGGTAGTATGGGATATTTCCAGAATTTTTGGGATTTTCAGGTTAGGACGGGTAGTTTGGGATATTTCCAGAATTTTTGGGATTTTCAGGTTAGGACGAGTAATTGGCAGTGTTTCAGGGATTTTTCAGGATTTTTAGGTTAGGACCGGTGCTTTGGGATATTTCCAGAATTTTTGGGATTTTCAGGTTACGACGAGTAATTGGCAGTATTTCAGGGTGTTTTCGGGGTTTTTAGGTTAGGACGGGTAGTTCGGGATATTTCCAGAATTTTTGGGATTTTCAGGTTAGGACGAGTTATTGGCAGTATTTCAGGGATTTTTCGGGGTTTTTAGGTTAAGACGGGTAAGTTGGGATATTTCCAGAATTTTTGGGATTTTCAGGTTAGGACGAATAGTTTAAGATATTTCCAGAATTTTTGGGATTTTCAGGTTAGGACGAGTAATTGGCAGTATTTCAGGGATTTTTCGGGGTTTATAGGTTAGGACGGGTAGTTTGGGAGATTTCCAGAATTTTTGGCGTTTTCAGGTTAGGACGAGTTATTGGCAGTATTTCAGGGATTTTTCGGGGTTTTTAGGTTAGGACGGGTAGTTTGGGATATTTCCAGGGTTTTTGAGATTTTCAGGTTAGGACGAGTAATTGGCAGTATTTCAGGGATTTTTCGGGGTTTTTAGGTTAGGACGGGTAGTTTGGGATATTTCCAGAATTTTTTGGCATTGTCAGGTTAGGACGAGTTATTGGCAGTATTTCAGGGATTTTTCGGGGTTTTTAGGTTAGGACGGGTAGTTTGGGATATTTCCAGAGTTTTTGGGATTTTCAGGTTAGGACGAGTAATTGGCAGTATTTCAGGGATTTTTCGGGGTTTTTAGGTTAGGACGGGTAGTTTGGTATATCTCCAGAATTTTTGGAATTTTCAGGCTAGGACGAGTAGTTTAAGATATTTCCAGAATTTTTGGGATTTTCAGGTTAGGACGAGTAATTGGCAGTATTTCCGGGATTTTTCGGGGTTTTTAGGTTAGGACGGGTAGTGTGGGATATTTCCAGAATTTTTGGCATTTTCAGGTTAGGACGAGTTATTGGCAGTATTTCAGGGATTTTTCGGGGTTTTTAGGTTAGGACGGGTAGTTTGGGATATTTCCAGAATTTTTGGGATTTTCAGGTTAGGACGAGTTATTGGCAGTATTTCAGGGAATTTACGGGGTTTTTAGGTTAGGATGGGTAGTTTGGGATATTTCCAGAATTTTTGGGATTTTCAGGTTAGGACGGGTTGTTTGGGATATTTCCAGAGTTTTTGGGATTTTCAGGTTAGGACGAGTAATTGGCAGTATTCCGGGGATTTTCCGTGGTTTTTAGGTTAATCCCAACAATTCTGGAAATATCCCAAACTACCTATTAGTTTGGGATATTTCCAGAATTGTTGGGATTTTCAGGTTAGGACGAGTAGTTTAAGATATTTCCAGAATTTTTGGGATTTTCAGGTTAGGGCGAGTAATTGGCAGTATTTGAGGGATTTTTCGGGGTTTTTAGGTTAGGACGGGTAGTTTGGGATATTTCCAGAGTTTTTGGGATTTTCAGGTTAGGACGAGTAATTGGCAGTATTTCAGGGATTTTTCGGGGTTTTTAGGTTAGGACGGGTAGTTTGGTATATCTCCAGAATTTTTGGAATTTTCAGGCTAGGACGAGTAGTTTAAGATATTTCCAGAATTTTTGGGATTTTCAGGTTAGGACGAGTAATTGGCAGTATTTCCGGGATTTTTCGGGGTTTTTAGGTTAGGACGGGTAGTGTGGGATATTTCCAGAATTTTTGGCATTTTCAGGTTAGGACGAGTTATTGGCAGTATTTGAGGCATTTTTCGGGGTTTTTAGGTTAGGACGGGTAGTTTGGGATATTTCCAGAATTTTTGGGATTTTCGGGTTAGGACCAGTAATTGGCAGTATTTCAGGGATTTTTCGGGGGTTTTAGGTTAGGACGGGTAGTTTAAGATGTTTCCAGAATTTTTGGGATTTTCGGGTTAGGACGAGTAATTGGCAGTATTTCAGGGATTTTTCGGGGTTTTTAGGTTAGGACGGGTAGTATGGGATATTTCCAGAATTTTTGGGATTTTCAGATTAGGACGAGTAATTGGCAGTATTTCAGGGATTTTTCGGGGTTTTTAGGTTAGGACGGGTAGTTTGGGATATTTCCAGAATTTTTGGGATTTTCAGGTTAGGACGAGTAATTCGCAGTATTTCTGGGATTTTTCGGGGTTTTTAGGTTAGCACGGGTAGTTTGGGATATTTCCAGAATTTTTGGGATTTTCTGGTTAGGACGAGTAATTGGCAGTATTTCAGGGATTTTTCGGGGTTTTTAGGTTAGGACGGGTAGTTTGGGATATTTCCAGAGTTTTTGGGATTTTCAGGTTAGGACGAGTAATTGGCAGTATTTCAGGGATTTTTCGGGGTTTTAGGTTAGGACGGGTAGTTTGGGATATTTCCAGAATTTTTGGGATTTTCAGGTTAGGACGAGTTATTGGCAGTATTTCAGGGATTTTTCGGGGTTTTTAGGTTAGGATGGGTAGTTTGGGATATTTCCAGAATTTTTGGGATTTTCAGGTTAGGACGGGTTGTTTGGGATATTTCCAGAGTTTTTGGGATTTTCAGGTTAGGACGAGTAATTGGCAGTATTTCAGGGATTTTTCGGGGTTTTTAGGTTAGGACGGGTAGTTTAAGATGTTTCCAGAATTTTTGGGATTTTCGGGTTAGGACGAGTAATTGGCAGTATTTCAGGGATTTTTCCGGGTTTTTAGGTTAGGACGGGTATTATGGGATATTTCCAGAATTTTTGGGATTTTCAGGTTAGGACGAGTAATTGGCAGTATTCCGGGGATTTTCCGTGGTTTTTAGGTTAGGACGGGTAGTTTGGGATATTTCCAGAATTTTTTGGGATTTTCAGGTTAGGACGAGTTATTGGCAGTATTTCAGGGATTTTTCGGGGTTTTTAGGTTAGGACGGGTAGTTTAAGATATTTCCAGAATTTTTGGGATTTTCGGGTTAGGACGAGTAATAGGCAGTATTTCAGGGATTCTTCGCGGTTTTTAGGTTAGGACGGGTAGTATGGGATATTTCCAGAATTTTTGGGATTTTCAGGTTACGACGAGTAATTGGCAATATTTCAGGGATTTTTCGGGGTTTTTAGGTTAGGACGGGTAGTTTGGGATACTTCCAGAATTTTTGGCATTTTCAGGTTAGGACGAGTTATTGGCAGTATTTCAGGGATTTTTCGGGGTTTTTAGGTTAGGACGGGTAGTTTGGGATATTTCCAGAGTTTTTGGGATTTTCAGGTTAGGACGAGTAATTGGCAGTATTTCAGGGAGTTTTCGGGGTTTTTAGGTTAGAACGGGTAGTTTGGGATATCTCCAGAATTTTTGGAATTTTCAGGCTAGGACGAGTAGTTTAAGATATTTCCAGAATTTTTGGGATTTTCAGGTTAGGACGAGTAATTGGCAGTATTTCCGGGATTTTTCGGGGTTTTTAGGTTAGGACGGGTAGTGTGGGATATTGCCAGAATTTTTGGGATTTCCAGGTTAGGACGAGTAATTAGCAGTATTTCAGGGATTTTTCGGGGTTTTTAGGTTAGGACGGGTAGTTTGGGATATTTCCAGAATTTTTGGGATTTTCGGGTTAGGACCAGTAATTGGCAGTATTTCAGGGATTTTTCGGGATTTTTAGGTTAGGACGGGTAGTTTGGGATATTTCCAGAGTTTTTGGGATTTTCAGGTTAGGACGAGTAATTGGCAGTATTTCAGGGATTTTTCGGGGTTTTTAGGTTAGGACGGGTAGTTTGGGATATTTCCAGAATTTTTGGGATTTTCAGGTTAGGACGAGTAATTGGCAGCATTTCGGGGATTTTTCGGGGTTTTTAGGTTAGGACGGGTATTTTGGGATATTTCCAGAATTTTTGGGATTTTGAGGTTAGGACGAGTACTTGGTAGTATTTCAAGGATTTTTCGGGGGTTTTAGGTTAGAACGGGTAGTTTGGGATATTGCCAGAATTTTTGGGATTTTCAGGTTAGGACGAGTAGTTTAAGATATTTCCAGAATTTTTGGGATTTTCAGGTTAGGACGAGTAATTGGCAGTATTTCAGGGATTTTTCGGTTTTTTAGGTTAGGACGGGTACTTTGGGATATTTCCAGAATTTGTGGGATTTTCAGGTTAGGACGAGTAATTGGCAGTATTTCAGGGATTTTTCGGGGTTTTTAGGTTAGGACGGGTAGTTTGCCATATTTCCAGAATTTTTGGGATTTTCAGGCTAGGACGAGTAGTTTAAGATATTTCCAGAATTATTGGGATTTTCAGGTTAGGACGAGTAATTGGCAGTATTTCAGAGATTTTTCGGGTTTTTTAGGTTAGGACGGGTAGTTTAAGATAGTTCCAGAATTTTTGGGATTTTCGGGTTAGGACGAGTAATTGGCAGTATTTCAGGGATTTTTCGGGGTGTTTAGGTTAGGACGGGTAGTTTGGGATATTTCCAGAATTTGTGGGTTTTTCAGGTTAGGACGAGTAATTGGCAGTATTTCGGGGATTTTTCGGGGTTTTTAGGTTAGGACGGGTAGTTTGGGATATTTCCAGAATTTTTGGGATTTGCAGGTTAGGACGAGTAATTGGCAGTATTTCAGGGATTTTTCGGTGTTTTTAGGTGAGGACGGGTAGTTTAAGATATTTCCAGAATTTTTGGGATTTTCGGGTTAGGACGAGTAATTGGCAGTATTTCAGGGATTTTTCGGGGTTTTTAGGTTAGGATGGCTAGTTTGGGATATTTCCAGAATTTTTGGGATTTTCAGGTTAGGACGGGTTGTTTGGGATATTTCCAGAATTTTTGGGATTTTCGGGTTAGGCCCAGTAATTGGCAGTATTTCAGGGATTTTTCGGGGGTTTTAGGTTAGGCCGGGTAGTTTAAGATGTTTCCAGAATTTTTGGGATTTTCGGGTTAGGACGAGTAATTGGCAGTATTTCAGGGATTTTTCGGGGTTTTTAGGTTAGGACGGGTAGTATGGGATATTTCCAGAATTTTTGGGATTTTCAGATTAGGACGAGTAATTGGCAGTCTTTCAGGGATTTTTCGGAGTTTTTAGGTTAGGACGGGTAGTTTGGGATATTTCCAGAATTTTTGGGATTTTCAGGTTAGGACGGGTTGTTTGGGATATTTCCAGAATTTTCGGGATTTTCAGGTTAGGACGAGTAATTGGCAGTATTTCAGGGATTTTTCGGGGTTTTTAGGTTAGGACGGGTAGTTTGGGATATTTCCAGAATTTTTGGGATTTTCAGGTTAGGACGGGTAATTGGCAGTATTTCAGGGACATTTCGGGGTTTTTAGGTTAGGACGGGAAATTTGGGATATTTCGAGAATTCTTGGGATTTTCAGGTTAGGACGAGTAATTGGCACTATTTCAGGGATTTTCCGCGGTTTTTAGGTTAGGACGGGCAGTTTGGGATATTTCCAGAATTTTTGGGATTTTCAGGTTAGGACGAGTAATTGGCAGTATTTCAGGGATTTTTCGGGTTTTTTAGGTTAGGACGAGTAGTTTGAGATATTTCCAGGACTTTTGGGATTTTCAGGTTAGGACGAGTAATTGGCAGTATTTCAGGGATTTTTTGGGGTTTTTAGGTTAGGACGGGTAGTTTAAGATATTTCCAGAATTTTTGGGATTTTCGGGTTAGGACGAGTAATAGGCAGTATTTCAGGGATTCTTCGCGGTTTTTAGGTTAGGACGGGTAGTATGGGATATATCCAGAATTTTTGGGATTTTCAGGTTAGGACGGGTAGTTTGGGATATTTCCAAAATTTTTGGGATTTTCAGGTTAGGACGAGTAATTGGCAGTGTTTCAGGGATTTTTCGGGATTTTTAGGTTAGGACCGGTACTTTGGGATATTTCCAGAATTTTTGGGATTTTCAGGTTACGACGAGTAATTGGCAGTATTTCAGGGTGTTTTCGGGGTTTTTAGGTTAGGACGGGTAGTTCGGGATATTTCCAGAATTTTTGGGATTTTCAGGTTAGGACGAGCAATTGGCAGTATTTCAGGGATTTTTCGGGGTTTTTAGGTTAAGACGGGTAAGTTGGGATATTTCCAGAATTTTTGGGATTTTCAGGTTAGGACGAGTAGTTTAAGATATTTCCAGAATTTTTGGGATTTTCAGGTTAGGACGAGTAATTGGCAGTATTTCAGGGATTTTTCGGGGTTTATAGGTTAGGACGGGTAGTTTGGGAGATTTCCAGAATTTTTGGCGTTTTCAGGTTAGGACGAGTTATTGGCAGTATTTCAGGGATTTTTCGGGGTTTTTAGGTTAGGACGGGTAGTTTGGGATATCTCCAGAGTTTTTGGGATTTTCAGGTTAGGACGAGTAATTGGCAGTATTTCAGGGATTTTTCGGGGTTTTAGGTTAGGACGGGTAGTTTGGGATATTTCCAGAATTTTTTGGCATTGTCAGGTTAGGACGAGTTATTGGCAGTATTTCAGGGATTTTTCGGAGTTTTTAGGTTAGGACGGGTAGTTTGGGATATTTCCAGAGTTTTTGGGATTTTCAGGTTAGGACGAGTAATTGGCAGTATTTCAGGGATTTTTCGGGGTTTTTAGGTTAGGACGGGTAGATTGGGATATCTCCAGAATTTTTGGAATTTTCAGGCTAGGACGAGTAGTTTAAGATATTTCCAGAATTTTTGGGATTTTCAGGTTAGGACGAGTAATTCGCAGTATTTCCGGGATTTTTCGGGGTTTTTAGGTTAGGACGGGTAGTGTGGGATATTTCCAGAATTTTTGGGATTTTCAGGTTAGGACGAGTAATTAGCAGTATTTCAGGGATTTTTCGGGGTTTTTAGGTTAGGACGGGTAGTTTGGGATATTTCCAGAATTTTTGTTATTTTCGGGTTAGGACCAGTAATTGGCAGTATTTCAGGGATTTTTCGGGGTTTTTAGGTTAGGACGGGTAGTTTGGGATATTTCCAGAGTTTTTGGGATTTTCAGGTTAGGACGAGTAATTGGCAGTATTTCAGGGATTTTTCGGGGTTTTTAGGTTAGGACGGGTAGTTTGGGATATTTCCAGAATTTTTGGGATTTTCAGGTTAGGACGAGTTATTGGCAGTATTTCAGGGATTTTTCGGGGTTTTTAGGTTAGGATGGGTAGTTTGGGATATTTCCAGAATTTTTGGGATTTTCAGGTTAGGACGGGTTGTTTGGGATATTTTCAGAATTTTTGGGACTTTCAGGTTAGGACGAATAATTGGCAGTATTTCAGGGATTTTTCGGGGTTTTTAGGTTAGGACGGGTAGTTTGGGATATTTCCAGAATTTTTGGGATTTTCAGGTTAGGACGAGTTATTGGCAGTATTTCAGGGATATTTCGGGGTTTTTAGGTTAGGATGGGTAGTTTGGGATATTTCCAGAATTTTTGGGATTTTCGGGTTAGGACGAGTAATTGGCAGTATGTGAGGGATTTTTCCGGGTTTTTAGATTAGGACGGGTAGTTTGGGATATTTCCAGAATTTTTGGGATTTTCAGGTTAGGACGAGTAATTGGCAGTATTTCCGGGATTTTTCCGGGTTCTTAGGTTAGGACGGGTAGTTTGGGATATTTCCAGAATTTTTGGGATTTTCAGGTTAGGATGAGTAGTTCAAGAGATTTCCAGAACTTTTGTGATTTTCAGGTTAGGACGAGTAATTGGCAGTATTTCAGGGATTTTTCGAGGTTTTTAGGTTAGGACGGGTAGTTTAAGATATTTCCAGAATTTTTGGGATTTTCAGGTTAGGACGAGTAATTGCCAGTATTTCCGGGATTTTTCCGGGTTCTTAGGTTAGGACGGGTAGTTTGGGATATTTCCAGAATTATTGGGATTTTCAGGTTAGGACGAGTAATTGGCAGTATATTTTAGGTATTTTTCCGGGATTTTAGGTTAGGACCGGTAGTTTGGCATATTTCCAGAATTTTTGCGATTTTCAGGTGAGGACGAGTAATTGGCAGTATTTCCGGGATTTTTCGGGATTTTCAGGTTAGGACGAGCAATTGGCAGTATTTCAGGTATTTTTCGGGGTTTTTAGGTTAGGACGAGTAGTTTGAGATATTTCCAGATTTTTTGGGATTTTCAGGTTAGGACGAGTAATTGGCAGTTTTTCAGGGATTTTTCGAGTTTTTTAGGTTAGGACGGGTAGTTTGAGATATTTCCAGATTTTTTGGGATTTTCGGGTTAGGACGAGTAATTGGCAGTATTTCAGGGATTTTTCGGGGTTTTTAGGGTAGGACGGGTAGTTTGGGATATTTCCAGAATTTTTGGGATCTTCGGGTTAGGACGAGTAATTGGCAGTATTTCAGGGATTTTTCGGGGGTTTTAGGTTAGGACGGGTAGTTTGGGATATTTCCAGAATTTTTGGGATTTTCAGGTTAGGACGAGGAATTGGCAGTATTTCAGGGATTTTTCGGGGTTTTTAGGTTAGGACGGGTAGTTTGGGATATTTCCAGAATTTTTGGGATTTTCAGGTTAGGACGAGTAGTTTAAGATATTTCCAGAATTTTTGGGATTTTCAGGTTAGAACGAGTAATTGGCAGTATTTCAGGTATTTTTCGGGGTTTTTAGGATAGGACCGGTAGTTTGGGATATTTCCAGAATTCTTGAGATTTTCAGGGTAGGACGAGTAATTGGCAGTATTGCCGGGATTTTTAGGTTAAGACGGGTAGTTTGGGATATTTCCAGAATTTTTGCGATTTTCAGGTTAGGGCGAGTTATTGGCAGTATTTCAGGGATTTTTCGGGGTTCTTAGGTTAGGACGGGTAGTTTGGGATATTTCCAGCCTTTTTGGGATTTTCAGGTTAGGACGAGTAATTGGCAGTATTTCAGGGACTTTTCGGGGTTTTTAGGTTAGGACGGGTAGTTTAAGATATTTCCAGAATTTTTGGGATTTTCGGGTTAGGACGAGTAATTACCAGTATTTCAGGGATTTTTCGGGGTTTTCAGGTTAGGACGGGTTGTTTGGGATATTTCCAGAGTTTTTGGGATTTTCAGGTTAGGACGAGTAATTGGCAGTATTCCGGGGATTTTCCGTGGTTTTTAGGTTAGGACGGGTAGTTTGGGATATTTCCAGAATTTTTGGGATTTTCAGGTTAGGACGAGTTATTGGCAGTATTTCAGGGATTTTTTGGGGTTTTTAGGTTAGGACGGGTAGTTTGGGATATTTCCAGAATTTTTGGGATTTTCAGGTTAGGACGAGTAATTGGCAGTATTTCAGGGATTTTTCGGGTTTTTTAGATTAGGACGAGTAGTTTGAGATATTTCCAGGACTTTTAGGATTTTCAGGTTAGGACGAGTAATTGGCAGTATTTCAGGGATTTTTGGGGGTTTTTAGGTTAGGACGGGTAGTTTAAGATATTTCCAGAATTTTTGGGATTTTCGGGTTAGCACGAGTAATTACCAGTATTTCAGGGATTTTTCGGGGTTTTCAGGTTAGGACGGGTTGTTTGGGATATTTCCAGAATTTTTGGGATTTTCAGGTTAGGACGAGTAATTGGCAGTATTTCAGGGATTTTTCGTGGTTTTTAGGTTAGGACGGGTAGTTTGGGATATTTCCAGAATTTTTGGGATTTTCAGGTTAGGACGAGTAATTGGCAGTATTTCAGGGATTTTTCGGGGTTTTTAGGTTAGGACGGGTAGTTTGGGATATTTCCAGAATTTTTGGGATTTTCAGGTTAGGACGAGTAGTTTAAGATATTTCCAGAATTTTTGGGATTTTCAGGTTAGGGCGAGTAATTGGCAGTATTTCAGGGATTTTTCGGGGTTTTTAGGTTAGGACGGGTAGTTTGGGATATTTCCAGAATTTTTGGGATTTTCAGGTTAGGACGAGTAATTGGCAGTATTTCAGGGATTTTTCGGGGTTTTTAGGTTAGGACGGGTAGTTTGGGATATTTCCAGAATTTTTGGGATTTTCAGGTTAGGACGAGTAGTTTAAGATATTTCCAGAATTTTTGGGATTTTCAGGTTAGGACGAGTAATTGGCAGTATTTCAGGGATTTTTCGGGGTTTTTAGGTTAGGACGGGTAGTTTGGGATATTTCCAGAATTTTTGGGATTTTCAGGTTAGGACGAGTAATTAGCAGTATTTCAGGGATTTTTCGGGGTTTTTAGGTTAGGACGGGTAGTTTGGGATATTTCCAGAATTTTTGGGATTTTCGGGTTAGGACGAGTAATTGGCAGTATTTCAGGGATTTTTCGGGGGTTTTAGGTTAGGACGGGTAATTTAAGATGTTTCCAGAATTTTTGGGATTTTCGGGTTAGGACGAGTAATTGGCAGTATTTCAGGGATTTTTCGGGGTTTTTAGGTTAGGACGGGTAGTTTGGGATATTTCCAGAATTTTTGGGATTTTCAGGTTAGGACGAGTTATTGGCAGTATTTCAGGGATTTTTCGGGGTTTTTAGGTTAGGATGGGTAGTTTGGGATATTTCCAGAATTTTCGGGATTTTCAGGTTAGGACGGGTTGTTTGGGATATTTCCAGAGTTTTTGGGATTTTCAGGTTAGGACGAGTAATTGGCAGTATTTCAGGGATTTTTCGGGGTTTTTAGGTTAGGACGGGTAGTTTAAGATGTTTCCAGAATTTTTGGGATTTTCGGGTTAGGACGAGTAATTGGCAGTATTTCAGGGATTTTTCGGGGGTTTTAGGTTAGGACGGGTATTATGGGATATTTCCAGAATTTTTGGGATTTTCAGGTTAGGACGAGTAATTGGCAGTATTTCAGGGATTTTTCGGGGTTTTTAGGTTAGGACGGGTAGTTTGGGATATTTCCAGAATTTTTGGGATTTTCAGGTTAGGACGAGTTATTGGCAGTATTTCAGGGATTTTTCGGGGTTTTTAGGTTAGGATGGGTAGTTTGGGATATTTCCAGAATTTTTGGGATTTTCAGGTTAGGACGGGTAGTTTGGGATATTTCCAGAATTTTCGGGATTTTCAGGTTAGGACGAGTAATTGGCAGTATTTCAGGGATTTTTCGGGGTTTTTAGGTTAGGACGGGTAGTTTGGGATATTTCCAGAATTTTTGGGATTTTCAGGTTAGGACGAGTAATTGGCAGTATTTCAGGTACATTTCGGGGTTTTTAGGTTAGGACGGGTAATTTGGGATATTTCGAGAATTCTTGGGATTTTCAGGTTAGGACGAGTAATTGGCACTATTTCAGGGATTTTCCGCGGTTTTTAGGTTAGGACGGGTAGTATGGGATATTTCCAGAATTTTTGGGATTTTCAGGTTAGGACGGGTAGTTTGGGATATTTCCAGAATTTTTGGGATTTTCAGGTTAGGACGAGTAATTGGCAGTGTTTCAGGGATTTTTCGGGATTTTTAGGTTAGGACCGGTGCTTTGGGATATTTCCAGAATTTTTGGGATTTTCAGGTTACGACGAGTAATTGGCAGTATTTCAGGGTGTTTTCGGGGTTTTTAGGTTAGGACGGGTAGTTCGGGATATTTCCAGAATTTTTGGGATTTTCAGGTTAGGACGAGTAATTGGCAGTATTTCAGGGATTTTTCGGGGTTTATAGGTTAGGACGGGTAGTTTGGGAGATTTCCAGAATTTTTGGCGTTTTCAGGTTAGGACGAGTTATTGGCAGTATTTCAGGGATTTTTCGGGGTTTTTAGGTTAGGACGGGTAGTTTGGGATATTTCCAGGGTTTTTGAGATTTTCAGGTTAGGACGAGTAATTGGCAGTATTTCAGGGATTTTTCGGGGTTTTTAGGTTAGGACGGGTAGTTTGGGATATTTCCAGAATTTTTTGGCATTGTCAGGTTAGGACGAGTTATTGGCAGTATTTCAGGGATTTTTCGGGGTTTTTAGGTTAGGACGGGTAGTTTGGGATATTTCCAGAGTTTTTGGGATTTTCAGGTTAGGACGAGTAATTGGCAGTATTTCAGGGATTTTTCGGGGTTTTTAGGTTAGGACGGGTAGTTTGGTATATCTCCAGAATTTTTGGAATTTTCAGGCTAGGACGAGTAGTTTAAGATATTTCCAGAATTTTTGGGATTTTCAGGTTAGAACGAGTAATTGGCAGTATTTCAGGTATTTTTCGGGGTTTTTAGGATAGGACCGGTAGTTTGGGATATTTCCAGAATTCTTGAGATTTTCAGGGTAGGACGAGTAATTGGCAGTATTGCCGGGATTTTTAGGTTAAGACGGGTAGTTTGGGATATTTCCAGAATTTTTGCGATTTTCAGGTTAGGGCGAGTTATTGGCAGTATTTCAGGGATTTTTCGGGGTTCTTAGGTTAGGACGGGTAGTTTGGGATATTTCCAGCCTTTTTGGGATTTTCAGGTTAGGACGAGTAATTGGCAGTATTTCAGGGACTTTTCGGGGTTTTTAGGTTAGGACGGGTAGTTTAAGATATTTCCAGAATTTTTGGGATTTTCGGGTTAGGACGAGTAATTACCAGTATTTCAGGGATTTTTCGGGGTTTTCAGGTTAGGACGGGTTGTTTGGGATATTTCCAGAGTTTTTGGGATTTTCAGGTTAGGACGAGTAATTGGCAGTATTCCGGGGATTTTCCGTGGTTTTTAGGTTAGGACGGGTAGTTTGGGATATTTCCAGAATTTTTGGGATTTTCAGGTTAGGACGAGTTATTGGCAGTATTTCAGGGATTTTTTGGGGTTTTTAGGTTAGGACGGGTAGTTTGGGATATTTCCAGAATTTTTGGGATTTTCAGGTTAGGACGAGTAATTGGCAGTATTTCAGGGATTTTTCGGGTTTTTTAGATTAGGACGAGTAGTTTGAGATATTTCCAGGACTTTTAGGATTTTCAGGTTAGGACGAGTAATTGGCAGTATTTCAGGGATTTTTGGGGGTTTTTAGGTTAGGACGGGTAGTTTAAGATATTTCCAGAATTTTTGGGATTTTCGGGTTAGCACGAGTAATTACCAGTATTTCAGGGATTTTTCGGGGTTTTCAGGTTAGGACGGGTTGTTTGGGATATTTCCAGAGTTTTTGGGATTTTCAGGTTAGGACGAGTAATTGGCAGTATTCCGGGGATTTTCCGTGGTTTTTAGGTTAGGACGGGTAGTTTGGGATATTTCCAGAATTTTTGGGATTTTCAGGTTAGGACGAGTAATTGGCAGTATTTCAGGGATTTTTCGGGGTTTTTAGGTTAGGATGGGTAGTTTGGGATATTTCCAGAATTTTTGGGATTTTCAGGTTAGAACGAGTAGTTTAAGATATTTCCAGAATTTTTGGGATTTTCAGGTTAGGGCGAGTAATTGGCAGTATTTGAAGGATTTTTCGGGGTTTTTAGGTTAGGACGGGTAGTTTGGGATATTTCCAGAATTTTTGGGATTTTCAGATTAGGACGAGTAATTGGCAGTATTTCAGGGATTTTTCGGGGTTTTTAGGTTAGGACGGGTAGTTTGGGATATTTCCAGAATTTTTGGGATTTTCAGGTTAGGACGAGTAGTTTAAGATATTTCCAGAATTTTTGGGATTTTCAGGTTAGGACGAGTAATTGGCAGTATTTCAGGGATTTTTCGGGGTTTTTAGGTTAGGACGGGTAGTGTGGGATATTTCCAGAATTTTTGGGATTTTCAGGTTAGGACGAGTAATTAGCAGTATTTCAGGGATTTTTCGGGGTTTTTACGTTAGGACGGGTAGTTTGGGATATTTCCAGAATTTTTGGGATTTTCGGGTTAGGACCAGTAATTGGCAGTATTTCAGGGATTTTTCGGGGGTTTTAGGTTAGGACGGGTAATTTAAGATGTTTCCAGAATTTTTGGGATTTTCGGGTTAGCACGAGTAATTACCAGTATTTCAGGGATTTTTCGGGGTTTTCAGGTTAGGACGGGTTGTTTGGGATATTTCCAGAGTTTTTGGGATTTTCAGGTTAGGACGAGTAATTGGCAGTATTCCGGGGATTTTCCGTGGTTTTTAGGTTAGGACGGGTAGTTTGGGATATTTCCAGAATTTTTGGGATTTTCAGGTTAGGACGAGTTATTGGCAGTATTTCAGGGATTTTTCGGGGTTTTTAGGTTAGGACGGGTAGTTTGGGATATTTCCAGAATTTTTGGGATTTTCAGGTTAGGACGAGTAGTTTAAGATATTTCCAGAATTTTTGGGATTTTCAGGTTAGGGCGAGTAATTGGCAGTATTTCAGGGATTTTTCGGGGTTTTTAGGTTAGGACGGGTAGTTTGGGATATTTCCAGAATTTTTGGGATTTTCAGGTTAGGACGAGTAATTGGCAGTATTTCAGGGATTTTTCGGGGTTTTTAGGTTAGGACGGGTAGTTTGGGATATTTCCAGAATTTTTGGGATTTTCAGGTTAGGACGAGTAGTTTAAGATATTTCCAGAATTTTTGGGATTTTCAGGTTAGGACGAGTAATTGGCAGTATTTCAGGGATTTTTCGGGGTTTTTAGGTTAGGACGGGTAGTTTGGGATATTTCCAGAATTTTTGGGATTTTCAGGTTAGGACGAGTAATTAGCAGTATTTCAGGGATTTTTCGGGGTTTTTAGGTTAGGACGGGTAGTTTGGGATATTTCCAGAATTTTTGGGATTTTCGGGTTAGGACCAGTAATTGGCAGTATTTCAGGGATTTTTCGGGGGTTTTAGGTTAGGACGGGTAATTTAAGATGTTTCCAGAATTTTTGGGATTTTCGGGTTAGGACGAGTAATTGGCAGTATTTCAGGGATTTTTCGGGGTTTTTAGGTTAGGACGGGTAGTTTGGGATATTTCCAGAATTTTTGGGATTTTCAGGTTAGGACGAGTAATTGGCAGTATTTCAGGGATTTTTCGGGGTTTTTAGGTTAGGACGGGTAGTTTGGGATATTTCCAGAATTTTTGGGATTTTCAGGTTAGGACGGGTAGTTTGGGATATTTCCAGAATTTTTGGGATTTTCAGGTTAGGACGAGTAATTGGCAGTATTTCAGGGATTTTTCGGGGTTTTTAGGTTAGGACGGGTAGTTTAAGATGTTTCCAGAATTTTTGGGATTTTCGGGTTAGGACGAGTAATTGGCAGTATTTCAGGGATTTTTCGGGGGTTTTAGGTTAGGACGGGTATTATGGGATATTTCCAGAATTTTTGGGATTTTCAGGTTAGGACGAGTAATTGGCAGTATTTCAGGGATTTTTCGGGGTTTTTAGGTTAGGACGGGTAGTTTGGGATATTTCCAGAATTTTTGGGATTTTCAGGTTAGGACGAGTTATTGGCAGTATTTCAGGGATTTTTCGGGGTTTTTAGGTTAGGATGGGTAGTTTGGGATATTTCCAGAATTTTTGGGATTTTCAGGTTAGGACGGGTAGTTTGGGATATTTCCAGAATTTTCGGGATTTTCAGGTTAGGACGAGTAATTGGCAGTATTTCAGGGATTTTTCGGGGTTTTTAGGTTAGGACGGGTAGTTTGGGATATTTCCAGAATTTTTGGGATTTTCAGGTTAGGACGAGTAATTGGCAGTATTTCAGGTACATTTCGGGGTTTTTAGGTTAGGACGGGTAATTTGGGATATTTCGAGAATTCTTGGGATTTTCAGGTTAGGACGAGTAATTGGCACTATTTCAGGGATTTTCCGCGGTTTTTAGGTTAGGACGGGTAGTATGGGATATTTCCAGAATTTTTGGGATTTTCAGGTTAGGACGGGTAGTTTGGGATATTTCCAGAATTTTTGGGATTTTCAGGTTAGGACGAGTAATTGGCAGTGTTTCAGGGATTTTTCGGGATTTTTAGGTTAGGACCGGTGCTTTGGGATATTTCCAGAATTTTTGGGATTTTTAGGTTACGACGAGTAATTGGCAGTATTTCAGGGTGTTTTCGGGGTTTTTAGGTTAGGACGGGTAGTTCGGGATATTTCCAGAATTTTTGGGATTTTCAGGTTAGGACGAGTAATTGGCAGTATTTCAGGGATTTTTCGGGGTTTATAGGTTAGGACGGGTAGTTTGGGAGATTTCCAGAATTTTTGGCGTTTTCAGGTTAGGACGAGTTATTGGCAGTATTTCAGGGATTTTTCGGGGTTTTTAGGTTAGGACGGGTAGTTTGGGATATTTCCAGGGTTTTTGAGATTTTCAGGTTAGGACGAGTAATTGGCAGTATTTCAGGGATTTTTCGGGGTTTTTAGGTTAGGACGGGTAGTTTGGGATATTTCCAGAATTTTTTGGCATTGTCAGGTTAGGACGAGTTATTGGCAGTATTTCAGGGATTTTTCGGGGTTTTTAGGTTAGGACGGGTAGTTTGGGATATTTCCAGAGTTTTTGGGATTTTCAGGTTAGGACGAGTAATTGGCAGTATTTCAGGGATTTTTCGGGGTTTTTAGGTTAGGACGGGTAGTTTGGTATATCTCCAGAATTTTTGGAATTTTCAGGCTAGGACGAGTAGTTTAAGATATTTCCAGAATTTTTGGGATTTTCAGGTTAGGACGAGTAATTGGCAGTATTTCCGGGATTTTTCGGGGTTTTTAGGTTAGGACGGGTAGTGTGGGATATTTCCAGAATTTTTGGCATTTTCAGGTTAGGACGAGTTATTGGCAGTATTTCAGGGATTTTTCGGGGTTTTTAGGTTAGGACGGGTAGTTTGGGATATTTCCAGAATTTTTGGGATTTTCAGGTTAGGACGAGTTATTGGCAGTATTTCAGGGAATTTACGGGGTTTTTAGGTTAGGATGGGTAGTTTGGGATATTTCCAGAATTTTTGGGATTTTCAGGTTAGGACGAGTAATTGGCAGTATTTCAGGGATTTTTCGGGGTTTTTAGGTTAGGACGGGTAGTTTGGGATATTTCCAGAAATTTTGGCATTTTCAGGTTAGGACGAGTTATTGGCAGTATTTCAGGGATTTTTCGGCGCTTTTAGGTTAGGACGGGTAGTTTGGGATATGTCCAGAGTTTTTGGGATTTTCAGGTTAGGACGAGTAATTGGCAGTATTTCAGGGATTTTTCGGGGTTTTTAGGTTAGGACGGGTAGTTTGGGATATCTCCAGAATTTTTGGAATTTTCAGGTTAGGACGAGTAGTTTAAGATATTTCCAGAATTTTTGGGATTTTCAGGTTAGGACGAGTAATTGGCAGTATTTCCGGGATTTTTCGGGGTTTTTAGGTTAGGACGGGTAGGGTGGATATTTCCAGAATTTTTGGGATTTTCAGGTTAGGACGAGTAATTAGCAGTATTTCAGGGATTTTTCGGGGTTTTTAGGTTAGGACGGGTAGTTTGGGATATTTCCAGAATTTTTGGGATTTTCGGGTTAGGACCAGTAATTGGCAGTATTTCAGGTATTTTTCGGGGGTTTTAGGTTAGGACGGGTAATTTAAGATGTTTCCAGAATTTTTGGGATTTTCGGGTTAGGACGACTTATTGGCAGTATTTCAGGGATTTTTCGGGGCTTTTTGGTTAGGACGGGTAGTTTGGGATATTTCCGGAATTTTTGGCATTTTCAGGTTAGGACGAGTTATTGGCAGTATTTCAGGGATTTTTCGGGGTTTTTAGGTTAGGACGGGTAGTTTGGGATATTTCCAGAGTTTTTGGGATTTTCAGGTTAGGACGAGTAATTGGCAGTATTTCAGGGATTTTTCGGGGGTTTTAGGTTCGGACGGGTAGTTTGGGATATCTCCAGAATTTTTGGAATTTTCAGGTTAGGACGAGTAGTTTAAGATATTTCCAGAATTTTTGGGATTTTCAGGTTAGGACGAGTAATTGGCAGTATTTCCGGGATTTTTCGGGGTTTTTAGGTTAGGACGGGTAGTGTGGGATATTTCCAGAATTTTTGGGATTTTCAGGTTAGGACGAGTAATTAGCAGTATTTCAGGGATTTTTCGGGGTTTTTAGGTTAGGACGGGTAGTTTGGGATATTTCCAGAGTTTTTGGGATTTTCGGGTTAGGACCAGTAATTGGCAGTATTTCAGGGATTTTTCGGGGGTTTTAGGTTAGGACGGGTAATTTAAGATGTTTCCAGAATTTTTGGAATTTTCGGGTTAGGACGAGTAATTGGCAGTATTTCAGGGATTTTTCGGGGTTTTTAGGTTAGGACGGGTAGTTTGGGATATTTCCAGAATTTTTGGGATTTTCAGGTTACGACGAGTAATTGGCAGTATTTCAGGGTGTTTTCGGGGTTTTTAGGTTAGGACGGGTAGTTCGGGATATTTCCAGAATTTTTGGGATTTTCAGGTTAGGACGAGTTATTGGCAGTATTTCAGGGATTTTTCGGGGTTTTTAGGTTAGGACGGGTAGTTTGGGATATTTCCAGAATTTTTGGGATTTTCAGGTTAGGACGAGTTGTTGGCAGTATTTCAGGGATTTTTGGGGGTGTTTAGGGTAGGACGGGTAGTTTGGGATATTTCCAGAATTTTTGGGATTTTCAGGTTAGGACGAGTAATTGGCAGCATTTCGGGGATTTTTCGGGGTTTTTAGGTTAGGACGGGTATTTTGGGATATTTCCAGAATTTTTGGGATTTTGAGGTTAGGACGAGTACTTGGTAGTATTTCAAGGATTTTTCGGGGGTTTTAGGTTAGAACGGGTAGTTTGGGATATTGCCAGAATTTTTGGGATTTTCAGGTTAGGACGAGTAGTTTAAGATATTTCCAGAATTTTTGGGATTTTCAGGTTAGGACGAGTAATTGGCAGTATTTCAGGGATTTTTCGGTTTTTTAGGTTAGGACGGGTACTTTGGGATATTTCCAGAATTTGTGGGATTTTCAGGTTAGGACGAGTAATTGGCAGTATTTCAGGGATTTTTCGGGGTTTTTAGGTTAGGACGGGTAGTTTGCCATATTTCCAGAATTTTTGGGATTTTCAGGTTAGGACGAGTAGTTTAAGATATTTCCAGAATTATTGGGATTTTCAGGTTAGGACGAGTAATTGGCAGTATTTCAGAGATTTTTTGGGTTTTTTAGGTTAGGACGGGTAGTTTAAGATAGTTCCAGAATTTTTGGGATTTTCGGGTTAGGACGAGTAATTGGCAGTATTTCAGGGATTTTTCGGGGTGTTTAGGTTAGGACGGGTAGTTTGGGATATTTCCAGAATTTGTGGGTTTTTCAGGTTAGGACGAGTAATTGGCAGTATTTCGGGGATTTTTCGGGGTTTTTAGGTTAGGACGGGTAGTTTGGGATATTTCCAGAATTTTTGGGATTTGCAGGTTAGGACGAGTAATTGGCAGTATTTCAGGGATTTTTCGGTGTTTTTAGGTGAGGACGGGTAGTTTAAGATATTTCCAGAATTTTTGGGATTTTCGGGTTAGGACGAGTAATTGGCAGTATTTCAGGGATTTTTCGGGGTTTTTAGGTTAGGATGGGTAGTTTGGGATATTTCCAGAATTTTTGGGATTTTCAGGTTAGGACGGGTTGTTTGGGATATTTCCAGAATTTTTGGGATTTTCGGGTTAGGCCCAGTAATTGGCAGTATTTCAGGGATTTTTCGGGGGTTTTAGGTTAGGACGGGTAGTTTAAGATGTTTCCAGAATTTTTGGGATTTTCGGGTTAGGACGAGTAATTGGCAGTATTTCAGGGATTTTTCGGGGTTTTTAGGTTAGGACGGGTAGTATGGGATATTTCCAGAATTTTTGGGATTTTCAGATTAGGACGAGTAATTGGCAGTATTTCAGGGATTTTTCGGAGTTTTTAGGTTAGGACGGGTAGTTTGGGATATTTCCAGAATTTTTGGGATTTTCAGGTTAGGACGGGTTGTTTGGGATATTTCCAGAATTTTCGGGATTTTCAGGTTAGGACGAGTAATTGGCAGTATTTCAGGGATTTTTCGGGGTTTTTAGGTTAGGACGGGTAGTTTGGGATATTTCCAGAATTTTTGGGATTTTCAGGTTAGGACGAGTAATTGGCAGTATTTCAGGGACATTTCGGGGTTTTTAGGTTAGGACGGGAAATTTGGGATATTTCGAGAATTCTTGGGATTTTCAGGTTAGGACGAGTAATTGGCACTATTTCAGGGATTTTCCGCGGTTTTTAGGTTAGGACGGGCAGTTTGGGATATTTCCAGAATTTTTGGGATTTTCAGGTTAGGACGAGTAATTGGCAGTATTTCAGGGATTTTTCGGGTTTTTTAGGTTAGGACGAGTAGTTTGAGATATTTCCAGGACTTTTGGGATTTTCAGGTTAGGACGAGTAATTGGCAGTATTTCAGGGATTTTTTGGGGTTTTTAGGTTAGGACGGGTAGTTTAAGATATTTCCACAATTTTTGGGATTTTCGGGTTAGGACGAGTAATAGGCAGTATTTCAGGGATTCTTCGCGGTTTTTAGGTTAGGACGGGTAGTATGGGATATATCCAGAATTTTTGGGATTTTCAGGTTAGGACGGGTAGTTTGGGATATTTCCAAAATTTTTGGGATTTTCAGGTTAGGACGAGTAATTGGCAGTGTTTCAGGGATTTTTCGGGATTTTTAGGTTAGGACCGGTACTTTGGGATATTTCCAGAATTTTTGGGATTTTCAGGTTACGACGAGTAATTGGCAGTATTTCAGGGTGTTTTCGGGGTTTTTAGGTTAGGACGGGTAGTTCGGGATATTTCCAGAATTTTTGGGATTTTCAGGTTACGACGAGTAATTGGCAGTATTTCAGGGTGTTTTCGGGGTTTTTAGGTTAGGACGGGTAGTTCGGGATATTTCCAGAATTTTTGGGATTTTCAGGTTAGGACGAGCAATTGGCAGTATTTCAGGGATTTTTCGGGGTTTTTAGGTTAGGACGGGTAGTTTGGGATATCTCCAGAATTTTTGGAATTTTCAGGCTAGGACGAGTAGTTTAAGATATTTCCAGAATTTTTGGGATTTTCAGGTTAGGACGAGTAATTCGCAGTATTTCCGGGATTTTTCGGGGTTTTTAGGTTAGGACGGGTAGTGTGGGATATTTCCAGAATTTTTGGGATTTTCAGGTTAGGACGAGTAATTAGCAGTATTTCAGGGATTTTTCGGGGTTTTTAGGTTAGGACGGGTAGTTTGGGATATTTCCAGAATTTTTGTTATTTTCGGGTTAGGACCAGTAATTGGCAGTATTTCAGGGATTTTTCGGGGTTTTTAGGTTAGGACGGGTAGTTTGGGATATTTCCAGAGTTTTTGGGATTTTCAGGTTAGGACGAGTAATTGGCAGTATTTCAGGGATTTTTCGGGGTTTTTCGGTTAGGACGGGTAGTTTGGGATATTTCCAGAATTTTTGGGATTTTCAGGTTAGGACGAGTTATTGGCAGTATTTCAGGGATTTTTCGGGGTTTTTAGGTTAGGATGGGTAGTTTGGGATATTTCCAGAATTTTTGGGATTTTCAGGTTAGGACGGGTTGTTTGGGATATTTCCAGAATTTTTGGGACTTTCAGGTTAGGACGAATAATTGGCAGTATTTCAGGGATTTTTCGGGGTTTTTAGGTTAGGACGGGTAGTTTGGGATATTTCCAGAATTTTTGGGATTTTCAGGTTAGGACGAGTTATTGGCAGTATTTCAGGGATATTTCGGGGTTTTTAGGTTAGGATGGGTAGTTTGGGATATTTCCAGAATTTTTGGGATTTTCAGGTTAGGACGGGTTGTTTGGGATATTTCCAGAGTTTTTGGGATTTTCAGGTTAGGACGAGTAATTGGCAGTATTTCAGGGATTTTTCGGGGTTTTTAGGTTTGGACGGGTAGTTTAAGATGTTTCCAGAATTTTTGGGATTTTCGGGTTAGGACGAGTAATTGGCAGTATGTCAGGGATTTTTCGGGGTTTTTAGGTTAGGACGGGTAGAATGGGATATTTCCAGAATTTTTGGGATTTTCAGGTTAGGACGAGTAATTGGCAGTATTTCAGGGATTTTTCGGGGTTTTTAGGTTAGGACGGGTAGTTTGGGATATTTCCAGAAATTTTGGCATTTTCAGGTTAGGACGAGTTATTGGCAGTATTTCAGGGATTTTTCGGCGCTTTTAGGTTAGGACGGGTAGTTTGGGATATGTCCAGAGTTTTTGGGATTTTCAGGTTAGGACGAGTAATTGGCAGTATTTCAGGGATTTTTCGGGGTTTTTAGGTTAGGACGGGTAGTTTGGGATATCTCCAGAATTTTTGGAATTTTCAGGTTAGGACGAGTAGTTTAAGATATTTCCAGAATTTTTGGGATTTTCAGGTTAGGACGAGTAATTGGCAGTATTTCCGGGATTTTTCGGGGGTTTTAGGTTCGGACGGGTAGTTTGGGATATCTCCAGAATTTTTGGAATTTTCAGGTTAGGACGAGTAGTTTAAGATATTTCCAGAATTTTTGGGATTTTCAGGTTAGGACGAGTAATTGGCAGTATTTCCGGGATTTTTCGGGGTTTTTAGGTTAGGACGGGTAGTGTGGGATATTTCCAGAATTTTTGGGATTTTCAGGTTAGGACGAGTAATTAGCAGTATTTCAGGGATTTTTCGGGGTTTTTAGGTTAGGACGGGTAGTTTGGGATATTTCCAGAGTTTTTGGGATTTTCGGGTTAGGACCAGTAATTGGCAGTATTTCAGGGATTTTTCGGGGGTTTTAGGTTAGGACGGGTAATTTAAGATGTTTCCAGAATTTTTGGGATTTTCGGGTTAGGACGAGTAATTGGCAGTATTTCAGGGATTTTTCGGGGTTTTTAGGTTAGGACGGGTAGTTTGGGATATTTCCAGAATTTTTGGGATTTTCAGGTTAGGACGAGTAATTGGCAGTATTTCAGGGATTTTTCGGGGTTTTTAGGTTAGGACGGGTAGTTTGGGATATTTCCAGAATTTTTGGGATTTTCAGGTTAGGACGAGTAATTGGCAGTATTTCAGGGATTTTTCGGGGTTTTTAGGTTAGGACGGGTAGTTTGGGATATTTCCAGAATTTTTGGGATTTTCAGGTTAGGACGAGTAATTGGCAGTATTTCAGGGATTTTTCGGGGTTTTTAGGTTAGGACGGGTAGTTTGGGATATTTCCAGAATTTTTGGGATTTTCAGGTTAGGACGAGTAATTGGCAGTATTTCAGGGATTTTTCGGGGTTTTTAGGTTAGGACGGGTAGTTTGGGATATTTCCAGAATTTTTGGGATTTTCAGGTTAGGACGAGTAGTTTAAGATATTTCCAGAATTTTTGGGATTTTCAGGTTAGGACGAGTAATTGGCAGTATTTCAGGGATTTTTCGGGGTTTTTAGGTTAGGACGGGTAGTTTGGGATATTTCCAGAATTTTTGGGATTTTCAGGTTAGGACGAGTAATTGGCAGTATTTCAGGGATTTTTCGGGGTTTTTAGGTTAGGACGGGTAGTTTGGGATATTTCCAGAATTTTTGGGATTTTCAGGTTAGGACGAGTAATTGGCAGTATTTCAGGGATTTTTCGGGTTTTTTAGGTTAGGACGGGTAGTTTAAGATATTTCCAGAATTTTTGGGATTTTCAGGTTAGGACGAGTAATTGGCAGTATTTCAGGGATTTTTCGGGGTTTTTAGGTTAGGACGGGTAGTTTGGGATATTTCCAGAATTTTTGGGATTTTCAGGTTAGGACGAGTAATTGGCAGTATTTCAGGGATTTTTCGGGTTTTTTAGGTTAGGACGGGTAGTTTAAGATATTTCCAGAATTTTTGGGATTTTCAGGTTAGGACGAGTAATTGGCAGTATTTCAGGGATTTTTCGGGGTTTTTAGGTTAGGACGGGTAGTTTGGGATATTTCCAGAATTTTTGGGATTTTCAGGTTAGGACGAGTAATTGGCAGCATTTCGGTGATTTTTCGGGGTTTTTAGGTTAGGACGGGTATTTTGGGATATTTCCAGAATTTTTGGGATTTTGAGGTTAGGACGAGTACTTGGTAGTATTTCAAGGATTTTTCGGGGGTTTTAGGTTAGAACGGGTAGTTTGGGATATTGCCAGAATTTTTGGGATTTTCAGGTTAGGACGAGTAGTTTAAGATATTTCCAGAATTTTTGGGATTTTCAGGTTAGGACGAGTAATTGGCAGTATTTCAGGGATTTTTCGGTTTTTTAGGTTAGGCCGGGTAGTTTGGGATATTTCCAGAACTTATGGGATTTTCAGGTTAGGACGAGTAATTGGCAGTGTTTCAGGGATTTTTCGGAATTTTTAGGTTAGGACGGGTACTTTGGGATATTTCCAGAATTTGTGGGATTTTCAGGTTAGGACGAGTAATTGGCAGTATTTCAGGGATTTTTCGGGGTTTTTAGGTTAGGACGGGTAGTTTGCCATATTTCCAGAATTTTTGGGATTTTCAGGTTAGGACGAGTAGTTTAAGATATTTCCAGAATTTTTGGGATTTTCAGGTTAGGACGAGTAATTGGCAGTATTTCAGAGATTTTTCGGGTTTTTTAGGTTAGGACGGGTAGTTTAAGATAGTTCCAGAATTTTTGGGATTTTCGGGTTAGGACGAGTAATTGGCAGTATTTCAGGGATTTTTCGGGGTGTTTAGGTTAGGACGGGTAGTTTGGGATATTTCCAGAATTTGTGGGTTTTTCAGGTTAGGACGAGTAATTGGCAGTATTTCGGGGATTTTTCGGGGTTTTTAGGTTAGGACGGGTAGTTTGGGATATTTCCAGAATTTTTGGGATTTTCAGGTTAGGACGAGTAATTGGCAGTATTTCAGGGATTTTTCGGTGTTTTTAGGCGAGGACGGGTAGTTTAAGATATTTCCAGAATTTTTGGGATTTTCGGGTTAGGACGAGTAATTGGCAGTATTTCAGGGATTTTTCGGGGTTTTTAGGTTAGGATGGGTAGTTTGGGATATTTCCAGGATTTTTGGGATTTTCAGGTTAGGACGGGTTGTTTGGGATATTTCCAGAGTTTTTGGGATTTTCAGGTTAGGACGAGTAATTGGCAGTATTTCAGGGATTTTTCGGGGTTTTTAGGTTAGGACGGGTAGTTTAAGATGTTTCCAGAATTTTTGGGATTTTCGGGTTAGGACGAGTTATTGGCAGTATTTCAGGGATTTTGTCGGGGTTTTTAGGTCAGGATGGGTAGTTTGGGATATTTCCAGAATTTTTGGGATTTTCGGGTTAGGACCAGTAATTGGCAGTATGTCAGGGATTTTTCGGGGTTTTTAGGTTAGGACGGGTAGTATGGGATATTTCCAGAATTTTTGGGATTTTTAGGTTAGGACGAGTAATTGGCAGTATTTCAGGGATTTTTCGGGGTTTTTAGGTTAGGATGGGTAGTTTGGGATATTTCCAGAATTTTTGGGATTTTCAGGTTAGGACGCGTTGTTTGGGATATTTCCAGAGTTTTTGGGATTTTCAGGTTAGGACGAGTAATTGGCAGTATTCCGGGGATTTTCCGTGGTTTTTAGGTTAGGACGGGTAGTTTGGGATATTTCCAGAATTTTTGGGATTTTCAGGTTAGGACGAGTAATTGGCAGTATTTCAGGGATTTTTCGGGTTTTTTAGGTTAGGACGGGTAGTTTAAGATATTTCCAGAATTTTTGGGATTTTCAGGTTAGGACGAGTAATTGGCAGTATTTCAGGGATTTTTCGGGGTTTTTAGGTTAGGACGGGTAGTTTGGGATATTTCCAGAATTTTTGGGATTTTCAGGTTAGGACGAGTAATTGGCAGTATTTCAGGGATTTTTCGGGGTTTTTAGGTTAGGACGGGTAGTTTGGGATATTTCCAGAATTTTTGGGATTTTCAGGTTAGGACGGGTAGTTTAAGATATTTCCAGAATTTTTGGGATTTTCAGGTTAGGACGAGTAATTGGCAGTATTTCAGGGATTTTTCGGGGTTTTTAGGTTAGGACGAGTAGTTTAAGATATTTCCAGAATTTTTGGGATTTTCAGGTTAGGACGAGTAATTGGCAGTATTTCAGGGATTTTTCGGGGTTTTTAGGTTAGGACGGGTAGTTTGGGATATTTCCAGAATTTTTGGGATTTTCAGGTTAGGACGAGTAATTGGCAGTATTTCAGGGATTTTTCGGGGTTTTTAGGTTAGGACGGGTAGTTTGGGATATTTCCAGAATTTTTGGGATTTTCAGGTTAGGACGAGTAATTGGCAGTATTTCAGGGATTTTTCGGGTTTTTTAGGTTAGGACGGGTAGTTTAAGATATTTCCAGAATTTTTGGGATTTTCAGGTTAGGACGAGTAATTGGCAGTATTTCAGGGATTTTTCGGGGTTTTTAGGTTAGGACGGGTAGTTTGGGATATTTCCAGAATTTTTGGGATTTTCAGGTTAGGACGAGTAATTGGCAGTATTTCAGGGATTTTTCGGGGTTTTTAGGTTAGGACGGGTAGTTTAAGATATTTCCAGAATTTTTGGGATTTTCAGGTTAGGAGGAGTAATTGGCAGTATTTCAGGGGTTTTTCGAGGTTTTTAGGTTAGGACGGGTAGTTTGGGATATTTCCAGAATTTTTGGGATT